>OY756151.1:0-373854 GCA_963576785.1 Chlorophyllum brunneum
AACCCTAACCCTAACCCTAACCCTAACCCTAACCCTAACCCTAACCCTAACCCTAACCCCTAACCCTAACCCTAACCCTAACCCTAACCCTAACCCTAACCCTAACCCTAACCCGCGAAGCTGGACATGAATGGAGGACAGACCCGCGGCTTGCTCTCAAATTCGAGGAAGTCACCGCCGACTTCCTCTCCTACCTGTATCGCGCCCGCTCTATCGTCGAGGGAGGGTATGCCTTGGAGGAGAAGAAGATCGAGAAGAAGAAGGAGCTTAAGGACGTCGTCATGAGCGACGTATCTGCTGCTATCACGCAGCAATCCGTACAGTCTATGATCGACAAGGCGGTGGGGTCCTTAAGCAAGAAGGTCGCTGGTGGTGGAAACAACAAGAAGAAAGAGAAGAAGGTTCGTCTCTCTATCCTCTCCGATATTCGGAGTTTTGTTAACTTTTCGCCAGAAGAAACCCGCGAAGAAGGCCCAGGAAGCGCAGGAGGCAGCGAAGAAGCCTCAACGCAAATCCAAGGGCAAAGGAAAGAAGAAGGGGAGTCAGGCCCAGGAGGCCTGAGTTGTCATGATTCAGAGGCCGTTCCAACGGCAAGCGGGGTTTTAGCCCCTTTCAGGTATGATATCGCTTCAACCTGGCCTGACTTTTTACTCACCACCCCTTACCCTGTAGTTCTCCGTTATGTAGCATTACGTACTCCTATTGTAGTTTTAGAAGCAATGAGATACCGTAATGCGATCCACTGTGTGAACTGTGAACTACCTAAGGAGCTGACCGTCCACCTCTCACTTGGACTCAAGTATTTACTTCCCAGCCGTCTCAACAGTAACCTGATACGCGAGGCCTGGGCAGACTTTAAAGACCGTCTTCGTTGGTCACTTAAATTTGAAGTCGAACGTAATTTAGATGAGGTAGACGAATATCCATTTGATCCAGAATATTATGTTAAGCCGGAACAACGCAAACCAGCTAAACTAATGGGCGCCATTATTGAATACGGTATCCAATGTGGAGAAGGCTTCGTAGAAAATACGTTGTCCAATATTCCCACGGATTATCAGGCGGATCCTCTTGCGAGGGGCCTTGCACCGCCTGTAAAACGTATCCAAGAGTACCTCACCTCTCATAACCTTGTGGTGACACTCACGGACAAAAATCTCGGGTGCGCGGTTTGCCCCGCCGCCTGGATCAAGGAGAAATCCCTTCAACTCTTGTCAAACGAACTCGACTATCTTCCACTTTCCTATAGAGAAGTCAATGAGTTACAACTGGCCAAACGTGTTGAGATTGAGGGGATTGTGGAGTGGCTGGAATCTTCATTCGACCACCCACAGTTACCGAAGTTCATCGGAAGTATGTTGGAGAAAGCCGCGGCGAATCCCGCCCGGCACATTCCGCAGTTCTATTGTATTCCGAAAATACATAAGAATCCCGTTAAAGGGCGGCCGATCCTGCCGTGCCATTCCGTTGTTCAAGGACCTGCCGGTAAATTTGTATCGAAAAGTCTTAAACCTGTTATCAAACAGGCGCCATTTATCATCCATGGATCCAAGGATTTGGCGATAAAATTAAGCAAGTTAAATCTTCCCCGCTATAAGCTGATAGATGGGAATGTGTACACTTTGTACTTGATTAGCGGCGATGTCGTCGCTTTTTACCCACACGTTGACGTTGAGCTCGCTCATCAGATTGCGCGGGGGTACTTCGGCAAGTATCTCCGAGAGGAGAAGTATCCACATGACGTGGTCAAGATGAACATGGAATCTATGCTATTCCAGAAATGTCTAGACGCGGCGGATTTAAACTTAATCATGCAGTTCGATGGGAACTTCTATAAACAGAATCGTGGCTTAGCGATGGGCGTTGCGTCTAGTCCTGATCTGGCTAATCTCTATGGTGTATTCCACGAGTTAGATTTTCCGTTTATAAATAATAATTCCCGTGTACCTTATTATGGAAGGTACATTGACGATTGTTTGGCTCTGGTGTATGCAAAGTCCGAGGAGGACGCTATCTCCGAGATGTCCAAACTTAAGTTTGCGAACTGCGAAATAGAATGGGTTAGCTCAGCTAGTCAAATGACTTTCCTAGACATGTTGTTGTTCTTCGATGAGAAGAATAGGCTTCAACATAAAGCCTATAGGAAACAGCTAAACCATTTTGAGCGCATACCATGGGTCAGTTTTCACCCACTCTACGTGAAAAGAGGAACCTTCCTCGGAGAACTGTCACGGGTCGCCACTTTGTGCAGCCGGTTCCCAGATTATCTGGAAGCTTGCAAAGATGTAGCTTGCATCTACATCGCACGTGGTTACCCCGTCGGTGTTGTTAACTCGTGGTTTAAACAAAACTACAAAGCACGTTGGGAATCGAGGTTGAGAGAGACCCAAGTAGCACGGGCAGACGTGCTTGTGCTTAAAAGCGAGTATAACCCCGCGTGGGATTATGTTAACGCTCAACTTCTTGAGGAACACATAAAACAAGGTTGGCTCAGCGCTTTGCAGCAATGGGCTATCACTGATTCGGATCTCCCGCGGGAGATTCGACAGCGTGAAACCAGTCGGGTACCTCCGTACCAGTACGAAGCCTCACACGCCGGCGCGCCGCCTTCTGGGGCCGCTGAGCACTTGCTTGGCCTAGGAGCGTATGGGGAATACCTTAGATTGGATAAGACCTCAGTTTTTGACAAGCGTGTGATTGTGAGCAAGAAGCGCACGATTAATCTCTTTGACTTGTCGGCGATTTGGAAACGCCGTGTTCTTGAATTAACTGATGAAACTATATTTTATGATGACGAGACGGATATCGCCTATCATCGCGATTATGATCGCAACGTTTCATCGGGTACTTTTCCAGCTATGGACACCGGAGCTGATCCGGAGTACTATGGTCTCACGCAGTAATTCGCCATTAACTGCCCCTTTCTGATGCCTAGCTCAGACGGAGGGGGTGGGGCTGAAGAGCGCAGCAGAGCGTGTGTGGCGGTATTGGTCCCGATCTCGATACTCATCGGGTAGGACATGCTTCTATGGCACCGAGTAACCGATGCCGAAGGCCCTAATGCGGGCTGAGTGGATATCGGATACTATCCACGTGGGAGTGTGTGAATTTGTGGGCGAGTAACGGCCCCTCACCTTACGTCGACGCCAGGATATGGATACCAATTGGTTAGAGGGGCACAAGCCTCTTGCCGTCCCGGGAAGGACGTTAAAATATAAACGAGGAACTGGGAACCCGCGCCGGGGAAAACGTCGGCGTCCTTATGGGTAGACGTCGCATAGATGTCGAAAAGAAGTTCCATATTTGTCAACCAACATACCCCTCTGTCCGAATTATCTGTGACTGTCACACCTGGGGAAGGGTGCGGGGACGGCCCTTAGTGATGTAAGCGTGGGACAAGCCGCACAAGATGGCCTCTGTCCGTGCGACTAGAAACGGGGATACGAAGCCGTAGTTTAGTACCTGGACTCGTGACTTTTGCAGGGGAGCAGGCCTATTTCGGGGGCTGCTGAGACCCGCTGGTGCTTTCGCGTATCGTTTCGCGTAGCTCCATGGCCGGCCACGGCCTTAAAGGATATAAGTACCCTGGGTAGTTCCCGGTGAGAAGTTTATCCGGACCTTTAGATGGTCACCGGCGATGCCTAAAGCTCGGCCGGTGTATTGTTCGTGAAGATATTCATGGCGGTACGTACTCTATCTACTTCGAGTAAGTGGGGCAGCTTTCTAACCAGTTGGCAGTCATAAAAATTCCCACCCAACCCTCACCCTCACCTAACGGTGCCGCTTCGCGGACGGGTTTCGGGATTGGGTGGGAATTTTCACTTTAGCAGATCAAAACTACGAAGATAATCTATTTTTAGAGTACACGTTTACGTAAGCAACATTACGTAAGGAGTCACGTGAGTGCTCGGTAAGCATGTTTGTCGCTGTTTACTATTTGATCCGATCAACGGAAGCTTCGGAGCTCCGTCGGACCCGAGTAACTATTTTTAGCACGCCGATTCCCATGGAATGTCAAGGAATGACAGCTGTCAACTGTCACATCGTGGGTAGAGTGGACTTAGAAGTCCTTCTATCTTAAAGAACAAGGTAAAATAAACAAGTGCAAAGCGCCTGATGAGCTGTATATAACAGCGAAATCCTTGTGGGCTAACCCCCCACTCGATTGCGTTGCACTACCAGCTCGTCAACTGAGTATCTCCATTACCAAACCCTAACCCTAACCCTAACCCCGGCTGTTTCCGGGTGGTGCCTGGTGGTACCCTATATTCGTGTTTAATAGAGTTTAATATTAAAGAGGCCACAGACTGGGATGGTTGTGGGCTCATTGGAATCGCATTTAACAGCGCTATCTATTGGTATATAATTGCAATTTTCTATATGGCCTTGTATCCAGATACAGGCATTGATGGCACCCAGGGGAGTAGACCCCTAGTTAGAGTGGTAATACTGCTAGTTAGGGCTAGACAGCTTCTATCACGGTATGGACTGGGATAAACATTTCTAGAGATGTCTGGAACCATACCAAATAATTTCAAACTGGCATAGTGAGATTTGAGAATTCAGGGATGCAACATGCCCCATGTTGCACCTACAAGATAGATAGGATGGCCCGTAATTTTGTTAAATAAAGTAAATTCAATAGGATATTCAGTTCTGCTTCAAATATTATGGGACTAGCTCATTGAATTGCAATTTGAAAGAGGATTCTATTGGTATATAGTACTACTACTAGGTGATCATCACATCAGGGCGAAAGTGCGGAGACGAAGGAGGAGATAGTGAGCTCAACACGAAATTGCAGAGCTCCTGCGAATACCACTTTGCGACAGTCGAGTCCTTCTGGGTGCAGGCTGTCCAATAGAGCTAGCGAAGGTCTCCGGTACAAACGACGCGAACCAGTGTACTTAACCAAACAAGACCGACGAGGGGGAGGGTCAGAGCCCGAGCCGGCCAAACAACGAATTGTCCTCAGTTTTCTGACCCCAGTGATGCCTAGCTTTGCTCCTTGGGTGCTGCCGTACTCTTCTTCCGTATCCGTCACCGCGGTCTTCAGAGAACTGGGGATCCCCCTCTTGGGTTATTAACTATTGCTCAATCTGAGTGATACGATTTATACCTGGAAATCTGCTAAAATACATACTAGGATACAGCAAGACACGCCCAAACCTCGACCCATCACGAAAATGGGCGTCGGAAGGTAGCAGTACTGATACATTGAGTGGATAGAACTTTGTTGTAAAAGGGAATTTCGTCTTCCGAGTGGTTAATTGAAAAGGAAAGGATCGATTCTCCAGGGCCGGAGTGTTGGTCTGGCGGAACTGTCAGTCCCAGGCCATCCAAAAACGTGTAGGTTGATTTTCGCAGGGGCGACCGAGGTAGCGTCGAGGGCGGCAAGGGGAAGCTCAGAGTAAGCATACCCGTATCGGCATCAGGATCCCAGAAGCTGTATAATGTGAGTCTCTAAACCATCGGACATTCGGACCGAGAGAACGCACCTCTGGGAAGTGAGGGGAGATCGATATTTGTTCCGGCTGAACTTTGGTGAATGACGGGGACCTGAGGGCAGATATTCAAGGGAACCACGGATAGTTGCCTCGACGTCGTGTGCCGAGCTTGGAGCCTTCGCCAGGAGAACGCACGCAGGATTAAGCGTGGAGGATGGAAGTATGGTGGGCCTACGGTGGCACTGGGGCTGACCGTTTGATGAGTGGTAGCTATAAAGGGCTGTACAGAAAAATATACCTGGTATTTGCGGAGAGCGGTCTGCGTCCAGCGCAAACCGTCTAGGTCGTGAAATTCAAATTTGACGGACATGAAGGGACTGAGAAGGAGTTTCCGCTGGTCCTGGAGAAATAGATGAGATTGGGAGTTCCGTGAAGCGAAAATGGGTATACCTCTGTCACGACGAGCCCCTCTGCGTCTTCAAGATGCTGCTCCTTTTCTTGCTCGAGGAGACGATTCCTGCGGAGTTGCTGGCGAGACATAAGGACGAGATAAAGGAGAACAAGAGATTCGAACATGAATGTGACGTGACATCGTGTGACAGGACGCGTGTGATGGGCAGCGACGCGTTCAGATTGATTTATTCTCTCCCACCACCATGCTCGAGGCCAAACTTACCGAAGCCAGTGTCCTCAAAAGACTCCTCGATGGTACGCTCCAATATACTCCAGACGCGACAAACAGCTCATCGTTGGCCGCGGCGCTCAGCTATCAAGGAGCTGGTAACCGATGCCAATTTCGAGTGCGATGAAGAAGGCATTCACCTTCAGGCGATGGACAACTCTCACGTCGCGCTCGTTTCGGTCTTTTTAGAAGCGGCAGGCTTCAAAAAATATCGCTGCGATAGGCCCATGCCACTAGGCGTCAACCTTACGAGTTTGACTAAAGTCCTCAAGTGTGCAAAGGACGATGATATCTGCACCCTCAAAGCAGCGGACGAGGCCGATATACTAAATTTCGTCTACGAGGCGAAGAGTATGTATGGTTTTCTATAATCGCAACTCATGTTGACCGGTTCTCTCTCCAGACTCCGATCGCATTGCAGAGTACGACATGAAGCTTATGGACATCGACGCTGATACTCTCGGCATTCCGGACACGGATTACGAGGCACGGGTCGTAATGCCGTCCTCAGAATTCACCCGTATCGTCCGTGATCTTTCTCTGCTGGGTGAGAGCGTTCGTATAGAAGTAAGCAAAGAGGGTGTTCGCTTTGCAAGCGATGGTGAGGCAGCCAACGGCAACGTCCTGCTTAAACCCTCCGAGGGAAAGGTCGGGAAAATGCAAACAAAGCCTGATCCTGACGAAGAAGACGACGATGAAGAAGGCAGCAGTACAAAGGCCAAGGTCAAGAAGGAAAAGGACGGGGACGTTGACATGGATGAGGAGCAGGAGCAAGAGTTCAAGCCAAACTCGGACGATGAGGGAGAAGACGAGCAGGAAAAAAATGACGAAGATGAAGAGTCGGGGAACAAAAAGAAGCGCAAAAAGAAGGTGTGTTCAGCAATCTTACCCTATCCTCACTGTTGCTCACGAATATCAAAGGCTAACGGATCATCAAAACCTACCAAAAAGGCCAAGACAAAAAAATCGGAGGACGAAGATGATGATGGTGTCGTTGTCGAGACGAAGAAGCACGTCTCTCTAACTTTCTCCCTCAAATATCTCGTCAATTTCTCCAAGAGTTCCAGCCTTGCGAGTAGGGTTCAGCTGCTGTTGAGCAACGATGTTCCACTTCTCGTGAGTCTGTCACCTTTTCTCCCAGAAATTCTGCTGCTAATCTGCACTCAGGTCGCGTATGACTTTGATGTTGGTTACATCCGCTACTACCTCGCCCCCAAAATTGGTGACGAGTGATCGGTCCATGGGCGCGGACCGGTATTCGTATTCATCTTTTGTCCTTCTCTTGCTTTCCCTCTATCCCTGTCCCCTGTTTTGATGTATATTTACCCGGCCTAATACAATTCATCACGCACATCCTGTTCAACATGGATGTGGACCCTGCAACCATCCAGGCTACACAGTAGAAGTCTCTGCACTCTGGGACACGATACCCAAACCCCTGTCCGGCGGTCGTTCGGACATTTGGCATGGTTCACCTCGAATCCTATAGGTCCAAGGCGTAGACTAAAATAAACTACGGTTAAATACCCCTACACGAAACCTAGAGTTCCTCCACAACCACTAATACTAGGCCTTCTCCGCGAATTCGATACCCGACGACATCGTTCCTGAAATTTCAGAGTGATGCTTCTGGGTAGACCACGCAGTTCCTCGAGCGACCCTTTGAATTATCATCAAAGGAGGTATGAGCTGCCACACTCCCGTCAGGAACGATGCGAGTACTAAAGTCGACACCTGCAGAGTTGTACACACCTGAACCATGATTCCAATTTGTCGGCCTATCAGGGACAAAGGATGCCCAATACCGGCCGGAATGAGATAGAATATGTCGTACACAACAATAATTGCAGCAGATTCTACCAGGATTGATATAACGGCTAAATAGTACCCAGTCCGTGATTCTGTACCAAGGTCTGATACAACGGAGCGGCGGTGTCTGAGCAATTTTGTCACGATTGCTGCGGTGATTCCTGCGTTCAACAACATCGTATAAAGGCCGTATGCCAAAACAAAACCGTGGACGACGACTAGAGATCCAAACGATGTCGGGGAGGAAACGCAGGCGACGAACACAATGCTAAGGCCTGTATCCCACGTGCCACGGCTCAGATCCCAACTCGAGGAGTGTAATAAAGTTCTAACGTACCGATATTAAAGAACATAATGACAAGTAAGACCGTTTTTATAAGCGTTACCCGGGAAGACAGGACAGAGAAGAAGGCAAAGCACCGCCAAACCTGTTGTCGGAAAAGAGTTAGAGAATTAGAAGTACCACGGTGGTTAGGGACAGTACCAGTAACCCGTCTGAAGCCCATTGTAAGAGCACAAAGCAGACCGCTTCCCCAATTATCATGGTCGAAGTATCGTCCACGACGAATGCCGCAGGCCCCCCAGGATAATCTGAATGAAACATGTAGGCTTTTTCCATCTCAACCCCCTCAAGTGCCATCGCGGCCGAACTCAGGGTTAAGAGGAATACGACGTATGCGAGGAGCCACCGGGTCCGTCCCACACCCGGTGCCCTTGTTGCTTTGGCCAGTTTTGAGCCGAGGAGATGAATGCAAGAAAAAGCAAGTGCGACGACGATGCCATAGCAAACACCTCGCAGCACCATCCCCTGGAGCCATATCTTGTTCACCAAAGCCTCCTGCGTCGACAAGTGTTTGACGATACTGAGAGACATAAGAGCGTGGAGTCGTAGAGCTACAGCCTTTTTACCAGACGAGCTTTATAACATTTCAGGTGGGGGTAGACGGAACTGTGGCGCATGGATCGACAGTTGAGCTCCACTGCGTTGGCGGTATAGATTTCCTGGGCGGAACGAAAATATCCTCCCAAGGCCAGAAATATTGACCAATGGTATCCTTTCAAAATTCGACGTGGGCTTGGGCTAGATGAGACTTGAACTCATCTCCGGAGGTCATTCCTTGGGATTGTTGATTGCACTCCCTCTATATTCAGTCCATCAAAAACATTACGCGACGTGTGGAGTATATCGAAATAACTTAGGCGAGACCAAGTAAACTATTACGTCCTCAGTACCCAACCACCTTCGTTACTTTTTACCCCAAGGGCAAATGCTTTGATTTCGTACGGTCTGTAATTAAGACCGCCTTGCGAGGTTCGCGGGAAGGATAAAGGTCCATTGCGGACATCAATCAGTCTCCGTCATCGACTGCGGCTGTCGGCATCCCGTCCTGAGTCGCTATGCTTACACTGGCGCCTGCCATGCAGTTTCAATGTCCCTGGCCTTTCGCGCCTAAAAATCACACACTAGAAGAGTGCGTTCCGGTTGGTAACGAGAAGCCAGCGGGCAATTTTGTCTCAAAGTACCCTCCCAGTCGGGATTGCCTAGACAATTTAGTCACTCGTTATTTCGTTTTGACAAACGTGAAAATCCATTATGTATGTCGAAACCAAGTCATTACTCCGGTCCCGTTCAAGTGCAATTACCAAGCTGCTCACAAACGGGCCGTAGTTACTGATGATGACACTTCCGACCGTAATACGGACCGCAGGGGACGTTGATGCAGCTACAAGTAGTCACAAAGTCGAGTAGGCCGACTTTGGCTGGGTACTTTGTGGAGGGTCATAATGTTTTAACAAGACATTCATTCTTACACATAGTTGATGCCAACGCTTTATCAACGCACTCACCAAAACGGATGACGTTGGCAATGGATTACCGGGGTGTTACCTTCGAAGCGGAAGTTCGATTCAGTTAAGGATACATATTCAAGGTACATGACGGGGATGCAGTGTGGAACTCTAGCCCTCTAATATTGGTTAGCAAACCGTGACGTAGGATTAAACGATGAAGGTGGAGATCCAAATACGTTTAGCTTTGTGTAACAGCCTCGGAATTCGCAAGGAAAGCTGAACGGAATGCCGAGAGTCTTCCAAATCTCGAACTTGATAAACGCTTGTGAGGATAAATTGAAAAGTGGAGTATGGACTGCGCAACGAGGGGCATGTATGCTTGTGCAAGATCAAGAAATAGTACATGTTCGATATTCGGCGGCGTTTATTCCTTCGACGAAAGGACCTTGAGTGGCGCTCTTACCGCCCGCCAGAAGGTCTAAAAAAAGTCCAAGGAGTCCGGATACCGTGGGAGGGAGGTATTTTGTTGCAGAGGTGTTTACCAACGTCACAAATACCTGTGGTTGATCACCAGCGCCTTCAAATTTGGGATGAATGGGAGGCTGGAAGGCGGGTCCGTGAGATTCAAGTATAGATCTCGTCATGACTTTAAACCAAACGACCGAATGATTGAGCCTGCGTTTCTCCTTTGTCGTGTGCGAGGGGTCCGTTAGCTATACGACTTGAGTTGTGTGGGGAAGGAGTGCTTGTTAAAGAGATTCAGCCGACTGCGTTGAGGGAGGATAATTACCCTCGGACGTGAGTAGTCGATTAGTGGAGCTTTTGGGACGCATATCTGCCTTTCGATACCTGCTCGATGGGTGTGTGTCGATAGAAATGGAAGGCAGCTCCGAGACCCCCCGCCTGTAATATAGCCTAACCCAGGAGCTACCCTTGAGGAGACAGGTAAACAGTAAGACCTATGTTCCATGTCGAAAGTCTGTAATGGAAGCAAAGTTGGTAATGATAGAGCACCGCTCGTTAATATCTAAGGAATCTACACTGTCACGTCTAGTTAGGCGATGGGTCCAGTCTATCTAGTAATAAGAAACCGTTCGCTTATGCACCTGCCTAGCATTGAGAACAATAATTCGTCCAACACACATATGCAGATTGCGCCCTGGAAGACTAGGAAGTACAAGGTGGACCCAAATGACGTATTCTAGTTTAGGCAAGTCGGAGAATAACCGCTTTGACATTATTCCCTGCTCGTCCATAAATGTAATCCGTGTGATATGGACGACTCGGAGATTTGGAAAGCCTGATGCAATCCAATGGTACTCTCGCACCTGTTATTATTTAAATATGGTGTGGTCGAAGAAATGAGACAACTCACCACTCCGATACTAGTTTGTAGGACGAACAGAGAGGGAGATAACGTGCCAGATTTCTAAACCACATTGTGCCGATTCCCAAACACAAACGTCGAACGTTCCTGAAGGGGGCGACTTATGGGGAATCGGGGGTCATATTATCGAATTCAGGGTCATCAGCGTCGAGGTAAATGCAATCGAGAGTCTCGACAGGTCGGTATAGGAGAATAGCTGCGATATTCGCGTGGCAAAATTCTTGAGTTTTGGCAAAGCATATCGAGGAAAGGATACAGGGGTCATTTTAAGCGACAGTGAGCACAGTTCTGTTTGTTGGGAGACGAAAAGGCCATGAGTTGGGCATGGTGCTGGTCTGGGTTCCTCTCGATCCGGTTCCGGCGTGGTTCCTCGGGCCCGAAAGAGCATACGACTAGGGTACGTAGAACAGCATCGAGTTGTGTTAGACAAGTGAAGATTGTAAATAATTTGAGATTGACCATCAGAGGCAAAGCCTGGGTCAAATTCCGCAGCCAAGCTTCTTCGTGCGCAGGTTGAGCGGAGGGTGGGGTGTAAGGAGTGACAAATTCCCGTACGTGGGGTGCGAGGCGAGGGTTATGAATGACGGTTTCGGGGGATGATTTTGTATTGAGGCCCGAAGAGCCGTGATTGAACGACTGCTGGGGAAGTTGTGCATAGCGAAGTGAGATAATGGGGTCGTCCGGGGCATAGCTGATGATGATTTCGTATATCTCAAGGGGGAAGACGGACGACATGACCAATTGCTCAGGTCCAGCAATTATTGCTCATCTGGAGTTCCGCTTGTCGCCGCTCAGCTGTAGGGTACTGGTAGAAAGGAAATGCCAAGGGGATCGACTGGAGAACTTGTGAGTGGCTGCTGGCGCCATTCTGAAGCCATGGCAATCGTGCTGGTCAACAAATCATACAACTGAATTTTGTGATTCTTGTTTATGTCGAGGCTGATGGATATTTTTGGAAAACAAGGGTGATGGAAACCCTAACCCTAGGTGAATGTGACTGGTGACCTTGTTTATTGGACCTCTCCCAACGACCACACCCACGTCCTCGCTGTGGAGGACAACGAGCCCACGATTTTTCACGTAGATGTCGCCTTGCCATGTCTGTAGCACTCAATCTACAAGCGACCTCAGGCATGTCAACGCGCTTTCTTACCTCATGGTCTATGCTGATAGCTCTACAGACCCCTCGGAGAATTGGGACGACGATTTTGACTTTCATTCACAGTCTGGTTCTCCTAAACGACACAGAAATGCCCACGAAACACCTACCATGATGCGCTTGTCGATAGCCACAGAAGATTGGGACGTCGACAGTTCCGTTCGCGCCACGTCCACCATGAATCATGATCCCCTACGACCATCCAACGTCCTAACCGACAAGCTTAACGTTACACCCACCAATTTCGAGAGCTGGGTAGAGGATGGCCCCTCAACTCCGCAGAAGGCCTCATTTCCCACAGAAGTCACCACCGAAAATTGGGATGATGACTTTCTCGACAAGACTGATTCTCCCGCCCGGCGCTCTCCCCGCGCCACTCACACTCCTTCAAAGAACACCATCGGTGGTAGGTTACGCGCAGGCGTACCTTTACACCACCGCAAACCCCTTCGCCAGGATGAAGAAGAAGAACACGAGAGCTGGGACGACGAGTTTGACTTCAACGGCTCTCCTGTCAAACCAAATCGGTCATCCACACCGGGAAAGTCGCGACGTACACCGGTTCGCCATCCTGAATACCGTTCATCATCGTCCTCGTCAGGAAATCACCATCATCACGATCTCTCTGATGATGATGATGATGTAGATTTTGGCGTAACGAGTGCTGAAGAGGATCGCACTGTCACCGCACGCTCTAGACGTGCTCCTCAGTCACATACACCGCCTCCACCCGTACCTGCTATCCCATTTACACTTACACCCATTGCTCCGGCCATATCAACGAGTACCCACACTCATCTAAGCGCCCCCTTTCCTCGGTCGCCCACCGCCTCCGTGTTCTCCGTTCCCACGTCGTCCCTCGCTGACACTACTTCCCTTCGATCTACTGCACCCCTCCGTCCTTCTCTATCTCGCAATTCGGCCAACAATGCTCTCAAGTATCTTCCACCGAGTCCCCCCATTCACCGGGAGCGTCGTCGATTGCGCAAGAAGAGTCGCCCTCATCCACATGGTGTAATTGAACTCGTGGACATGAGTAATCACTATCCCCTATCTGACACTGATGCAGACCTGCGACTTGATGAACTAGACGAGCGACGGACACCCTCCCCTATCCCTGTCGCCTCTGGTTCCATCAGTGCTAGTGTGCCCGCAACACCATCCCAGTCGGCCAATACTGGTGGCGCTTTGCTGAGCAGGATTGGAAGTGTCAAACAACGATGGAATTCCAGGAAGAAGAAAGGAAGTTCAACCCCCTCCGAGGTGGCAAAGGATGAGAAAGCTAAAGGTGGGTGGTCACGTTTCATTCACTGGTTCTGATGTCCGAATTTCATTCTTCCTTGTTTTATTATTGCACTTGTATTATAACACGAGAACGCGATTATCCTTCTTCTTTATTGCTACCTGGTGGCTCCTCAGTCCTCAAGTCCCTTTGAATAATACTAATATGATTTTAGATGCCGACAACGACATCGACGTTCATCCTACACCTCGCCCTCGCTCCTCTCTTGCTTCGCTCCTGCATTCCTCCCAGCCCGTTCCTCCACCCTCCTCGAGCTGGTTTTTCCGTCCTACCAGCCCTGTGTATTCTCGAGGCCGCAATTCGCTTGGCAAAAGCAGTAATCCACGTTCGTCATACACTGGTAGTCGTTCGGAAAGCATGACGGATCTAAGCATGCGAGGATCTATCTACGCTTCCTCGTCAAACTATGACGAAGACGAACCCTCAACTCCCAATAAGCTCATCAAGCGAAAGAGTCTTGGTTTCGTGCAGCTGAGGAGGAACTTGGTACAGAACGGGACTGTGTTTGTTGAGAAGGGGAAGATGCGGGAGAGGGAGTCGGATGGGGAATCGTCGCTTGATGTCAACAAATTTGGTTCGAAGAGGCCCATGTCGATGCAGGCTCCCCGTGTACCTTCGACGATGCGACAAGCAGCAACGCAGAGGCATGCTTCGTATGGGACACCTAAAGCGAAGAAACCTGATGCGGGTACGGATGACTTACAAGAAGGTGAAAAGATGAGAGAGAGGAAGCCGTCTACGCCAAAAGCTGTCCGTCCGAAAGCGAGAGATTCCCTGAGGGAGAAGGGGAAGGAGAGGGAGAGAGATGAAGGCAAGGAGAACGAGAGGGACGGCGAGAAAGGAAAAGATAAAGAAGAAGGCGGTCGTAGTTTCATGAGGAGGCTCAGTTTGGTTGGAGGACGACATAAGCGAACGAAAAGCGGAGCATCGATCGAGCCTATGGCCAGGGTTCCCTCTGAATCGTCTATTACAGTGCCCCCTCCAGTAACACCATCCAAGTCGACTTCGGAGGAACCGCCATCCCTACCGCCTCTCCCACCTTTCTCTGCAATCAATATCACCCGTCCACGTACTCCACGCACCCCAGGTTCTTTAGCACATTCGCTCCTGCCTCCTATTGAACTCCAACCACCTTCACCTCCCCAAAAGACCAACACCAACCGGAACGCTGAGCCTATCGATTCCCTACTCAGCCCTAGTTGCGATTCCATGTTATCGCCCCTCTCGTCATCTTCTTCTGCTCAACCCCTCAGCACCACAACCGCTTCCGCATCATCCGCATCGTTCCCTCTTTATCCCAAGTCACCCGAGTCGTCGTGTTCTGTGACAAGCCCGAAGGCTCCAAGGACGCCGCCCATGTCACCTTACACAGCATCTCTTGGCCGTTCCACCATCAGTCCTAAGCATTCGAGTGTAATTGCAGGCGGTGTTAGAAGAAACTCGCTAAGTGATCTTAAGAGCGATCTCAAGATTCCTGCACGGATTAGTCAGGCACAACAAGGGCTCAAACGAGATTTGGGGATGGTCAGAGACTTTGCTGTTTACATTGAGCGTACGTTTCTAGACTTTCTTTTATTGTCAAACGTTAATTTTTGCCCGCAGAGCTCAAGAAACAGCAAGAAACTTACCATGACCTACTTCTCCAAATGCAAAGGAAGCTTGATGCACAAGCTCTGCTCGCTCAGCAACCTGCCGCACGGGCCGTCTCACCCAGCTTTTTTCATCTCGCCAAACCCAAGGCTCGCGCGAGATCAAACACGAATCCTGGAACCACTCCTGGTGCAAGGTATAAAGAACTGGCAGCCGCGTTTTACACTATCAATTCCAAGTACCGCATTTCATGGGAATGTGCTGAACTGCTTGTCGACCTCGCGGATGGGACTGCGAATGCAGGTACTCCACCATCGAGTGTGTCTGCACCGGTTGGATTAAGTATTGCTGTTGGGGAAAAACGAGGGAGAGAACGAGCGATTACGCTGGCTGGTGATGAGTCGAAGCCACCCACACCGACCCCCGGTATGTCAAGTAGTATGGCCCTTAGGCCGAACTCTCCGGCGAATCCGAGCCCACCGCCTGCCTCCCCACCTGCATGGAGAGCATCTACGGGTCGTCATGATCTTAGTCATCGACAACTTGTGCTATTACGGGAGATGTTGAACAATGCAGAAGCCGTGTTGTCAACTGATGGTAGTGGACTTCCTTTAACTGTGCTTGAGGAAGTGACACCCGCGTCGACAGAGAGTCTGCGGGTGAATAGGGATTGGAGGTGGGGAGACCCGATGAGTAGCACGATCACATTGCCATCGGAGGAGATGAATGGGGGAGAGTCGCAGAAGAAGAAACGGAGGATGAGCAAATTGGTGGGGATGGCTGGATTGAGGGATATACTGCGAGCGCTGAAGAGGAACGTTTCTGACACTGCTGCTGCGAAGGAACAACTACCGTCACCCCTACACAATCATGCTATGTTGTCGACCGCGTCGCTGAGTACAGATACATCGTATGATCGATCGAGTGCCAGTCATGGCTTGCCCAAACCGACGGAGCAGTCTCAAGTGCATGGTAGAAGACGACCAAAGTCGAGCGCAGAGCCTGATACTGCCGAGAATCCGAGGAAAGAAAGGGGAAGAGAGCCCAGGGATCCATCTCCATCACCTTACGAGATTACGTCGCCTACAAAACCTCGTCGACCTTCATTGGCGTCTATCTTCCGGCTTGGCTCAAGGAAGAATACACCTCCTTCGGCATCAGTTACGGATCTGTCGGTGCAGGGAAGTAAGGAGGCATCAAGGCCAAGTACGAGACTCGGATCAAATCCGAAGAGTAGCGCGATAGAGGAAGATTGGGACCGAATTGACTCCGCATCGGATTTGGATGCGGCTGCCAAGGCTCTGGGCATGAAGGTAGGGAGTGATGGAAAGGAAGGTGGATCAACTTTGAAGATGAAGAAAGGAAAGTCACCATACCTGCAGTATCGTGGGCCGTCATCGTCTACACAGCTTTCCCGACCAACAACACCGCGAAGGTCAGCAAGTGGATCACAGTTATCTCTTTGGGCAGATTCGCCTTCAAAATCGCGGATACTTCATCAGGTTACGCCACGAGCACCAAGATTGTCGAACGTGGATGAAGCTGTCGAGGGAACGAAGTCGAGAGAAGTGGAACGGGAGAGGCGGAGGTCGAGTGTTGGGAAGATTCAGAAGTCAGGGTCGGTGCGTTCAATGCCCCCGCAGCCGGTGTTCCCGGAATCGAAGCTCGCTATGACGCCCGAGAACATTAAACCGCTATTAGAGAATGCAAGAGAGATCTATGCAAGGCTGGGAGACTGCATCATGGAGATTCGGCGGCTGTTGGAGAGCGATGGAATGGGGGAAAGGAGCGTTTCTGGTTCGAGTTGTGCATCGGCATCTGGACAATCATCTGTTCCTTGATAAACTTTTTTGTTAATGCTTTCGGCTTGGTGTAACCCGTTGGTTGTCGTGCATCGTTTTGTTGCTGTCCACTGTTTTGTTTTCCAGAAAATTATTCAAATAAATACATGACGCATTGATCACGTGTGATATTCTTGTCTCTTGCACCGACCACGACCTGGTCTCCAACAGCAGCAAAGGCACTCGCACAATGGCCTTATTGGACTTGCCTCCTGAAATCCTAACCCAGATCTTCCTTTTCCTTCCCGTTACATCGATTTTGAGGTGCCAGAGGCTCAATCACTATATCCGAACTCTCATATCGGAATCGGTTGAAGTCCAGTATCACATTCGCCGCGGTTTATCGGAACAATTGGACAACCCTTACTGCAAACTTTCTGCAAACGAGCGCTTGGAGCTGCTCCTGAAAGGAAGCCGTTGGGAAGAACTCGACCTCAACTTCAAAGAGACCGTTAATATTCCTTTCACGACATCGGGCATCTATGACTTGACTGGAGGCATCTACCTTCTCGGAAATGTCTCACGGAAGGTTCTTCATTATATCTATCTCCCTAGTGAACCCAGTCAACAAATCGAATGGAAGACCGTTTACATGGACCATACGATCATTGATATGGGCCTGTGTGTTTTCGAACATGACCTCCTCGCCGTCATTACCATGTGAGTAACAATACCTTTGTGTAAACCTACTTGACGTTTTAAAGACAAACACAACCCAGGAAGCCAGGTATGCCTCGGAATTCATTTGATATTCGACTGCATCTGTATCAAGTCTCGACGGGAAAATTACACCCTGAGGCCCAGCGGCCGGTGATTTCGGTGATGCAGACACAGTGGGATCGACCGTCCGTTGGAATAGAAATTGTTGGAAACAACCTAGTGCTTATTCTGGCATATCATGATAACGTCGTCAAGCCAGACGATCGCGTTTTTATCTACGAGTGGAAGAGTGGTGAGATGAAGACGGTGGGTCACCCGTCTCTGCCTCATCACCTTGCTTATCTTCTCTTCAGAATATCGGTGCTCCATACCATTCTTACTCAGGTCTCCTGTTCCTCACAGAGGACATTATCTTACTCCCGAATACGAATACCGGTACACTGGAGTATTGGCGTATCCCACAACAACAATCAGACGCACCTACACAACCATTCTTCGCTCTCTCGCTCCCAAAACTCCACACAGACAGAACCTTTGGCCATATTTCATGCCGCGCTGACCCCAATCCCGCAACCTGCTTCCGCTACTCGTCGAAGCCATTCCACCCTAATCCACACCAAACCGTAGCTATCTTCAACATCAGCGTCCGCTCAGCCGACTTTCACCAAGTACCCGGATTCCCCCACCCCCTCCAGTTTTCTTATAGCTTCGTTTTCTTCGTCCATCGAAGCGCACTCATCGATTGTCTCGATAAATTGAAGGATTCCATATCGTACGATGAAAGTCCTCAACCTGTGCCATATTCCGAATGGGGAGAAAATATTTGCAGATGGTTCTCAGCCGAAGCATTTTCTACCCGTTGGATTACAACAACGTCCGGGCAAAGATGCGTTATCCTTCCTGATATGGGGATGGAGAACGTTCCAGCCCCTATAATGCTGCTCAACTTCAATCAGATCGACGTAGCGAAAGTCTCACAAGCCCAGAAGCTGCAAGAGCACTTGCCTCAAAGCACTAGAGAACCGGAATCCCGACGGTCAGGTGAGGGCTCAACGAGCCCGAGTTCTGCTCATGGTGAGCCTCAAGAGCTCGAGGTTAATGATTCCTCGGACAGAAACGAGGGGCATGTTTCGTCGGAGGGCGAAGACGCGTCAATCGAAATCGACGATGAGGATGAAGGTGAATGGGAAACGGACGAAAGTGGAGGGATTGATGTTCAGCCTACCGCGTCCACGGACAATAACGATGATTTAGGCAGCCCTGATCCTCCGCCTCGCCAGCCACACCGCCAGAGGCCCCGACGCCGTGTACAGGTCATCACAGAATATGGCGAAACATTAGAGGACTCCCACCGGTGTTTCCGGAGTATCATCCACGCGCGACTGCCATATACTGTGTGCTCCACAATTGAGCAATATAGCTATCACGGTGTTTTGATGGATGAAGAGAGGATTATAGGTCTACGGGTACGTACTGCCGCATGCAACTTTCCCCGTCGTCTTTATTCACCAGACCCATTTGGTGTAGACTAATCTTCATGGCCGTATAGTAGGGGCGGATATTTTTCACTATGGGCTGCAGTGAACCGCCTCCGTTTTCTAAAATCTCTGATGATGATCAGGGAACACAATTTTTGATCTTCTTTTGCATAATAGATGGATCGTGTACCAGATTTTCCATACCTATTCTACGTGACATCACAACTTAAGCATCCTGTAAAATTATACTGGTGAAACACAACCAAAAGAAGTGGCCGATCCCGCGATATCGAACGCTGATTTAATGGTCTCCCCAGAACCCCACATTCCTGTTCACGTTTATCTAAGATATATCTCTGACGAAAATAAGAACTTACCCAAACATGCCATAGCAAGACCCGCGAGTCCCATGAGCAGGTTGAAAATTTTAAAATACCATCTTCCCCCCAACAAACCCTGGGAATCGTTAATCAGGTTCGACCAGCCTCAGCCTCGCCGACACGATTCCACACTCACCCGCTTCCATCTTGACCACTCATGCCAACTGTCGGCTCTACCGGATGTCCCTTTCCCGGGAACAAATAATGCATCAGCTGCCATAGCGTCAGTGATGACATCATAACCAAAACGAAGAAGAGGAGGGAATGTGTAAGTAAACTGCATGATAGCGATGGACGCAATAAGGCCAATGATGGATTGGACCTGAGGAATGGCAGATCCGATGATGAAGGCTGTAGCGAGAATCAATCTCCCTCTCTCTCTCAGCAAACCTAACGAAAAGAACGAACCAACACCCCAGTACAGACAGACAAGAGCTGATTGTGGTCAGATGCCAGTAGAATTCAGACCACTGGTCGACTCACCCGACCAAATCATGCGACCTCGGGTTGTCATGAGCTTGGGTCCCTTGAAATAATCTTCCACAACTGAGCGATAGACGGCCTCTGAGACAAACTAGGTCATCTGCGTTCATCAGCACATGAAGATCCGAAAACTCACTTGTTCCAATGTTGCCATATAATCCCGTGGCAATCGTGATTGAAAGTAGGGAAAGAACATTGCCTTGGAGTTAAGGCAAATAAACAGTGATTCATCGTGGCCGATAGAGAGTACCCCTCACCAACTGTCTGCCACGAGAATTTACTAACCCCTTGATAGGCAAGTGGGAGTGTGAATTGGCCCTGGAAGGCCTGGATACAAATCTATATTAGTACAGGTAGATCTCCTTCTGGAATTACCCACGTATATGAACGATCCATATAGGATATAGAGGCAGAATATAAATAACTGAGCCAGAGTCTACAACAGAAATGTCAACCAATCCCGTCTCATGCAAGTGCTGCGGAGTCCCAACTCACCATTCCCTTCCAGAAGTCCATCGGTCTTTTCATTTCCGCCATCTGTGCGTGGGTGTTAGCCTTGGTGGGAGAGAGATAACTTAAATCTATTGACCATTTCGGGGAAAATCATCGCTCCCCCATACGCAAACACCTCAATATGATATGGTTAGATTCGGGCTCGGATGCGAGCTTCTAGAATTCACCATGTTCATGATTCCCGTCACTTGTAGGAAAAGCGGTAGGCTAGCTGACTTCTGTGTCATGACAGGACCGGGATCGACACCCAATGACTTTTTTGCTGCTTCAAAGTTGGGTGGACTATGAGCGACGAAGCCCATAGAAGTGCAGATAATCAAGACGTTAATCCTTGATATATATATGTCAGCCTCAATTTCGGCCGGCTATTGTTCAGTGTGTTTTACCAAACCGCATTGTTTGCTATCCAGCTGTAGGCCTATGGAATAATATCAAGACAAGATCCGAAGCCGGAATCTCTTGAAAGCTTACCTTGAGAGAACGAACTTGTCCCACAACCATGCCAATCAAGGTCCAAATGACAATACAAACGGAGAAACAAAGCTGAGGATATAATTTGGCTTGTAATTGGATCCGGTTATTCTGCATCACGTACCTTTCCCTTGGTGGCTTGAGAGAAAGCTTGTCCATTCGCTAGACAGTTAACGCCAACCTGTCCAAAAACTTTAGAGATGTGCATCACGATCTGTGCATAACGCACCACAACGATCAACTGGAGATTTTGTAGAAATGATGTGACTTGACGAGCTCTTTTCCCGTAAATACGCTCGACGATGTCCGCATACGTTCGCAATGGATAGCGGAGGGAATCTAACCGAACGAATAGACGCCACAGGATGAGCCCAGTGTATAACGCCACGACTGCCACTATTTTTCTCAAATCAGACAAGTCTCTTATAATCGAGCAGCTGTATGACGAACTGAAGAAATAGAGAAGTATTCCTGTGGGTCATTTCAGTAAAGATGCTCCGGAAAAGAACGTATACGCAGCTCACCAGGAATCCAACCA
Organism: Chlorophyllum brunneum; assembly: GCA_963576785.1. Taxonomy (NCBI): domain Eukaryota; kingdom Fungi; phylum Basidiomycota; class Agaricomycetes; order Agaricales; family Agaricaceae; genus Chlorophyllum; species Chlorophyllum brunneum. Next base: position 21,533 of record OY756151.1, read on the forward strand.
ACTTGCGATATTGCGAAAGGAGCGTTGAAGGGACCTAGGATGTCTGTCGTAATCAAGTAGAAAACGGAAGCCCATGTCGCAAGTCGCATGGATCGAGATGCGGCTGCGCGTTCCTCTTCTTCTGGTGTCATAGGTATCTCTGGATGCTGATGTTGAGGGTCAATATTAACGTTCGGACCTTTGTGATCAGAGGCCCTATGGAACCATCCTCTCTTTCGCTCAGCGGGTGCGTCCTTGGCGGTTGAACCTGTGCTGACAACTACCGATTCGGCATGGCGTTGGAGCACGGCGTAGTGAAGATACTCTTCAAATGCAACCGGCTCTTGTACGCCGGCGATGGAGCCAGAAAGGGGCGAGTCGGATTCAGGTGGCGCCGACTTCTCAGTCTCGATCTTGGTTTCTTTGTCGTCCATCCGTAAAATGAGAGGATGGGAGGGGAGAGGAGAGTGGGTTTCCCCCGTGTTGGGAAAGACGGACTCTTATCTGAATATTTATAAACCGCATGTTACTGGAGGGACCCTCTGGTTGTCACAAGGTCCATCTCCTCGCATTATCCACCCCGATGGGTTGTCCCGCAGTGAATGCCTGGAACCAGTGATCATAACAGGTAACCTCCGGGTATTCGGAAGGCTTAGCCGTACCCGCAAAATTAGCCCTACCCACAGACGAGGAGTACTTTCTATCAGGGGTTTGATGGGACTTTGCAAGTATCAAATCACCTAACCTTCTCTCCAGCCTCCATGACATCACTGTTTCCATTAAAACCCTTCAAGTGAGTGTCCTGCCTTGCCTCACCAGGTGTTATTAGCATTTACATCTGCTGTTCCTGAGTCCAGGCATTTAGCAGCTTATGGCATGGTGGTGGATTCTGCATCCAGGATGGTACTATGGCAATTAAGGATATAGCAACATTGTAGGTGACTGAACCTCTGCTCCAAGCTTGAGAGAATGTGAGCTAGAGCGGTTTCTGGGCTAACCCGGGACCTTTGAGTATTTTTGAAGATGTCATGGGTTGAAGCTGACGATGAAGGTTGCCATTGACACCAGCAGGCCCAAAGGACACTGAGCATATGTTTTGACTGAACAGAATTTTGGCGATAATCAACACTTGTTCGTGTCCACGTGACCGTGGCTGGCCTGATCCATTGTTGGTGCAGTGGTTGAACAGAAACGTTCACGATGAGTGCTCTACCGGCAACCATGCATCGCGTTCTGGCCATCCCAGAGCTCCTTGACACAATATTCAGAACTATGGACAGTCACTCCAACCTCAACAATGCCCTTGTTTCCCGGGCTTGGTCCGAAATCGCTCTCGATACCCTCTGGAGACGAGTTGATGATCTGCATCGGCTCTTCAACCTCCTGGCACCCTTGAGAAAGGCGAGCTCAGGGAAATACGTGTGTCTCGATATTCATCTCCGACACGGGTGTTTATTAATGCATCTACCAGGAATTTTCGCGTCTTCCAGAGTCTAGTGACTGGAAGCGCTTCCACCGGTACTCAAAGCGCGTCCGGGAGCTTGCGCACGATGAGAAAGAATGCGAAAATATCTTGAACCACAGCGTGTTTGATGATATCGCCAGGACAAGGATCACTCTATCAATCCTGCCCAACATGCACACGCTCAGCTGGAGAGCGTCTATACCCTTATGCGTTATGTTTATGCATTCGAACGTCAAACGCTTTGTCATGCACCTCCCGAATGTTATCGAATCGACTTCCCCGCGGCCCTTCTTTGACGATATCGTCGCTCGAATGCCCAATCTCACCCATCTTGACATTCAGACGAGCATACCGATGAATTCCCTTGAAGGCGACGCAATCAGACTTCTTGCATCACTGCAAAGGCTTCAAAAGCTCACTATGCCTCGTTTCTTCTTCACTTCGCGTGTTGCAGAATGTCTTTCCCAACTGCCCAAGCTTGGTTGCATTGAATTCCAGTATTTCGAAGAACAAGGCACCGGGGACCCCAACGATATCATCGCCTTCCAACCAGAACTTTCAGAAGGTGCATTTGCATCGCTCTGGGATCTTTCACTCACCGCTGCCTACACCAACACGGAACGATTCCTCACCATTCCCTTTTCCCCCTCCAATCTCACCATGTTATATGTCGAATCGCCACACTTTGAGACACCAGTCGCCATCCATCAACTTCTTACCTCCATATCCGAAAATTGCCAAATGCTGAAGCTCTTGGCGCTCATTTCTCCTCGTCGACTGACCGACGACACCGAATCGAACGCGACAAACGACGGTGGCGGACCCCAACGTGTCAATTTGGAAACCCTGAAGCCCGTTTTCGCATGCGCCAACCTCACGTCGTTGGAAATTATCCACCGTTACCCACTCAACCTCAAACAAGACGACTTGGAGGTTCTCGCAATGCGATGGCCGTCACTGGAGACTCTCAATCTCAACAGTGAACCTTTCGAATTCCAATCACCAGGACTGACATTTGAGGCTCTTTTTCCTTTTGCGCGACACTGCCCTCAACTTAACTACCTCGGTATCTTCATCGACGCTTCTTCAAGTGTCATACCCACTTTTTCTTCGACATCTCCATTTCCCGTGTTCAAGAACCTCCTGAGGATGTCAATGGGACTCTCTAAAATCACAGAACCAACGCCCGTCGCGATATTCCTTAGCCAAATTTTACCCCTTTCTTGCAAAATCGACAGTGGGGTCATCTGGGATGAATCATTCGAGTATGACATCGATGACGGAAAGCTTATATCCGCACGATATGATCTGTGGGCTGCGGTAAATTCGCTGATCCCTACGTTGGTTAGAGTGAGAACGGAAGAGCGAGCGAGAGCAAAGGCGATGAAATTGGAGTTGGATGATTTACAGATACGTACGCGGGTTCTTACGGAGAAATTCGGACATATAGTTGGTCCTTCGAATGAGGCTTGTATCATGTTGTGAGCATCTAACTAGCTCGTACCGAATTTGTTGTATATTCTGCCCAGTGCTTGGTTATCATTATGTTAACACCTTCCTCTCAGTAGTCAGAATGTAACACATTCACATTTGCCTTTATTTTTGGGCTATTCATCGTCTGCGCCTTTCGATTGGATGAAATTGAAAGAGGAGAAAACCCGACCCTCACCGTTTGAGAGTGGGTTCCTTTTGGGGTCATTCTAAGAGCTCTGGGAAATGAGTCTCGTTCATTGTGGGCAGTGTGACCACTGGGAGTAAAGAGGAAGCCGAGGCATAACGAGATGGGTCTCATGTGCAGCGACCTTTTATTCAGCATCAGGCCCAAGTTGTCTTTCGTGGCGTTCTTGCTCACCAACATGACTTGCACCCGACCCCGTCCTTGCACAGTGAAAGAAAAGAAAACCACGGCCGCCTTTCATGGGTTTTGGTGCTAATGCATTGTCAACAAGCGTTTGATAGTATTACTAGACAAAATTCCTAGGAACGAGCCTCATACCTCCATCTACTAGTCTGAATAAGTGATATACGGGCTAATGAAAAAAATTGTACAGACATAAACGATACACCAACGTCAAGTATACAAATTACTGGTCCCCTTCCTAATCCATATTTACGAGCGCTAATAAACAAAACACCAACGAATGCCCATTACAGTATCGTCCGACGTTGTTGGCCCCCTTCTGGTGGTAGAACGAGTTCGAGAACGAGACCACGAGAAACCAAAGTCCGAAGGACCTCCATTTGGTTCTCACTAATTCTGAGTGGTACCGTCATCGTCTCCACGACGAACCGCTCTAGACGAGTATGAGTCTCCCAATACTCCTCACAAGGCGTACGGTACCAATCTACATCTTGCATATCCTGACTACGAGGTTTGTTTCGCCTGGAGCACAGGAATCTGTGGACCGAGCTAAATATTCTCCCTTCCCCAAAGTTGAGATTGCAGATGTTGACGTGGAAGATGCGGAGATTGGGAAGATGATTGGTTTGGTTTGGATCATCGTAGCCATATGCCAAAGTTAGCATTTCAAGCCAACTGGTGAGGCTAAAAGACGTCCGAGTTGAAACATAGAGTTGTTGTAAGGAAGTGAATGTTGCTTTTCCACAGACGGATTTAAAGCTTGAGAACGAGCTCTGGGGGGACTCCCAGTCCAGTGCAGTGATGTGGTTTAGGGACGGGATGAATTCCTCAAACAGGACTCGATCGCTTTGCGTTAAATTTCCCAGAAAGCGTGCTTCAGGACAAGCATTGCCCCAATGAAGTCGCTTGAGACCAGGAAAACGGATCGAGAGATACAAAAGCAAGTTCCATCCCTCCATCCATGACTTGCTTTGCTGCTTCCAGCGAAATATTTGGACGTTGGGAAATGACAGGGGACGTTGAGATTGTGGTAGCATTACCAGGGGTTCGTAGAAGTTAGAAGATGGCGCGGCATCGGTGCAGTGATACTCAGCGAGATTGGGGCATTGAAGGAGGAGGTATATACACTGATCGATAGGTAGTTTGCGTAGACGGAGGACGGTGATCTGGTTTGAGGGGATATTCCATGGAACATCATCAAGCTCGCGGCGAGCGTAGTGTATTGCTTGAGAAGTTCGAAATAAGGGTCCTTCCAGTACAGAAAAATCGCCCGCATCCAGCCACAGCTCTTTGAGGCAGGGCCAATAACATGATGATTCAAAACTCGAACAAAGTATTTCCCATCCGTCCGTATCCTTGTTAGGGAGGAAAACTCGAAGGGCTCCGATTTGTGCTCGGTGCTCAACAAAGAGGTGTGCAAGTTCAGGAGAGAGGTATGCAAGGTTGATGCTAACAGTGACGGGACTGTTATTTGCGTTCGTAAGAACGAGTTGTGTGAGAGGTATGCAATGTTCGAACTCGAACACGTCGTCCTGAGAGAGACAAGTGGTCCAGAGAGGAGCGGCAGACCATGCCACTTGTCTCCACTGGAAACATACTGCCCCAATATCGAACAAGTCCATCAGCTTGATGTAGTAACGCTGGGACTCTCGGATGTTTGGTACACATGCACTGAATCGAAAAATCTCGGAGAGGACTTCAGGTGGGAGTTTCCGGGTGGATGATCTCAATCCGTTGAGTTCACGGCGGAGGAGGGAGCGTTTTTGAATCAATCTTTCGATTTCAGTTTCGATCCTTGCAAGAGCGTCGTTGATGTGGTTAACATCGTGCTGGACCATTGTAGCGGTTGGCAATGGAACGCCGAACAAGGCGCAGCACAGACTAGCGAGTGTGATCACGTGAAATATGATATTCTACTTGAACTCTGTCAGGAAATTATGATATAAGGTACGAGTTTCCTGGGAATATATTCAAAGGAGAAAATAAGATCTAAGGTTGTTGGGGAGTGTTTTCGTGTGGGTCATTAAAGATGAAATTCGATAACAATAGAAGGGATATGGACACGAGGCTTCGATATACGAAAAATATCTAAGGGTCGAGAGAGAGACTCCAAGTATCGAATGGCGCGAGCCACCGAGAGTGTCTAACAAGTCGTAAGATCGTTGGAAGTAGTTGTGCCAGGTATACAAGGTGTATATGTGAATCATTCATCAAAAGACGGTCTGTGGACAGTGTCTCACGGCATAGTTTAATTTTAAATCGAGAACATGGGATGCGTCTGAAGCTTTGTGAAGGTGGATGCGGATACTACCGTATACTCAAGGATGTAACCTTTACGGTAATACAGGATTTAGACCTCACTTTGACCGTCGCTGGGAGTACGTAACCAGTGGAACATGACGCAGGTGCCCAATAATTGAAGCTGTGAGTCCACTGTTATGGAGGCCACTTACGACTCCAAATGTAATTTAGTGAATCTTAATAAGGCCTTTATCATCAATGCCTTTATCATTCCGGAATACGAGAAGCTGGGTGAACGGGGTGGATGAGACACGGGCTCAGATAAGATCAGAGCCACAACAGTTGACCTGCAAAACACATAACCCGCAGGGGCCCCACCATGGAAGATAACAAGAATATTCAAAAGTCCGAAGCTACCTTCCAAATGTTCCGAACCTATTCAAAAAACCTGGAATAACAGCATTAGTAGGGACGATGTCACCCGCCATGTGCTCGAGAGACACGATCTCGTCTCAATAGGCCCCAATTAATAGGGCCCTTGATTGCTGCTTTGTGTCAGAAATTCTCAGGTGGAGTAAACAAAAAAAGAACAGAGTTCATAAAGTTGATGACACACTGTAATGATACCATCCTACACCGGTCCACCATCCCCCTTAGTCTGCTCGGTGATCACACCAACCAAGTCACATCCGGGTATTGGCTAGGCACGGTGATTGCGCGAGTGAGGTTATTGATACCCAGCTGCAACCATCCTCGCCCGAGTGTGACAAAGTCTCGATTTTTCAGTATCTCACAAACCTGAGCCGAAGAAAGTATTGGATCCCGTCCATTAATATGGTAGGCGATTGGTTTACGAAAGAAGGGCACAAGGCGTTAGCCCTCCGTGACACTCAGAAGCAGCGGGTAAAAGTATCGGCAGAAGCCAGGTAGAAGCCCAAAGGTTGTCTATTATCGAGCTTCGCGTGGGATACCGAAGTAGAATCCGCTAATGAACCGAATTCCGAAAACAGTCTCGCCACATAAGCAATCTCTGAATAACTGAGCAAGAATTCGAGCTGAAGGAAATCACGTTGATTCCTAAAGGCTTTGCCATTGGTCGAGGATCAGATGCCTGGCAGCTCCGAAGTTGACTGGCACGTTCCACACATCAGGTCATAGCCGATTGGTGTTCACGATCCATCCGTTTGCCTAATATTTGGAATTGGATTGAGAAAGTGAGGCTATTGTGTGGGTCTCGTTCATCCCTGGAACAGTCGGTCTCTATAGAAGTACTTGGAAGGACTAGTGATTTCAGCCAACCGAACCGTTGTAAGCTGACAGCTCCAGAGTTCTGGCTATCAGGTTTCAGAATTCAGTCTTAGATTCCCGAGGAGAGTTCTGCAGGAATCTGCTAAGTACGAGCGAAATGCATTTTGGGATATATGGAAGGTCCTGTGATGTTAGCTACGACAGTTTCAATCGATGAAGAAGGTCCACGAAAAGGTACAGTCACTCTATTTGTGGCACATTGTATCTGTGGCTGTTAAAGATCAAGGAACCGATTGTAAAGTCCCAGTTGGAATGCTCGAGGGGTCCGACGTAGTTGGAGTAAGTACTTTCATTGCAACCCCGAAATCAGAGGTTGCGGTCCGCCGCGGTCCGTGGGCGGATGATTATACCCGGCGCTTCGTCCTGTTACGAAAGTTCAGGGACACCCGGGGTGCGACACTTGCGGAATTTTCTGGGTATCTTCGTTTCGAAGGAAGTTTCAGGGGTTTCCCTGGGCTGCGATCACAAAGAATCTTGGTATTGAAGTCGAGGAAATGACGTGATCTTTTGGTCAACTTCAAGTTGCCACCATCCCACCAGCGGCAGACCCAGCCAATTTCTGTAGTCTCAACCATCTTCTAGCGGACAGTGCGACGTGCAATCTGCTGGTAACATTCATCAGATCAATATCTCGACTCCCCATAGCCGGAAATGAAATTCTTGAGTGCCAAGTCGCAATGTTTTCAGCCTTGGCATCGTGAACAAACCTACGCTCAGGGTATCAAATGATGGAAACATCCTCTCCCTTAGGTGGTATCATACATGTCGCTTCTATGATCTTGCTGCGCGCCTAGCCTGCCTGATCTCTCGTGGCAGGTTACACAGTGGAACACGTAGCTTTCTGTAGTTTCTCAGTGGTAATTTCCGATATTTTCCCCATTGAATATGCATCCCTGCACATTTGTTTGACGATGTGGTGAACAAGTGGAGAACATGAACATTGAGATCGCCAACCACGCAGTGCCGGGTGGCCCGAGTCCCCATCGATCAGTCACTTGGCTGCTGGGAATCAGCCATCAATGTGTCAAGCTCATGTCAAAAGTTTTGCACCTCCGGCGTTGAGATCGCCTTTCCGCTCGGCAAGATATGGGGATGGTATTTTTCCCACTGCAAGGTTGGCCTACCTTCGCTTACCGAGTGACATCTTCAGGCCTAGGCATGAGCGAAGAAGGGGCCTACACTGTGTGGACGAAACCCTTCCTATCGGAGCAAGCTCGGCTGAAGGAGGGATAAGGTCTCCAAGGGCGGACTTGAGTATCCGAATGTTGGATCCTGAAAGCCTTCTGATATGAGAGGCGTGGACGCAAGCACGCAAGCTTTAGTACTCGAAAGGGGGTCGCGAAAGCGAAACATCGGGCACCCTACGGCCGCTCTCACGTGTATGAACCAAGACGTAAACTGCGTCCGTTCGTTTTGGGATCAGATAGAGTCATATGGATTGATGGTCAAGTATTTTTGGCCATCCCCTCCCTGGTGTCCAGTGATAGTTTTCCAGACTTTTTCAGTCTGCACACTGAATCACCCTGAGTGTTGCAGCTCGCCTGACCATTGTTGGCAAGGTGGGTATTGTAATTGGTGTGGAATTGGATCCGGCAACTATAGCCACGCCTTGTCCACGCCACGAAATTTGAAGGCCCGGGAAGGACGGCCCGCCACGGAATGGAGGCTTGTGACCTCGGGCCCCATCATCGGTTGCCCCATCTCTCAAGCTGAAGCTTCTCAATACCCCGCATGAACCGCGCATCCGGTAGATAGGGTCATAGTATCATGGACAAGATCCACCAGCCCGCCCATGGGAATTTCCTGAGGGAAGCGCTGGCGTATATACTTAAGCTTCGTTCAGCCTGCCCAACCAGCCTCTTCCGGCTTAGGACGCTCCTCCTCTCGGCTAGAGAACTCCTCCTTCCCCTTCCTTGAGGCTGCTCGGATAAAGATGGTATCCTCACAATTCAAGAACATCCGCGTGTATTGTAAGCCCAGATCAGAGGCTTCCATGATTCCATCCAGCTTACGAATATCTAACCAGGGCTGGCGTTTGTTGTGTATTGGGGTATTGTCCTGTTTGGTTACGACACGTACGTTGGATTTCCATGTCTGGAATAGGCGTTAGACGCTGATGATTTTTGCAGTGGTATTGCGTAGGTACTCATCCGCGAGCACCACCGGTCAACTCACAAACATGACATAGTGGTGGTGTTGTAAAGAACGACTACTTCAGAGCGCACTTTGGCATCCTTGGGAACCAGAAGCAGATCGATGCAGTCTCATCGAACGTCGTTTCTGTTCTTCAGGCAGGAGCATTCTTTGGCGCACTCGGAAGTGCGCCTATCTCTTGTGAGCACCCTCGTATCAGTGTGTGTCATCATCTTGGCTAATTAGACCAATGCGCCAGCCTACGTCGGCCGAAAATGGACCATGCAGCTGTTTACCGTGATATTCTCAGTTGGAGCGGTGGGTCGCCTAACTATGCACGGTGTGCTGTTCACGAGCATTCAACCAGATCCTGCAAACTATTGCCGAAGGCCCTCCACATGGTCTAGGTCTCATTTACGGCGGTCGTGTCATTGCTGGTCTTGGAATTGGTGGTATCTCTTCCGTCGCACCTGCGTTCGTATCCGAGTGTTCTCCGAAGGAAGTGAGAGGACGGATCACAGGGTGTTTCCAGATCATGGTGAGCACATTAGGCCTATAAACTGAATCGCGAGGGGCTTAGTCCTTCTTAGGTTGCTGTCGGTGTCATGATTTCGTACTTTGTGAATTGTATGTTTTTCCAACTGTCGCCATTCCAGGTCACAATCTGATCAAAGCAGACGGGATCGGTATTCATATCGTCAACAGTGTGAAGATTTGGAGGATTCCCTTCGCACTCCAACTTGTCCCAGCTGGTATTATGGCCGCTGGTATTCTCACAATCAAGGTGCGCCATTTGCCCTGTGAAGCGATACGGTTTTATTGATTTGGGTGATAGGAATCTCCAAGGTGGCTGGCCTCGGTTGGCCGAAACCAGGAAGCCATTGAGTGCCTCGCGTATCTCCGCAAAGACTCCGTCCACTCCCCGGAAGTTATTCATGAGATGGCCGAAATTGAAGCGGCTATTCTTGAGGAGCGAGAGGCTCGCAAGGGTCTTGGCTGGAAGGAAGCCTTCTTCGGGAAGGGGAACTTTATCCGTTTCTTCATTGCATTTTTCATCTTTGTTCTTCAGCAATTCGCTGGTCAGAACTCAGTCGGGTACGTCCTTGAGTTGCAACGTTCAAATTCAATGTGTCCTGATGGTCGACAATTAGCTATTATGCACCCCAGATCTTCGAAGCTGTGCGTTCTTAGTCCGAAGTGGTTCTAACCCTGCCGATGCTCACCTTGCCTTAGATCGGATACACTGGCACCAAGAACTCTCTTCTTGCAAGTGGTATCTACGGTAAGTATTGATTGTAGTGGTTAGATAGTGAAACATTCTAACCCCTTGTTCTAGGCGTCGTCAAAGTTGTTGCGACCTCCATCTTCATCTTCTTCGGTGTCGAAACCCTCGGTAGGAAGAAGTCGCTCATCATCTCGGCGTTTGGAATGGGCACTCTCTTCTACATCATCGGCGCTATTTTGAAGACCCATCCACCTCCCCCCCCTGGCTCTGCACCGTCCAGTCCGCCACCTCCATCTCAAGCTATGGCTGCCATGTTGTACATCTATGTCTGCTTCTACTCCTTGGGATGGGGTAAGTCATTTTTCTGCTAGACCGATTGCCTATCTCTGACAGTGTCGGTTGTTGATCAATTCAGGACCTCTTCCCTGGGTCTACGTCGCCGATATCTTCCCTACCAGGACGAGGCACTACGGTCTTGCAGTCGCTAGTGCCACGCAATGGCTGTTCAGTACGTCCATGAGTGCGATTCGCTGACACTGTACTAATCACATACCCATTAGACTTTGTCATATCCAAGATCACCCCTACGATGGAGACTAACCTTGGGTGGAAGCTTTTCATCACGTTCGCAACCATTAACATCGGCGGTATGGGCACCTTCTCCCTGTAAGCGTTCGTCTTGGGCTCCTTAAGACACCGTTGCTGATTGTTACTGTTTCTCAGTTTGATTCCTGAAACAAAAGGCCGTAGTTTGGAGGAAATGGATATTATCTTTGGATCCGTTTCAGCCGAGGAACGACAGCAATACATCAACAAACGCGAGCAGGGTGAGCTGTTTTTTTCTTTCTAGTAGCTTTCGAATGTGCATTAAGTACAACTTTTTACAGCAATGGAGCGTGCCGAAGAAAAACAAACTCACTCGGAGCGTTCGGACTCTGTTGATAGGAAGGCTTGACCTGGAAAGCCACTACCTTCTACTTACCTTGTATTATGATAATCACGTTGCATGACTACCTCTTGATATCTTACGCCCTCAATGTGATATGAACGATGACAGAATCAGGATTGGATGATGTCTGGAGTAAGCTTAGGAACCGTGTACCTTATTAGTTCCTGGTACAGCTTCTATTTGTGAGATATCAACTTTCGCTGACTGTAACTTATTACGATGAAGAGACAGCGGACTGAAGGCTATGTCACCGGAATTAGTCTGTGAGACGGTTTCGTGCTGCGAATCGTCGGTTGTGTTGATTCACCCCTAGTGGTAGCCTACGATCAATGTTTCGACCACCCCATACACAAATCGCATCGTCGACTACCTCGGGTCCCCACAGACTTTATTAACCTGAGCCAGTTACAGTCAGAGGTCCATCAAGTTCAACATATTTTGGCCTTGACAGTTCCTCGATTAGCACAGCCAAACTTGTATCATCTCGGCTATTGTTTCGAAACCGTTTGTGTCAATATGCTCTTCCTCCCGAAATCATTACGTAAGGATTCCATTCCTGTTGCTCTTGACGACTCCAGTCATTGATGAGTTCACACCTTTCCTTGTGCTTTTGCTTGGCTTTATCCAAGGAGACACTCTTTCGATACAACAACTAGAAAATTGCAGTAAGGCCTTGCTGCGCTACGGAGATGGTGTTGCGCTGCTGGCCCGTCACAAATTATGTTTTCGTTGCAAGTCTCTGCGGATCCACTGTGCATGCTGATCCACCCTGAAATAAAACACAATCTGCATCACCTTCTATTGGTCTATTGGATGGCAACACCATCGTGATGGCGGAGACAGTTCCGTCCTTGGCTATTCTTCGTTAACGACGGTCGTACGGCGGCATCAAGACGGGCTTTCCCATTCTAGACAAGAGTAAATTGAATAACATGTGCATGAGGACCACACTCCTATATATAATGGACCTCGATCGACACAGTGCTCCTTAGCAGTTTTCTTTCTTCTCCTTCTTTCCATTTACTTCTTTCTTCAACACCTTTCAAGTACTTACTCTCTTTGAGCCGGGTGCTCCGCAATCCTTATCCTCTTGCTCAATAATTGGCCTGGTTCCAACTCGAACAACTTCCTCGCGTGTTTAATTACGTTCTCTATCTTCATTCTCATCCGCAATCATGGTCAAAGTCTCCGTCTTCTTCGTCCTTTCCGCCCTTTCCTACTTCGCTACGGCTGTGCCCGTACTTCAAAAGCGTATCTCCCAAGATACCGCAGCTTCCAAAACCCTCTGGGAGGCGGCCTGCGTAAGCCTTCACAATTTCTCCTTATCTGTAGTCGCTGACTTATTCATAGAACAAAGCTGGAGGTGCGGATCAATGCAACAAGATTGCCGTTGTCGCAGCTGGTACTCTCCTTCGTGGTGCAGGCGACTGCGAGCAACAGGACTCTGCCGATCAAATGATCGACCTGGCCAAACAGCTCAACAACGATCCCGAGATGATCAGACTTGCACAACTCTTTGCCCAACAACCTCGTAACGCAGTATGTATTTATCTCCACGCTTCATGGTTTCTAAGCTGACATCACGCTATTCTCTTCCAGCCCGACAGTCTCCAGGTACCATACTGCCAAACAGCACCTAAAAATGCCGAATTGAATGGTCTCTTCCACTGTCAATTTGCTGGTTCCAAGTTCCCCAACTTTAGTGGTGATGGAACTGGAAACGTTCCCCTTGGCTTGTCTGCTGTTAACCCACCAGGTTCCTGCCCTGCTAAGACTGACGGCCCTGTTCCGGATGGTGTTCAGTTGAACACCATTGCGCAGGATCCAGGTGCTGGTTCTGGTGCGGGTGGTGCCAACAATAACCAAAACGGAGGAGCTGCCGGGAACGACGTTCCCCAACCAAGCAGTGATGTCTCTCAAGCAGTCCCAACACAAGTCGCATCAAACAACGCCGACTCCCAAGCAAACCCAGCCCAATCCACTCCCGCCACTGGAGGTTCTAGTGCCGCCGGAGCCAAACCTTTCACCCGTCGTACGTCCCTCTCCCCTCTTCAACACAAAAAAACTAATATTTCAACAGAAAACGGACTGGACGCTCAATCTCAGAACACCAAGTTCGCAAGCTTGACCGCCAACTCTCCATGCACCGACGGTCAAAATGCATGTGTCGGAAACTCATTTGCGCAATGCGTTGGTGGTAAATTCTCTCTTAGCCCATGTGGGAGTGGATTAGTCTGTGCCGCACTTCCCTTGGTTAACTCTGCAGGAACCGTAAGTCTCCTTTCCTCAATTATATATAACCTAAAAACTCATTGATGTGATGTTATCTTAGTCCATCGCTTGCACGACCGCTGCCGATCGTGATGCCAGAATCGCTGCCACCGGTGCCTAATTTTTTTTGACCTTGAATGAAGATTGATTACATTCCACTCATTTCATAAAACTCGCGACTAGTTGTTCTTTCATAGGATCGGATTGGATATCATGTATTCCTAGTACTGCTCTACTGTATTCAATTCTTCACATAGGTGTTGTTTGATAGTAATGGATTGAAGTTGTCTCCCCGGATATCAATCCGGGGGGTTTGATGTCATGAGTCGGGATGATATCTGAGAGATGGATAGATGGATGAGAGCTTGGGTGTTTATGATTTGGATGTGTGATTGTGATTGTTCGAGTGGGGATGCATTGGAAGGGGATATGATGCGTTGATAGACGGATATCTAATTTTGTTAACGATGGGGCCATCGTTCTTATGATGTGATCCATCTTGAGAACAATGTGCTTCTTGCACAAGATACTAAAGGAGAAACGTTGAGGCCAAGTATGATTCACCACATAGAGACCAGCTAGAACAAAGGAATGACCGCAGTTCAGTATAGCAAACCGCGTGCATCCATAACCACGATCTGATCATCAAGGAGAACAAGACAAAGGTTGGAATAAGAACCAACCCACAACCCCTAAGTTTTTCGTTAGGTATCTGAGGGATACATTATTCAGAAAACAACATCAAACACCATAAACCTTCCTCGCATTCTCCCTGGCCTCTTTCATAACTTTCTCAGCATCCCAATCCCCACCAGCAACATTCGCCACAAACTCTGCCGTCCAAGGTATCATCGCCGTATGACATAGCGGAAGTTTCTTGCCTTTGAGATCTGGAAGAGCATTGTACAGATTCGCGGGGACCATGTATGGAGCGTCTGTTTCCAAGAGAATGCGGAGTGGGGCGTTTGGATTTGAAGTGGACATGTTTTTGATTACGGTGGAGGTGTCGGCGTTGGTAGAGTATGTTATAACGCCTAGAAGGGATCTGTAGTGAGTTCGAGGGAGGGGGAGGGGAAATGGGACGCACCTGTAATGCCTATATAAAGATTCGGGAAATGGTCAAGTAAACGTTGTGCAAAATCCGGAGAGTCGGTGAAACAATGTATATGGATCTATTTACGTCAATAGGCCAAAGAAAAAAGAGCCGAGTTGAACGAACTTTATGTTCCTTTGGCACCTCCTCCTTTAATATTGTCTCTGTATCGTCATCGGCTTCACGCGTGTGTATCGTCAAGGGCTTTCCTAGTTTGACTGCTTGTTTGACTTGTCTACGGAAGACGGAGCGTTGGATATCGCGGGGAGAGTTGTCGTAGTGGTAGTCTAGGCCCATTTCGCCCCATCCGACGCAGCGCGGATGGGACATGGCTTCTATACTGCGGAGGTGTTAGAGGAAACCTGAGAGAAATAGTGAAAAGTCGTACATTTCGTTCTCTATTTCGTCGGTGTAGTGCTGAGCTTCATGCCTGCGGGTTATGAGAATAGGATTGGGCCTCCCTGTATAAGACTCACGGATGAACACCTAAACAAGCGGTTAGACCTCGAGTTCAAAGTAGAACGTTTGGCATGACTGACCCATAACGAACCAATAATCTGTACGTCCCCACTTGTCTTGACGATCCTCGGACTTGAGCGCCGAGTCGGCAAACTCGCGCCAGTACTTCCGAACTGGAGCTTCGCACCAAACATCAACGATGGATTGTACATTTCTGTCCGCGTATAGATTACGAATCAAATCAAAGACATTCTCATGTTTTCCCTGTTTGTACCGCTGGCGATATGACTCGAATGTCGATGCGAGGTGGGTATGGGTGTCAACGATAGCAGACGCAGAGGGTGGCGGGGGGAGGACGAGATATTCCTCTGGCGGAGTATTTGACTTTTTCTTGCCCATGCGCGAGTAGCAGCGGAAGATCTGATAGTGTCTGCAGGCTAGCGAGCGTGCGGCAGGATTCATGGAAGAAAGAATTCGGTCGTGGGAAGCGACATAATAATAACATATTCTAATTTGATTATTGGGGGCTCCAAGTGAGCTGTTTCCGCAACACGCGTTGGTGGTGAGTGGGAAAGAGGGCCGGGCCGAGGCTAGGGTGTTGAAGAGGATATGTCGTGAGAACATACGCATGGACGAAATAACCTTCCTCACTGCAACTGTAGCCCGTCTCGACCTCGAAATTCAGCGCCTCAACGACCACCGCGCCTCTCTCCTCCGCAGACTCAACCAAATTAAACCCTCCACCCGCATCCTCCCCCCGGAAACCCTCGCCCTCATCTTCCACCATGCCTCCCAGCACATCCCCCTCACTGCAGATTTCTTCCCAAACAAGAAACCTTATCGCACCTCTCCTCTCCTCCTCGGCTCTGTGTGTTCCCATTGGCGTCAGGTAGCATGGTCAACGCCAATCCTGTGGACATACATCGATCCCGTACCCATCCGGCGTAATGCGCAGCACACTGATGCCGCCCTTCTACGCCTCTACTTCAACAATGCCCGCGCTCTCCCTGTCTCGCTCCAAATTAAACTCGACAGGTTATCTTCTTCTCCCCCTACCGCCTCTGAAGAAATCCTCCGAGCGGTATTCCTCGAGAACTCACACAACATCGGAGTATTGATGTGCACTTCCAAGTCATCACTTCGTCAGCGTTGGGCAATGTTAGCTCCCAAACTTGCTCATTCCCAATTTCCCAACCTTGAGCGATTGGAAATCAACCTGCGTGGTGCACCCCTGTCGCGATATGACACCCCTATGTTTACCAATGCACCAAAGCTCACGAGGGTCATGTTTGCGGGGTATCAACTACCGCACGAGACCTTCTGGGACCAGATCACCGTGCTCGAATTGAGCGCCCTGCCCGTCAGCCAATGTCTAGAAACCCTCGTCCGTTGTCCCAATCTCATCGATTTCAGATGCACCAGCCCACGACCATCCCACAAATCAATCGATTCCGCCATGCACGGACGTTCTCCTGTCACATTCTCACACCTAAAAAAATTCGAATGGATAGGCGCACTAGCGGAGTGGGACATCTTTCTTTACTCTTATGTCCGCCTACCAAATCTTCGTCATCTGATTTTGGGTACTTCCCATCCCCTCTCAAGACCACTCGATCCAATCATTCCTCCTTCAAGTGATACCCGCACAACAGACCCAGAACTCTGGAAATCATTCCTCCGGCATATCAAAGATCTTACGACCCTCGAATGTACAGTATTTCACTCGGCACAAGAGTGGTTGGATATTTTTGATATTTTTTCAACAAGTGTTCATACACTTCGGTTTACCGCGTTTAGAGATGCGGAGGAGACCGTGCGGCTTTTACGGGCGTTACAACTCACTTATGAGGGTGAAGTGGAGACGCGCAACTATTTGCCGAATTTACGAGTCTTGAATGCGACACTGGATTTACATCCAGATCGATCGAAACATGTTCTTGATATTATCTGTTCGCGTCGTCTTCGACCCATGGTCCCCGTCCCACCCTCTTCCGACCCTCCGGCCAACATAGCCAATTTAGCCTCCGATTCTACTTCGACTCTATCCACCACCCCTCCTCTTTCCGAATCTACACCCTCCATCGTCATACTCGACACAGACGCGGAAAACCCATCCTCTTCATCTCCACCATCCATCTCGCCATCATCTTCTTCTACACTCAATCCCACGACTTTAGCTAGTCCCCTCCATCGAACTCCAAATGATTACCTAACCAATGCCAGTATTGATTACTCCTATTGGACTAACCATACACGTTTGGAGGAAGCGATGATTAAATGTTGGCCGTTTGGATTTGATTTTGGGGAGAGGGAGAGAGAGGTTGCGAGGATGTTGAAGGAAGGAGGCTTGAAGTTGGATGTGTTTGGACAGGCGAGTAGAGTGGATTGGTTGTAATTTTTCACTCGATGTTACGCCTATACCAGTTGATCGGATCCAATGTTGGATATGGGTTTATTTGAGACGCAAGAACCGTCGTTGATTGTTTTGTTAGCTACCCTATAGTACTCGAATCTTACTGTATCGATTTTCCGTATTTCATTCTTTGTGGACTACCGTGGTTGTTTCAGGCATACCTGACGTTGGTCTGTAACACTTGACTGAAACTATGTTAAGGAGATGTTGGTTGTTTTAGTTGTCGATCCATACAAATGCCCATACGGCGTACCTCACACTCTTCGTCCCAACCCCATGTTCCTCAAACGTTTATTCTCAAAATTTCCCCCGCAGAAAATGAAGGAAGTCGAACAATCCAAGGACCACAACACACCTTTTCCAGTCCTCCCAACGGAACTTTGGATCAAAATCATCAGACATCATCGACACGACCGCGGTGTACTATATCGACTCTGTCTGGTTTCCAAATTGTTAAAGTCGGTCGCGCAGCCAGTCCTCTTTTACTGGATCGACTATAACCAAGGAATCAACGTAACGAGGTATCGTAAGCTTGGTCGATGCGGAAAAAAAAAGTATCGTCATGTCCTCACATACGTTCGCGATTTTACCGTACGCTTCAACATCCCTTTCCGCGATACAAAACCCGGATTCGACCTACCCCCACCTCATCCAGCCGCCTTACTCCCATGCATGATTAATCTCAGACGCCTCAGAATTGTTGTTCAGAATCAACAAGAGAGATTATTATTCCAAGTGCTTCTACATTGCACCGCAATGCCTCACTTGGAGGAATTATACTTCACGTATAATAGGTCCTTGGCAGATGAAGAAAAGGAAGTGGTGGAGAAGTTTATATCGAAACAGAGTCATCTCAAACGACTCAGCATCAACATACCCGATTGTCTCCACTTTCCACCAAAAGTGTTTGATTGCCTCAAATATATAGAAGCCAACCGCAAACAAACAATCGCTTTGCTCTCTAGCGCAGCTCGAATTAGGAATATAACGATCAGAGATGACTGGGATTCAAATTCATGTCAATCGAATGTTTCCGATTCTGAGGGAAGAATGATACAAAAAGAATTAGACCTCATCCGCAGTCTATACATTCCAACTCCGGCATCATGGAAACTTTGGGAATATTCAAAAAACTTGGAAGTTTTATGGTTCGGTGGACGCGCTTTGAAGGCAAGTGTACACAATTAGTAATTCATGATACAAAAGTAACACACAAAACCCAAGATCGACTTTTATCAATTTATTCCGCAATTTACCACCCTGAAGGTTCTTTTCTTGAATGCATTTGAAATCGAGGACGAAGAGAGAAATAAATGGGTGCAATATCTATTCTCTAGGATGTCACTCTTGGAACGCGTTATCATCCCAAATCCTTGCACACAACCTGAGCATTATGCTAATATTTGGTACCGCGGAGGTACTACCGATTACTATGACACATTCCCACAATTTAGATATGCTACGTTTGGTTTTGGTTTGTGGTATAGTTATTAGGGATGAAAGAAAATTTCAAGGATCTTCTGTTTGAATGGAGACTATCTAGGACATCATCTAGAGACTGAGTAAAATCTAATTTACACTCATGCACTGATCTCATTTTCTAGTACGTTCCGCACAGTCCATCACCCATGTAATCTCACGATCTTGTAGTGTATTTCATACAAGAGCTTTCTAGATCGCCGTTCAATACCCTGATACCGGTCTGCTTTCGTGTCCTCACCTTCCTTGTCAGCCATTGACCTCTTGACGTCTAGTGACACTGTCTTTGACAATACCCTATATAATCTCAATGCCCGTCGATTTTCAATCAAAAGAAGACGAAATCAAGTACATCAATGACCAGCTCCTTCAATCTGAGGAGCAGATCCGACAAATACTCTCAAACCGTATTACCTTCCTCCACTGACTAAACAACATTCAATCTCTGGACAATATTTCAAAGAGCTGGGTCTACTGCGCACTCACCACGAAATATCGACCTCCCTGGTAGTCCTCAGTGCCATATACTCCAGATGGCACCAGATCATCCTGCTGCTGGTTGCTGCAACAACTCATTATGGTCATTTTATCAACACAAAGTCCAGCCAGCCAAAGGTGTTGAAAAGCAGACTTTGATTGTGGACCTTTGACAACATCAAACTGCAACAGACAACAAAGCAGTGACTCAGAACAATTGTACACTGTACAAGCATATCAACATCAGATTGGTTGAAGGGTCTCAAAGGGAAATCCCACCTACCACAAGGGATCCAGCAGCATTGAGTAAATGGAAGAGATTGGGTGTAAACCTGAGGAACTTGATGGAAAGAGAGCTACCACAGATTTCATTTGGTTCTGCCTTGCCTATACTGGATACCAATTTCTGGGTTGGAGGGTCATCATGTTGTTGAACTATCAGATTAATACAGAGCTGTAACAAGGGTGAACTGTAAACCATAGGAAGACATCTAATACAGAAGAGGAGTAGGGAAAACACCAAGTATACTAGGGACTACGGAGTATATGTTCAGGGGCAGGAAGATAAGGCCTCTTCGGAGCAGGCAACTCCCCATCTCCTGAATCATCTCGAGGCCGTTTCCCATGTTCGGATCCTAAGTCGCCACCTGAGGTGATAGAGGCAGATGGTCCCAGCATGGACACGGGAGTGGTCGAAGGACCGGCCTCAACTGTTGCCTGGTCAGAGACAGGGGTGTCCGACGCCGGGAAAGGTTGTTTCCGGATTGGTTTATTTGTGTGAACGTCAATAAGACCAGGAAAAGCCTCATCGTCATCCACCCCCTGGGAGAAGATGGCGAATTTGGTCAAAGGAGTCATCATCAGAGGATAAACTAACGCATATGAGCCAATATCCGAGGTTCGATTGGCTTGATAACGTGCGAGGTAGGATTGATACAAATCACCTGCCATTTCCACTAAGGAAGCACGGCACATACGAAGGGTAAAATGCAGATGCGTCCGTAACATGGCATAGAGATGGGTATGATGTTGGAAAACCTGAAACCGTTCACGCGTTGCCCGAAGTTGATTGACATAGATTGTCTTCGCATACATTTGTGAAGGTTCATAGTCGACTCGAGCGGTGAAAATCCATAAAGCAATCCAGAAAAGAGATTCCAGATCGTGCTGGAAGTTGTAACTCGTTGTTTCCCGTTGCTTATATGCCGATTCTGGTTGCTCGAATAGAACATTTGTCGCATCACCCTTTATTGCATCCCTTGGTCGACGGGACTGCAAAAGCTGGCCAAACAAAGATCCGGAAGACCCTCCTTTGGGCACGGGAGTTGGGTCTCCAAGGACACTGTATCCGGACAACATCTCCAACGGCATAAAATACGGTGTACCCTGCAGAGCGGGTTAATAGGTGGAACATGGAGGGCGACGAACACCTGCCGTCTTTGGATCAGAACTGGAGGCAGTTGAGCCAAATTGCTTGGCATATTCCAGGTCACTCAACTTCCCTGTTAAATTGCCTTCCTCGTCTTCGAAGATCAGAATATTGCCGGTGCTGACATCACGGTGAACCCATCCCGCAATGAATAGTATCAGAAGCGCTAACCATAATTGGTATGGATACGGTCAAGCAAAGCAGATACTCACCAACTAAAGCATCAGCCAAGGCCAAAAACGAGGATTGAAGATCGACAGCATCATGAAGAGCCGTGCAGACATCGGAATAGATGATGACATGGCGCCTTTTCGGTTTGTAGGCCCGGGGAGGTCTCGACCGATCTTCAGCGACCCTCTGCTCAATGGGACGTGTTGCAGTGCCGCGATCTCCACTAGGGTCTGAGCCAGGAATTCGATGGCTCTTGGGTTCTCCATCACGGGACTTGTCTGAAAAAAAGAGCCCAGTAGTCGGAGTGGCATCCTGGGGGACTGGTCGCGTTGTCGGGCCTTGATGGTCCTCTTCAATGCCCACAAAATACCCCCGGTACGTATTGTTTTCGATGCGCTTCAGAATTTCTCCGCTAGTCATCGAGTTCCACTGCTCAATGAGATCGAGACGGGAATCCTGACCATTCCTCTTCAATTCCTTCTGCTTCTCCACCTCCGCAAATATTGCACCCTGAATCGCTTTCTCCGACAAAGCGTCCTCCTCCAACCAGACATCCTTGAGCGCAACTTTCTTCTTTCCAGGTAAGGGAGGACCCCCGGGCTTTGAAACCTCGATCGCTTCCCACACTCGCGTCATACGCCCTGTGATACCCAAGGACCGATAGCTAGCTAGACTGCGCCTTGATTCGAAATATCGGGTAGCACCTCCAACCCCGATTTCATACGTGTAGTGAATGCCTTCACGAACTCTCCGATGGACCGTCGAGTCATAACCAAGCTGGGCTTCGTCCGCAAATAAGAAGGAAAGGAAGACCGAAATCAATCTCTTGTAGTCCTGGTGGAAAGGATCGTATCAGACAGTGGCAAGGAAGGATTCGTGGGCCCACTCACATGGAGAAAATTGAAATCGTGTGATTTGGAAGAATGGGATCGGGAGAAATACCACAGAGCCATCTTGTCGTCCTCGATCGTAAACTACAAGCGAGCGTGAGCTGAATCAACATTCGGGTGCAGAAGACCTACGCTAAACATGAAGATGCGACGGGGATCATCATTCATGATGTGACTGGCTCCAGAGACCAGTTTCTGGCGGTTCTTTAAACGCATCGAGGTTAGGAATGAACAGCCATTAAACGGGCTACTGACATCGACCCAGTCCTCCTCGTTCTTCTTGAACTCGGCAGAAACAGCTATGTTTGGGGCAGCAAGTTTCGTACCCCGCCTCGCAATTTGCGAGCCCCTCGCCAGCTCAAAACATCCGTCTATTTTGAAGGTAGCGCCATAAAGTTCGGAAAAGACATTGTCGTCAGGACAATCGCGGTATTCCACGCGAGGCTCAGCGGCTCGTCCTTGAACACTGTGATCAGGTAGCTTGTACTTTGAGATGGCTTCTGCGATGGTCTTCAGAGGTTTAAACGTATCTTTTTCGTTCGTAGCGAGCAGTGACGGCGAGTCTGCGAAATCCTTCCACTTGAGACCGCCTGTTGCCTTTTCTACTAGAAGCCCTTCATCGCAAAGTAGCCGCACACAGTCGGCGACCTCCTGTGGCGACGGAACGAAAGGCAGATATGACTGTTGAAAGCTGTCGACGCTGCATACCAACATCTCACTATCCATCTCAGTCGCGATCGCATTCCTAGTATGGGTCACTTTATGACCATCTCCAGTTGATTTCCCCGAGCGAGGGGTAGAGCAAGGTCTGGGGGGACAAGATGTAAGCAATCACGGAAAGCCAATCCTGAGTCTTGAAACCTCACGCGGTTTGCCCTGATCCTTCCGGTGTCCTGAAGTAATGATGAATGAGTTTCGTCGTGTATGAGCCCAGATAAAACAAACTTAGGACGACCAGCCGCGGCGGACATTCAAAACTCGAGGCCAGGGGAGGAGGGACTGAGTGGGCTGTGAAGTTCAACGACGCTAACCAAAGCTTGTTCACGCTGGGTTTAAAAGTCCGACAGTCGGACCTTTTATAATTTACTTGTGCAGCCTGTGATGAAGATAGTACACGCCCAAACCGGGAAAATGTTGACACAGTGTGGGCATGTCACGCGTGAAACGGCGCAGCCTCACATGGAGGGAACGTGAACTCACGTTGTTGCCAAAGTGGAATCGTATGGCGTGTTTTCTGTATAAAAATTATTACGCTTCACGTCACGTTTCACGTCGCGTCGCGGACGCTGAACTTCTAAATATTAAGTTGTTCTAGCATAAAAATGAGTGGCATTAGTAACAAAGAGCATAGGCCAACTACGAAGAAAGGGCTAATGACTAAAGTAGATTAATCCGAAGCTTCAAAAAAAGAGGGACTGACAACAATTGGGTAGGTAAAATAGCAGACTATGTGCATGAACAAGAGTAGCAAAATGTGGTCAAATATCAAATGAGGGAGGTGTTGAGGAAATGACCGTAACGAGTTGTTTGCTGGGGGCAGCAGTAAATGCAGTGGGAGAGAACATAGGGTCTACTCACTGAGATAATAAGCTTCTATCTGATACCTGTAGAAAGGTAATTCAGATAGACAGATATTATTGATGAAACGGTCAATATCAGTATTGACGAGATCGAAGTCAAGTAAGTCGGTGTTTGGGTTGTACTGAAGAATGTAGGAAATGATGAGAGAAGTTGTTCGATTGAACAAGATGCAGAACTAGGTCTGCTACATGGGGTTTATATACATATTGAAGCATAGGCAAGTCATACTACATAAAATACTAGTAATGCATAGATTATTCTTTATGACTCCACTTATGACTCTCATCATATGCAGAGCAACTCATAGGAAGTTACTACGGAATGAAGTTACTGGAAAGTAACGGATCAGTCTATATTTATCATAATGACTTCATAGTCTATTTCTAGAATATGTCCGAAACTTCAACACTCCTCCTTGCTCTGTATTGATGTAGAGTTTTAATCACTCAAACATCAAGCCAAGGCAAGGTCGGAATAGATTGAATTTTATTTTGTCTAAATTCTTTGTGAGAATATTGGCAGGGTTTTCTGTGCCTTTCACAGAGAATATTTCAATCTTTCTGTTTTCTACCGAATCACGAATGTAATGGTGTTTGACGTCGACGTGTTTTGATCATTTTTCTGTTACTGGATTTTTGGCCCAAAATATTGAGCCCTCATTATCACCGAAGAGATAAGGGGCCAATGATTGGATACCAATTTCTTCCAACAAATTGACAGTCCAAACTAGTTGTTGATTGCAATCTGACAAAGCCATATACTCGGCTTCAGTAGAAGATAATGCAATAGTTTTCTGTTTTCTACTTAACCAAGCAATTGCTCTGCTAGCTAATAAACAGAAATATCCAGTTACAGATTTACGACTAATTGGATCACTAGCCCAATCAAAATCAGAAAAGGCATTAAGGCCTTGCATAGAGCTTCTATTATAGGTAATTCTATATTTGCAAGTAGCATTAAGATACTTCAGCAAATGTAAGCCTGCATTATAATGCACTTTAGTAGGATTGGTCATATGTTGTGATAATTTGACAGTGGCAAAAGCTATATTGGGCCGACTGCCCATCATCAGATACATAACTGATCCTACTAACTGTTGATACCTCTTTATGAAGTCAGGTATTGCTTGTCCTGTATTGGATTCGAAGATAAATCCATTTGGTAATGGGATTTCTTCCTTTCCAATTACTTTAAATCGATCAAGAACTTTTCCTAGATAATCTATTTGGTCTAGGGTAATTGATCAGTTTATAGGGTTTTGCGAAATTTTCATGCCAAGAAACTCTTTGGTTGGACTAAGGTCTCGGCATTCCCATTTCTTCATAAAGAGTGCTTGCTTCTCATGTAGAAGTCTAGAGCCTCTGATTCCAATGAACATTGAGCCATCTACATAGACCAGAGCTATAATAAGCTCTTTGGTTTCAGAGTTGTAGTAATAATAAACTCCAGCATCTAGTTTGGATCAGACAAATCCTAGGTTGGTCATTGACTTAGTCAATTCCTTCCACCATTGTTGTCCAGATTGCTTTAGTCCATAAATAGCTCAGTTTAATTTCCAAACCATATTACCATGTCCTGTATTGAAACCTTCTAGAAGTTCTATATAGAGCTCTTTATCCAGTTTTCCATAGAGATAAGCAGTTTTAACATCTAAACTGAGCATCTCCCAATCATTGAGGGCAGCAACTGCAAATATAAGTCGCGCTGTCTCATAACGGACTACTGGTGAAAACAGTTCATCATAATCAATTCCCTCTATCTGAGAGAATCCTTTTGCTACTAGTCAAGCATGGTATCGACTGTCTGATTTGGGTGTGAAGACCCATCTATTTTTGACTGCTTTTCTTCCAGGTAGAAGTTTCGCTAAGTCATAAACATGTCTATCTCTGAGTGAATTTAACTCTTCTAAGCATGCTTTCCACCATTTAGATTTCTCTTCTGATGGTAGTCGATCTAGATCCTTGAAAGAAATAGGAACTAATGGTGATTCAACTTTTTGAGCACACAGATAATTGATTATCCCTACTCCTCCTTATCTGCATAAGTCTTTTAATGTAGAAGCTTTATGCTGAGAACGTCTATCGATTATTCCAGGTTTGGAAGCCTCTGATTGAATTTGTCTGACAAGTCTACTTGTAGAACTTGTCAACTTTGATTTAGGAGGTTGGAACATTTCATAGTCCTGGAGAATTTTGGTTGGATGCTTTGTAGAACCATAGAAGTTTCCTGGACGTTCAGGTACTTTTCTGGTTCTTTGCAGTCTCTGAGGTATTTCAGAAACCAGTATTTGATCCGAGTGACCTTGTGGTACAGAAGTATCCTGATCATCTTCGACAGGGGTATAGGGTATAAATGGTTGTACATCTGGATCATCTCTTTGAGAAGGCAGATGGTTCAAACCTTCAGGGTAATTAGGTGGATCAGCATATGATAATCCATCACTGTCATCATCTTCTGGTATTTGTGCTTTTCTTGGTGGAAAGAGAATGTTTTGCACAATACCATCCCACTTCTCCTGAACATCAGTATCGATATTCAGTGCTTTTCTCTTTCCTTTATTCTTTTTAGGTTGAGGGAAAGGAGTTGGAATATGTCCATGAACAGATCTATAAGTCCTATCTTTTAGAGAACTTTTGGGAGAAGTTTGGGGTATAGGACTTGGTGGTTTATCAAAAGGTAAACCAGTAGATAGATCTGGAGCATAGAAGACAATAACTTCCAAAAGTGTGCTTCGAGAAGTAAAAGATGATGGTTGGTTCATCCATTCTTCTCACTTCTTCCCAATACATTTAGGGAAGTGTTCTTTGCTAAATACGGCTGTTGGAGAGGTATAGATTACATTTCCATTTAGGTACCTCATGAAATGATAATTTTTCCTATCTGATGTCCAACCAAGGAAAATCATGAGTTCTGACTTCGCTGTCAGTTTATTGTCTCTTATCTCTTTTGGGAGAAAGACATAAGCACTGCAGCCAAAGACTCTCTCTTTGGAGATGTCTGGAATCTTCTGATTCAACACTTCATAAGGTGTTTTCCACATGAGTCGTGATACCAGTGTTTTATTATAGATATGTATTGCATGATCTATAGAAAACTCCCACCAACCATCAGGAATACAAGCATGATGCCACATGGCTTCTGCTTTATCCATTAGAGTTTGGTTCAAGCATTCCGCTTGACCGTTCTGTTGGTGTATATGGGGTGCACTGGTCTCATGTATAATCCCTAATGAGTGCAAATGAGATTGTAACTTGTCAGTTGCATACTCTCCTCCTCTATCAGTGCAGAGATATTTTAATTTAGTCTTGTATTGAGTCTGAATTAGTGCAATGAAATTTTTCATTTCTTCTGCTACTTCTGATTTCTTATGGAGGAAGCAAATCCATCCATGAGAGGAAAAGTCATCCATTATGGTCATGACCCATTTAAATTTATGGTAAGAAAGAATCGGAAGTTCAACTAAATCTGAGTGAATTCTTTCGAATGGATGCTTTGTGTATGTAGGGTTCTCTCTAAAGGGTTTCTGGTGTATCTTTCCCTTGGCACAACTGTCACAGGCTAGTTTTTGCTCGGGAATCCACACTAGAGTAAACCCAATCGTATTTTTCTCAAAATGATTGAGAATACAATTAGAGGGATGTCCTAATCTCACATATACAACTTTGTAGCCAACAATTGGATCTGCAGTCATAGCTGCTTGTTCCAAATATACAATTTTGGTATTAACAAAATGTAAAGTAGTGTTACGACTTGCTGAAGGATATGCTTGAAGAATAGCATTTCCTTCACTATCAACAACTACTGATTCGTTGGCATCTGTTCTAACAGTTTTGCCATCCTGGCATAACTGTCCCACTGACATTAGTTGTTCAGAGGTTCCTTTTAGAAGGAAGACTGGATATATTAATATCTGCGTTGGTTGAACGCTGTCAGTCTTTCCGTTATAGACTCTATGCTTAAGCATAACTGTGCCAAGACCAACCGCATTAAGGTAGGGGCCTTGTGCTCCTACAGTCTTAATTGGGATCAAAACTTCGAGTTCTTCGAAGTTGATAAAGTCTTCCACATAAGGGGTATAATGACATGATGCCTCTGAGTCTAATAACCATACGTCACTATATTTTTCTAGTGGCGTTATGATTTGATCATTGCTTAGCAATCGAGATCTAATTTGATCCGGTACTCTTAAATACTGATCAGGCATGCATGTTGAGAAACAAGAAAATTGAGAAATGTTAAAACACTTCTTGTTCATTATTTTGCACAATAATACATTATTATGGGATCCTAAAGATCCCAATAGCGTAATTACATGCCCGGCCTCCGACGTCCCTTCCCCTTGCCTTTGCCCTTCTTCTTGTGAAGACGGTCAGTCGGCATATTGGTGACAGGACTGTGTATCAGGGTTAGTAAGAGTATCTGAGATCGAATTGATCATGTACCCAGCTCCTCCTTTCTTCTTGTAGTCGCTTCTGTAGTCAGTCGACAAAAGTCCGAGAGACACCTCAGATTGAGGTGCCGAAGCAAATGGTTCGGACTTTGGAGACTTCGGAAGAGGTCTGGAAGAGGGTCCTGTGATGTTCACAGGGTTTCTGGGATCACGGATGTCATAGGTGACATCCTGAGCTGGTGCCATGAGGTCATCAACCTCCTTCTCACTCTCAAGCCGCTTGAAGGCTTCGTCTACCAACACTGTAAGTGTGGCAGGTCGCCTGTAAGTGGTCTTGACCTTCTGAGTAAGAGAGTATTTCTTACTCTGGAATTGCTCTGTCGGAGGGGAGGCCCGAGGAAGAGGAGGGACCTCCTCATCGTAGGTCCTTATGGCCGGAGCTACTATTTCCTCCATAGGAGGAAGGTAGAATGGCTGAACCTCTCCAGGTTCAAGCGAGTCACCCCAGGCAACAGAGTCCATGCTTGGGATCTTTACCACATGGTGCATAGCCAAATTAACTTTTGTCCCAAATTTGGGAGAAACCAATAAAGTATATGGCAAACCAAGGGGTAAGAGAAAAGAGAAGTGGATACAAGTCACGTTAATATCGGGGTTACTATGCTTTAGGAACCATTTACTCACTCTCATATGACCCTCACAGGTACAACCTGGGGGGTGACCAGAAGGAACTGAAGGTGCACCGGGAGGTGTCACCAATTGTCCTTGTGGGGCACGGGGATGAGAGACCTCATGCATTCTTCGATCATATTGATCGAGAGCACATTTCTTTGCCATTTGCATGGGCAAAGGACCAGTGATGCGGTCACGCCAAGTGATCACCTGTTGCATCTGCAGTGAGTTCTCAAGGAGGGCGGTGAAACATAAGTTTCGTGCTTCAGTATGCACCTTCTTTTCGAGCCCAGCACGAGCGTTCTCTTGTGCCTGCTGGACCTTCTTGGGATTAACCCAAGTAAGAGGCTTTGGTCTCTCACTCACTAGTACACGAGTGGTCGGAGGAGCAGGAGCAGAAATGGGTCGAGGCGCATCCATGCACCTCATCAGGTCGAAGGGGGTCATCCCTGGACCAGTAAAGTGATGGACCGCCGGTTCCGTAGCAGCAGCAAAGCCCGTCATGGCTTCTGCCATGTGGGCTTAGGGTTTACCCTGGCACTTCTTGGGCTTCTTCTTCTTCTTCTGGACGTTAATCCAGGTAGGAGTAGGAGGAGAAGGCTGAGAGGGCTGCCCACTCGGATTGGCAGGGTGGCGAGGTCCTCTTGCAGGCTGGGCCCTGGTATTGCCTCCAGCATGGAAGCGGTTCCAGGGTGGTCCAGGATGAGTCCTGGGGAAGTTGCCCTGAGGGTGAGCTTGGTAGTTAGCGGTGGCAGCAAAAGATGCTTGTTGGTTAGACTTATTCCTTCATGTCTTCTGGGCCCTGGTATTGCCTCCAGCATGGAAGCGGTTCCAGGGTGGTCCAGGGCGAGTCCTGGGGAAGTTGCCCTGAGGGTGAGCTTGGTAGTTAGCGGTGGCAGCAAAAGATGCTTGTTGGTTAGACTTATTCCTTCATGTCTTGACCACTCAGCATTTATAGCCTGCTGAACTACCTCCCAGGTCATATCTACAACATCGTTGTTATTTGCCAATGTTGTTTGTGCCACTGCATTCCAATTGGGTGGTAATGCATTCAAAGCAATCATCACGCCAAGAACTTCTGGCAATTTTACCTTAGCTGTTTCTAATTGAGAAGCCAATGTTCTCAATTCAGCTAGATCCATTGCTGGATCTTGATTCCCTGATATGTGCTTTCACAGCATTCTTTGGAGGATTGAATATACCACAGCAGGGGAAGGTGTCCCAAAGTGGGTTTTTAAGTCATTCCAAAGGAATCCAGGAGCATCATGTCCATGGAGTAACAGGGAATCAGGTAAAGTGCCATTTATAACAGCCAATGCCTGACCTCTCAATTGTTCTCTCCTTCTATCTTCCTCTGTTAAGATGGCAGGATTTTTAGGGGAGAGATTTTGGTCTGTCACAGTCCATCCGGACTGGTCAGAACCAGTAACAGAGATGAGGGTTAGGGCATCCTGAAGCCTCCTAGACCAGAACGCATAGTTCTTAGGCCCATTGAGCTTAGGTAAACCAGCAACAATATTATTGGTAGATATAATATCTTCGTCAAGTGTAGTTCTTTCTAGAAGAAAATTCTCGTATCAGCAATGATCAAAAATGCAAGAATAACTCTGTCAGGTAAAGCCCTATCATCCTATCTTGGTTAGAGGGAATGATAATGATTTAACCATTGGTAAGGCTACTGGGACCCATAACCTGTTGAGGAAACAACCATAACAAGTTGTTTGCTGGGGGCAGCAGTAAACGCAGTGGGAGAGAACATAGAGTCTACTCACTGAGATAATAAGCTTCTATCTGATACCTGTAGAAAGGTAATTCAGATAGACAGATATTATTGATGAAACGGTCAATATCAGTATTGACGAGATCGAAGTCAAGTAAGTCGGTGTTTGGGTTAGACTGAAGAATGTAGGAAATGATGAGAGAAGTTGTTCGATTGAACAAGATGTAGAACTAGGTCTGCTACATGGGGTTTATATACATATTGAAGCATAGGCAAATCATACTACATAAAATACTAGTAATGCATAGATTATTCTTTATGACTCCCTTTAACTGTGGCATAGTGCCTGTGGAGTACTGCAGAATGTAGTATCTAGTCATTGGTACTATGTAGAATAATCTATCAAGTACTTATGACTCTTATCATATATAGAGCAACTCATAGGAAGTTACTACAGAATGAAGTTACTGGAAAGTAATGGATCAGTCTATATTTATCATAATGACTTCATAGTCTATTTCTAGAATATGTCTGAAACTTCAACATTGGGTTCAAGAAATACAGTGGTAGCTCCTTCCTCCACCTTCTAATATGAGCAAATGGAGCCTCTACTTTACTATTACACATCAACTCTGGTCCTTGGATACAAGAATGCAGATACCAGCCCCAGCTCTTCACAAGAGCTTGTTGCGCCATATTATGCCATGCCCCAATTGGAGAATACTATCTTAGGTTCTTTCCTACTGAGGACTTATCTTGCCACCACTGCAGCAATCAACTGGTTCAGACCAGGTTACATATCCTCTATCAGTGTCAGCACTTCAATCACTACTATGGCATTGACAATATCAAGAAGTTTGTCAACTTCCTACGTCGCAATCCCACTGCATTCAGTTTTCCACTGGAACCTGATTACCCTCATATCTGTGCTGGTTCTATACCCCCATTACATCATCGTCAAGCCCATCAGAGGTTTGGATCCATGCCCATGTGAGTCCTTTCTTCTATTTTAATTTTTTCCTTGTGCTTCCCTAGTTATGGACTTCAATTTCATTTCTCTATTTCTCCCTTTCTTGCTCATCTACTATTTTAATGTAGTTTTCATTCCACATCCATCTCTCCCATGATGTCTGGGTAAATACCCCTCCACACACTAGTACCATTCGTTGTTCCCCTTTGTGTTTGTGAGTCGATAGTTTTCTTTCTATCAATTTCTCTCTCTCACACTCTCTCTCCTGAATTCCTGCTTTCTCTTTTCCCACTGTTCAACTTAGGTACCAAATCTCTCTCTAGTGTATGTACTAGATAGCATCAAGTCTCATGGGGTTAGTGTACTTTTAGTTTACTTTCCTTGCTCCAAACATTCTGTACATTCTACCGTTGTATGTATGTACATGCAGACTGCAATCGAGCACTGCTATATAAATTGTTGATTTAAAATAAAAAAAAATAAAAAAAAAAGATGGTGACTGGTGTATTGAGTGGACAGGTTGGTAGGTTCCATTGTTCTACAAGAGATGGGTTGATGTAATTTCCAGCTGCTTCTGAATCTAGGAGAGTAAGGTGTTCAGTAGTCATATTAGGTAGGTGGACAGTGGTTGGAACATAGATACTATTGTTCTTTGGAATAATGTTGACAGTGGCAATTTGTTCAGTGTCAGACTTGTGAGATGGTTTGGATCAGGGGTAGTCATTGTGTTGTGGTATTTTTTTATTTTTATTTTATTTTTTAAATCAACAATTTATATAGTGGTACTCGAACGCAGTCTGCATATACATACATACAAAGGTAGAATGGTATACTTGGCTTCTCTCCAAGACCCACCGACAGAGGATTTAGACCTCTCTGGCCAGACCGCACATTCTCTGCACGGTCTGCCACGGCCCACCAGTGGTTCCAGGGTCCCACCCCCGGCTGGCTTCCCATACCCCAGCACCCACTTTGCTATGCCCATAGCGTGTGGATCCGCATGTTAATGGTGTCTGGGGTCTCTGTCTTGCAGGGGCTACTACCAGGGAGGTGATTGCACCTTGCTTATAAAGCAAATCTACGGAATGCCTTGCAGCACCCACGTGGAATAGCGCCCCGGAGTTTGAGTAATCCCTACTAATGTCCAGTGTGGCAAGGGGGGGTTGTCTACGGATCCACACCCTTGCAATGCAACTGGAGGGGAGTAGCCTATCCTTGCAGTCAGCTTGTTTTTTCCCCAAACCCCCTCTTATCAACTCCTATCCTTTTGGACCCTCTCGGGCTCAGCTGAGTTACCCCAGCTGGGGAACGGGGTGGAATGAAGCCTCTTCCATAGTTCCCATGTTAGAGTAGAGGTCTAGTTAGACTAGACTTGTGCTGTAGCTCAGTCAAATAGACTGATGCTAGTTCCGCCATTGGGGAACTACAACACCATTTGGGAGCACACTGGGCCCCTCCACCACTAGAGGAGCCCTCAAGGTGAATGGGCAGAAGGCGACCAGCATGCCCAGTCTTTGAGCTCCTTTGCCAAGGGAGCACCCTCTACCATCCTGTACAACCCAGTATCAACTCTTGTCTAGAGAAAGCAACAGGCATACCCCGTCATTAAGGCCCTTTGCCAAGGGGCCACTCCCCCCACTCAAACTAATTCTTGTCCACCATATGACGGATCCCAACCTCTGTTCGCGCATCCAAGGTCAAGTGAGTATGCAGTGGCCAGCATACCCAGTCTTTAACCTCCTTTGCCAAGGGAGTACTATGCATCGCCCTGTGTATAAGACAGTGCCAGGACCTAACATCCAGCAAGAACAGGCCAGAAGCCCCCACCAGAGAACCATCCCAATTAGGAAGGTAGTGGTAAGAGGTCAAGAAGGGATTGATGTTGTGTGTTGTGGTATTGAATAAGAAATCTGCAGTTTCTTTATAGTTTGAGATCTAGATATAGTAGCTAGTCTCTTAATTAGGTCTTCATTGGGATGACCATCTGCAATGTTGAAGAGTTCTTCTATCTCTTCATCAGAGGTATCTTCCATTACATTCATGATTTGGGTAGACTTGAATTATTGCTTGCTTTGGTTAAAGCATTTGGACTTATAAGCAGTATTCTTGGACATACTGGCATGGTTCTTTCCATGGCTTCATTGTAGGCAATTTCTAGAGAAATGTCTAGCAGATTTGCATGTGAAGCATTTTTGTTTGTTGTATAACTTCCAGAGTTTGGGTGATAAGATAGCATTGAGTTGGGCTGTGGCAGGTTTTGTGGCCATGCAGGCAACTTGCTGGGTAGTTGCATTTGAATATTCATCATCATCTGATGATGTTTCTTCCCCAGATTCTTCTCCTTCTTCATCAGATCCTTCTTCCATTGGGTAAAGATTATTGAGCTGCTGCTCAAGGATGTAGTCAACATCTATGGGACCATAGCCTGGGGGGTTACTGCTTCTTTAAGTCAGCTGATAAGGTCTTGCATAAGACATTGAACCTAATGCTTTTGGAGTGCAATATTTCGAGCAATAGGAGGTATGTCATACTGAGTGATGATGTTCTGTTGAGCTAAAATTCTGTTGTAGGTATGCCATTGTTGCTGCATTTTGCACAGCTGTGTACCAAGTGTTGATGTCATTTGGGGTGGGGTTCTGACTGTAAACAAGCCTTTTGTAATATGGATCCAGTCCTTTAATAAAGAACATGATTTTGGTCTCTGCATGGATGATTCCAGCTCAGGTACACATATTCTTGAATTGCTCAACATAGACTGCAGTGGGTCGTCCATTCTGGGTGACATTAGACAGTTGATCAATGGCAATGAGGGTGTTGTTTGCTGGTAGAAATGAAGTGTCAAGTTCTGTGAGGAACTGTTTGATAGTCTAGGTGGGGCTGAAGACATTGTTGGTGGTGTGTGAAATAGTATAGGCTTGTTTCCATTCCCTGGCCAATCCTTCCATGCTAAGGAGGGTGTACATAATCTTGGACTTGTTGTTTGGTAGATTGTTGGGCTATGATGCAAAGTAGATCTGGAGGTTCTGCTTCCAGTTGGGATAGTCAAGCGGGTCACCATAGAAAATGGTGGGCTTTGGGAGTTTGGGGTCTGGCATGTTTGATCCTGTGGGTGAGTTTGGTGGTGAGCTTGCTAGTGAGTTTGACAGGGACAATTGGTAGGTTTGTGGCTGTTGGGTTGTCCTGAGTGTAATTGGAGGTCCTGGTGTTCTGGTTGTCTGCTGGTGGGTGCTGGGAGGTACCACTGGTTGGGTTGTCTAGTAGCTGGTTGACTGATAGTTGGTCGTCTGGCTGGTCTGACTTCATTGAGCTTCCCTTTCTCTTTGTTCTTGGAGTAGCTGGAGGACTCCAGCGAGTGGGTTTGGTGAGTTCGATATGTTGTTGTCAGATTTGTATTGGGGCTCAAGCTCTGGTGTCTGGGGTGGTGGCTCTTCAGAGTGCTCACTTCTGTGTTTGGAGTGCTCGGAGTTATCTGAGTGTTCAGACTTGGTAGAGACAGTTTCTCTGTACTGTTGGTCAAACTGCTAGGATTGCTGGGATTGCTGTGATTGTTGCCTTGAGATTGCTTGTTGTGCCCAGTCGGATTGCGTGTAAGCGGGTGTCTGATAAGACTCTGAACTCTGTCTTGGGGCAGGTTTACTGGTTTTAATCCTACTAGCTGTGGCACTAGTCGAGGGTCATTCAAGGAGTTGGGAAGTGGTTGAGGTGGACCATTGGATGGAGGCTGGTGGGGAATATTGAACTAGTTCTGGGTTTTGCTGGAAGGTTTGTTAAGTAGGCTCAATACTGTAAGGCTCTGCAGCCTTGGGTTGCGATCTAGTCCTGTAGACCAGAGGTGTGGGTGGAGTAGTCTCCTTTTGCTTCACACAATGTCGGACTTGTTCAATCTTGACCAAGTTGCACCTTTATCTCACTGACAATTATTTGCGACTTCTTCCTGTACTTCCTGGGAATACACAACAGGTTTCAAGGGCATCCTCTACTAAGTGCTCTTGCTTTTTCTTGAGGGAATCCATTACTGGCATAACAGCGACAAGGTGTGATGCATTTTCATGGTTGCTAGTATTGTCTGGCTGACTAGATGGTAGCTGCTCGGTTTAGCTTCTCTATAGACAGCTTCTTCATAACCTAGTGGTTGTGACCTTCCGTTCCTTCTGGGTCTTTTTTCAACTGGAGTACTTCTCAATGGGAATCCAGAGGTAGGATGCATGGCAGGCAAGTTTCTCTTCTTCTCAAGGAGGAAACCACAAAGTCGGTCGATAGTGTATGTTCTATGAGTAGGTCTTTGTGCTTAGCCCTACTAACTTGAGAGGTACTCCAGGTACTGGCAAGCGCAGTGTGGGTCCTATATGACTGATAGTGAGTTATGCTCCTATGTAGCAGATAGGCACTGTGTACAACTCTTCTTGGCTTCCTGTAATAGCGACAATGGCAATGATGCAGGAAGATGTTATTCTTGTTCAGCAACAATGGCAATGATGCAGGAAGATGTTATTCTTGTTCAGTGACAATGGTAATGATGCAAATAACACTGGGGTTCTTGTTCCTTATGCCAAAATAACTCAGCAGAAACTTTGATCTATTGTTACGGATTCAGCTACTAAGGGCAATCGAAGAGGATGCAATCTCTAGGGTATGCCCTTAATACCTATCTCAGCCAAGTAACTGGATAAGCAAACATTATCAAACTGTCGTTACTCAACCAAGAAATGGAAATCCTGTTTATCTCGTAGCTCTGAGTGATGAGAGCAAGTAGAGAATAAGTAGTTAAGCAATCTTCTATTGATTGACAGCAACTGTCAATGGAAACTCTTCTTGGGCAATCAAGAAGGCTATCCCTGTAGAAAATCAAAGCTTAAGCTTTGACTTCCTGATACAGTTAGCTATTTATACTAACTACTTCTTTTCTATAAATACTATGGAGTATAGATAACAAGACTGAAACACATTTCACAATGTGAAACTGATAGATATGAAACTCAAGGTAAAACACTAATAAAGATAAATGTGAAACTGATAAAGATGAAACAGCTAAACATAGAGTGAAGTGAAACTGATGACGGTAAAACAGATGAGTGCTTACTCATCCTCAGAGATCTCAGATGACAATGATAACAATTCATCGGAACAGCTACAGTCACAAGATGTGTAGAATAAAGTGGTAGAAGGCGATGACAATGACAGTGGTAATGGAAGAACTGCATCCATAGGATGATTGGAGTCGGATGATGGGGATGACATAGATGCGATTGGTTTTTTGGAGAGATAGGACTTGAGTGACTCAACAAAGGCTCAAGTAGATTGCAATAGTGGATGGGGAGAATTGTCGCTGTCACTACTGGGTACAGTGGGTTCATTATCTGGTGATAAGTCCCTAGGTCACATCTCTATGCAATAGATTCCATTGGCAATTTGTTGGTGGATAAGTGCTTTGAGTGCTGGACCGTGAGTATACATGTAGGGGTAGATGTACTGCATAGTTTCTTCAGTAGTTGGTTGTGCTTTCCAACCATTATTCCAGGTGCCGTAGAGGTTGTTCTTGATGGTGCATAAGTAGAGTCCATCGGTGTTGC
The DNA here is from genome assembly GCA_963576785.1 of Chlorophyllum brunneum. NCBI lineage: Eukaryota > Fungi > Basidiomycota > Agaricomycetes > Agaricales > Agaricaceae > Chlorophyllum > Chlorophyllum brunneum. The sequence goes on from OY756151.1 coordinate 58,279, forward strand.
ATATATATAAGTATGGTGCATATTTCCAGGCTAGTTGAAGTAGAGAATCAATAACAGTGTCATTGGATCATGGTGGTGGAACAAGTGGTATTGCTTCTGGAAACTTGTTGTAACCTCTGATGTAGGTTCAAGGTTCAGACATAACATATGAGTGGGTCTTTGTGCTTAGCCTTACTAACTTAAGGGGTACTCTAGATACTGGCAAGCACAGTGTGGGTCCTATATGACTGATAGCAAGCTATGCTCCTATGCAGCAGATAGGCACTGTGTACAACTCTTTTCAGCTTTCTGTAATAGCAACAACAGCAATGATGCAGGAAAATGTTATCCTTATTCAGTGACAATGGCAATGAGGTAGATAACACTGGAGTTCTTGTCTCTATGCCAAAATGACTCAGCAGCAGCTTTGATCTATTGTTACAGATTTGGCTACTAAGAGCAATTGAAGAGGATGTAATCTCTAAGATATGGCCTTAATACCTATCTCAGTCAAGTAACTAGATAAGCAAGTATTATCAAACTGTTGTTACTCAACCAAGAAATGGGAATCCTGTTTATCTCATAGCTCTGAGTGATGAGGGTGAGTAGAGAATAAGCAGTTAAGCAATCTTCTATTGATTGACAGCAACTGTCAATGGAAACTCTTCTTAGGCAATCAAGAAGGCTATTCCTGTAGAAAGTCAAAGCTTAAGCTTTAACTTCCTAATACAGTTGGCTATTTATACTAACTACTTATTTTCTATAAATACTATGGAGTATAGATAACAAGACTGAAACACATTTCATAATGTGAAACTAATAGATATGGAACAGATACCAGCCACAGCTCTTTGCACGAGCTTGTCGTACCATACTTTGCCATGCCCCAATTGGGGAGTACCATCTACAGTTCTTCCCCAACGAGGATCTGGCCTGCCACTACTGTGACAACCAGATGGTTCAAACCAGGTTGCACATCTTATATTGGTGCCAGAACTTCAACCACCACTTCAGCATCAGCACGATCAAGGAGTTCACCAACTTCTTGCACCACAACCCCTCCACATTCGCCTTCCCCTCCGAAGGTGAACGCCCTCATATCCACACCAGGTCAATTCCCCTGCCACGTCATCATCAAGTCCATCAGAGGTTCGGGTCAGCTCCGGTCTGATTCCTTTCTCTCTCTCCCTTTTTATTTTGCTCTCACAGTTATGGATTTCACCTCATTTCTCTATCTCCCCCTCCTTCGCTAGTGTACTATTTATATAGTCTTCCTTTCTTTCTCCATCATTCCTGTGGTGTGGGGCCAAGAACCCTCCCACACGCTAGTACTGTTTGCTGTTCTCCCTTGTGATTGTGAGTAGATAGTTCCCCTTCTATCTGTTTCTCTCTCTCTCACTCTTTCTCTCAGGACAACATTAGTACCAATCACCTCTCTAGTGTATGTGCTAGATGGCGTCGAGTCTCGCAGGGTTAGTTTACTTTCCCTTCTCTGAACAATTTGTACGAGTATGCATTTGTATGTATGTACACGTGGACTGCAATTGAGCACCGCTATATAAATTGATGATAAAATAGATATGGAACACATGAAATACTACTAAAGATAGATATGAAACTGATAGAGGTAAAACAACTAAATATAGAGTAAAGTGAAACTGATAAAGATAAAACAGATGAGTGTTTACTCATTCTTGGAAATCTTAGATAATGATAATAGAGATTCATTGGAACAGCTACAGTAACAAGACATGCAGGACAAAGTGGTAGATAGTGATAATAATAATGGTAGTAATGGAAGGATTGCATTTATAGGCTGATTAGGATCAGATAATAGGGACAACATTGATGTAGTTGGTTCTTCTGAGAGATAGGACTCACGTGACTCAACAAAGGCTCAAGTGGATTGCAATAGCAGATGGAAAGAGTTGTCACTGTCACTACTAGGTACAGTGGGTTCATTGTCTATTAATAGGTCCCTTGGTTGCATCTCTATACAATAGATTCCATTAGCAACTTGTTGGTAAATGAGTGCTTCAAGCACTGGACCACAAGTGTACATATAAGGGTAGATGTACTGTATTGTTTCTTTAGTAGTAGGTTGTGCTTTCCAACTGTTATTTCAGGTGCCATAGAGGTTGTTCTCAATGGTGCACAAGTAGAGTCCATTGGTATTGCATACATATAAGTATGGTGCATATTTCCAAGCAAGTCAGAGTAGAGAGTCAATGATAGTATCATTGGATTATGGTAGCAGGACAAGTGGTATTGCTTCTGGGAACTTGTTGTAATCTCTGATATAGGTTTGAGGTTTGGACATAACAGTTAGTCTAATTAGCTTTCTTTTCCTCTATGTGTTCCTTGACTGTGCATATTCTTTCATTGAATCAGATGTTATTGTGATGTAAAGTACAATATTCTGGACATCTAGTGAATTGTACTATGTTGTTGGTCCAATCTATTTCTGGGTTATGTTTGACAAGCCAGTCATGTCCAAGATATAGGTTTGCACTCTCCAGTTGTATTACCATTGTCTCAATTTATTCCATATGATTTCTATTGTTTAGTACCAGTTATACCACATCTGTTATTTTTCCTTTCTTGTTTTCTGTTCCATCTGCATTGATTACTCTGATTGGGGTTTCAAAGAATTTGGTCAGAATTTGTTCTTCCTCTACTATTCTCTGAGCTATGCAGGTGTGGGTGCATCTGGAGTCTACAAGTATCATGATTTGTTTAGGTCCTTTCTTTGTTTTGATAGTAGAGTTGAGGAAAAGTTTGCATGTTGAGTTTTGTTTTTGCAGAATCACATATTATCTATTGTGAAGTAAAACAGGAACTCTATGTTTATTGGCTTGCAGGTTTGCACCTACTTGGAGCCTTTGACAAAATCCTCTTTTATTGGTTCTTCTTCTTTCTCATTGTTCTCAGTGATTTCTCTGATATATGCTTTCTTTAGTACCCTACAATTCTTTGAGATGTGGTCCTGTTTGACACAATTATAACATGTTTATTTTGGTGTATGTGACTTTGCTTTTTTTGCAGCAATATTTGGCAATATGTCTATAGAGGTTGCAGTTATAGTATCTTGGCTTTCTGTTCTGGTCAGTATCTGTCCTCTGTCTTCCTATCTCCATTGGTTGTCCTCCTCCTCCATATGTAACTCCTATGGTGGTTCTGACATCTCCTTGGGTGATGTCTGTGGTCTTGTAACCTTGTCCTACTGTGAGGATCATGGTTCTCCATTTGTTGTATATAGTTGGGATTGAGACTGTCAGATAGCCTACAATGGTTCTGATAATATCTGCTTTGGTGTGCCATTTGAGAAGGAATATGGCATGTGTATTGTCTGTTCCAGCTTGTACTTTCAGTGCTTCAAATTCAATTACAGTAAGGGACAAAACCCTTTCAATGATTTCCACTTCCGGACAAATTCTTAAATAACTCCTGCACTACTGAAGTGATTGACTCCATATTTTAATTGTAGATAGCCCTACATCTACCCTATGTTATTTATAAATATCATAATGTAATATGAATTTCCTGAGGTGCTATGAATTAATGAATATTATGAGTGCATTGGAAGGGTTTTGTCCCTCAGTGTCAAATATCACAAAATCAATTCTCTAGTACTTGGTATATGCCCCCCTGGCTTTCAACACAGCCTGAACCCTTCTAGGCATACTCTCTATCAAATTCTAACACACTAATACTGGAATTTTCCCCTATTCTATATCCACTCTTGTCTTCAATTCATGCATACTTGAAGAGTAGGTTTCATACTCCTCCAGCTTCTTTTGACATGAGTCCAAAGCTGTTCAATGGGGTTAAGGTCTGGAGATTGTGGAGGCCACACCATGACTTCTAAACCACTGTCTTCAAGCCAGTTTTGGGCTTTATTGCTCTTGTGTTTGGGGTTATTATTATGTTGAAAAATAACTTCCCACTTCTTCTTCCTGTATTTTTTGAGGCTTTTGTAATGTTTATCATCCAGAATCTGGACATAACCTTCAGCATCCATTATACCTTCAATATGGTACAAACAGCCTAGCCCGTGCCATAGCATATACTCCCATATCATGGCAGAACCTCCTCCAAACTTGACAGTTCCTTTTACTAGCCTGTTAGTAAGCCCCTCTCCTGCCCTTTTCCACACCCATTTCCTGCCATCTAACCCCATACAATTAATTTTGGTCTCATCTGACCAAACTACCCTCTTCCAATCATCCACAGTCCAGTCTTTGTGTCTTTTTGCAAACTTCAACTTCTTCTACCTTTGTACTCTGGAGAGCTTAGGCCGAGATCTCTTCACTACAGCCTTTAATCCTGCCCTTCTGAGCACTCATCGAACAGTTTTGGATGTCAGAGGTGTACCCAGGGCTGTCTGGAGTGATTTTGTGGCTTGGGAGGTATTTTCAATTTTGCTAGAAGTAATAAGACATATGGCATATTTGGTATCAGAGAAGGAAAGTTGGCATGATTGACCACCAATGGGCTTGGAAAGTGTTGGCCTGTGCTGGGTGAAAACAAATTCTGGAGATAGTACTGAGTGAATGGGGAGTAGTTGAAATAATTTTAGAAGCAGAATGCTCTTGATCTAGAAGAAAGAGAATATGTTCAATCTGGGATGGAGAAAAAGATTTCATGACAGGGAATAATACTGTAGTGGGTTAATTTTTGCATAGAAAGTAAGCACATCTATTTATACATTACCTACCATAGTCACCTGATCTTATTTGAATTTATTTGGAGGCAATCAATGAAGTTTATGAAGTTATGTGCCTAGAGGCTGTGAGGGACAAAACTCTTCCAATGCACTCATAATATTCATTAATTCATAGCACCTCAGGAAATTTATATTACATTATGATATTTATAAATAACATAGGGTAGATGTAGGGCTATCTACAATTAAAATATGGAGTCAATCACTTCAGTAGTGCAGGAGGTACCTAAGAATTTGTCCGGAAGTGGAAATTATTGAAAGGGTTTTGTCCCTTACTGTAAAGCAGCATGTATTCCCTTTATTTCAAAACATAATCCACTCGGATTTATACCTGCTCTACTTGACTCTCTCAGCAACTCTTAGTTCACCTTACCATTTACTAACCCACACTATTAGTAAGTCAGATCATCCATCTGCTACTGCATGTTACTGTACTGTTCAACAGGTTATAGGCCCTGGATTGCCTGCTCCCCATGTGCTATGACTGGCTGCAAATGGGTCATAGATAGGCTGATCTGACCAGTCCTGTAGAACATGGTCTTTCTAGCCCATTCCTCTAACACAACTCATTTGTTTCACACTCTATTGGAGGCTTCCATATAAGGGTTCATAGCTTAAACAGTGCAGTGGCACAGATCTGATTTCCCACAAATCTAATCACTAATTAAGTCCATTTTTAGACTACAATGTCTTTCCCTATTTCCATAGTACTTAGCTCTATCCCTGTTCTCTCCAGTACTGCCGATTATAATGAGTGGAAGGACCAGATGCAGAACACCTTTGCCTTGGTCTCTGCTGATAGCACTTTTGTAATCAGCAATGAGTTTCTGCTGACTCCACTGTTGCAGATCCACACTCTTGTCCCTGCCTATGTGGTTGTCCCTTCCCCCACAGGGCAGGAGGTGATCAAACATGCTGTGTGCATTCACATGTATTGCATGGTTTACTCAATCATCAAGAGTAAACTACCTGCCAAGATAATCAAAAGGAATCTTCCTGATATCAATAGTATGTGGGTGCACTTGCATACCATATATGGCTTAGAGTCCATCTCTGGCCTCTATTCTAAATATGTTGAGACAATCCACTTTTGTCTCCATCTGGATGAGGACCCCTCCGGCCCAATTGCTAAGCTTGCTGTTCTCTATGAGCAGCTTGATGCTAATGGCAACTATGCCATTCCCAAGATCATCAAGGCAATGACTCTTCTTTCCAGCATTCCAAATGCCTGGAACATTATCATACTGTAAATACCCAGATCTCCACTGTGACCTTCACTTTGGTCTGCAGAGCAATAATGAACTACTGGTCTATGCTTAAAGTGAACCAGTAGGTCAATAAGTTCTTGGGTGTAAAACCATAAGATGTACCCCTACATTATCAGGGGCAGCAGCAACAGCAGTGCAGAAAGGTATAGGGATAGCAGTCATACCCCAGTAGCAGCAGTAGCAAGGGCAGCAGTCATGCCCTCAGCAGCAGTGCCAGCAGCCTCTGCCACAGCAGTAGCAACCATAATAGGAAGGAGATAAGAAGAAAAGGCAATGCAGCATGAGGGGTAGCAGCAAAGGCCAAGCCAATGAGGTTGACACTGGGCAACTAGCTCCCTCCAGAAACAATGCCAGGCAACTGGCTTACACAATGGACTCTGTCAACTTTGGCTTTGCCAAGTTGATGACCAAACCAAAGAAGAGTACTTGCAGCCTTGTCAATAAGGTATGGTCCTCTGCTCCCCTCCTACCTTCCCTTCCCTCGCAGATGACAAATCCTGCTGAGAAGAAATCCCAAGATCCCTGGCACTACCCCACTCTGTATGCAGCTGCCAAGGTAAAAGCCTTGGATCCTTACAAAAAACAAATGGAAAACACTTTTCTCCTCCATCTGGCCTTTCCTCCAATGGCTGCCTCCATTATGGAGGTTGACAAACTGTTCAGTGCCACTTCAGCAGCCACTCCGGTCATGAGCATTCCAGCTCCAACTGCCATCAAGACAATTGAGGAGGATGCAGTATTAATAGGATCAGAGAACAAGGATTACTCTGATGAAGCTATGGCAGGTAAGCCAAATCTTGCTAGCTCTTCACACAAATCTGAAGATTACTGCAGGAGTATTATATACATTGCTGATGTCCAAGGAGACTCTCAACTGGGTACATGGAGTACAACTCTAGCCAATGTAGACACTTGGATAAATAGCTAGACTAATTATGTATATGTGCAATTATGTAAATTTTCAGGAATTATATTTTCTCCTCTGTTTTCACAAGTAAAGAATATGTGTGAAATAACACATAGCTGCAGTGGTGCATGTGGATGTGCGATGAATAGGTGACCTCATAAAATGAGCAATGAATAGCTTTTGGACTTTGATGCCTCCCTTAACATTACTCCAAACAAGAGGGATCTTATCGATATTGTCAAAGGTTCTTTTGGATCAGTATAGATTGCAGATGGATCCACACTCTCTATTGGATCCTATGGCACTGTCTATTTAGAGACAGAAGTAAAACTTGAGTCTGGCAAAGTTTAGCAGCATACTTTGCACCTTTACCTAGTATATCACATACCAAAGTTAGATATGAGACCTCTCTCGACCGGATCCATTACAGATAAAACTGGTTTGATTGCAGAAACATCAAATGGGAAGACTGTCATTCATGATATTTGTGGTAAACCATTCCTGAGCAGACAATGTTGCTAGGGTGCTTTTTTGAACCAAGTTCACTTTATGAACATACATATCTTGTGCGATGGAGATCTTCAATTCTCCTTGGCTTCGATCAATAAGAATACCACATCCTATGATATCTGGCATCAAAGATTCACATACCCATCTGACCAGGCTCTGGGTTATGTGCCAAAACACACAGAATCTGTCCCAGTACTTCCACCAAGAGAACAGAAGGTTTGCCCTGGTTATGTGCTTGGAAAGCTGCCAAACAAGGCCTACCATGAGAATACATCTCATGCATCCGAGATCCTTGAATTGATCCATTTGGATCTTCAGGAGCTCCCCATTTTGTCCTATCACAAGTTCAAATGGGTTATGACATTCCTTGATGACTACTCTTCCTCCATATGCATTTCTTTCTTGTGCAATAAATCAGATACTGCACATGCCCTCAAGGCATATGCTGAACTGGTGACAAACCAGACAGACAAATGCATTAAGTAGGTGCACTCTGATAATGGAAGAGAATATATGTCTTAGGAACTCAAGGACTACTTTACTGAGAAAGAAATCTTTCACAAAACAAGTGCGCCACACATTCACCAACAGAATGAGCATGCCAAACATCTTAATCAAACACTTCTAGAAAAGGTGTAGTCAATGCAACTTGAAGCATGCCTTCCAGCTAGCTACTGGGAGTTTGCATTTGATATGGCTGCTCATGTCTATAATAGAACACCTATAAAGTGCCTGAAATAGGTCACTCCCTATGAGACGTGGTTTGGAAGAAAACCTGATATTTCTTATCTCTGAGTATTTGGTTGTGTGGCCTACATATACCTTCCTGATGAGGTGTGGCAAGATAAACTTGCCCAAATTGGAATTGATGATCTTCATTGGTTATACAGGTAATGGCAGCAACTTCAAATTTATGCACTATTAGTGGAACAATTCTACAATTTTATCTTTGTCTCCTCCTACACTGTCTTTGATGAACTCTATTTTCCTAGATGTCCATCACAGTCTGAATGACAAGGCCAATTGCTGCCTAATAATAGTAATTCAAATAATTGAGATAGATTAAATCCTCCCCCTTCTAGAGACAGATTTGTTCCAAGACCATCTGGTCTGAGTATGCTACATGCTGGACTACTGCAGCTGCCTCCCCATCCACAAACTCCTACTCCTAGTCCCAGAGAACAGACTCTATTGCCTCTGCCTTCTTTTTCTTCTAGAGAATCTTCTCCCGGTTTATCCTACAAGGATCTGACACCACCTCCTTCTCCACCTATGCCATCTTGGCCTCCAGGAGGAGTTAAGATTGAGAATGATGTTGAGGAGGCTGCACCTGCACCTAATCCACATGCTAATGACTGGACTCTTATGCCCATTCTGGAAGAGATCTTCATTCCTTATCCAGATATCAAAGCACTGAGAAAACTCAGTGATTGAACCACCCTTTAGGTTCCATGGAGAGAAGGAAATATCTATGGTAACCACTGACACCCAAAGGATATCCTTAGGGATTATGAAAGGTACAAGCCTTTTGGTCAGCCTAGACTAGGATGCTGGAACCCTAGCCAACCTAATGCCCCCCCAGGCCTTAGTGATTGCATTCTAGGAGAGAATGAGTATGCACCTGACAGGCTGCAACCTCCTCTACCAACATGTGAGCAGAACATTGACATTGATTTGCCCATGTTTGAGCCGAGTGAGGAAGAGCTTTGCCAATTGATTTATGAAGGTAGTATGGAGTTAATCTATTACTACCTCTCTAAGACCAGTGCAACTTCTCCATCACCACAGCTGGTCCAGTTTAGGGACCTTGCCAAGTTGCCACCTACTGAGTACAATGAATGGCTTAAGGCATGCCTTGAGGAGCTTGATATGCTCAGGAAATGCAACATGTACAAGTTCGTAGACCACCCCACCAAGGATATTAATATAGATAGGTCTTCAACACTAAGTTGGACAGTCATTGCTGTGCTTAACTAGTGGCTAAAGGTTTCTCACAGAAGGAAGGTCTCAACTACAACAAGCTCTTTTCTCCAGTTGTCTGCTACAAAACTTCTTGTCTCCTATTCTCTTTAGCAGTAGTCGAAGACTGGGAAATCGGAAGCATTGATGTAAAAACCACCTATTTATATGGCAATCTGGATGAAGAGATCTTTATGGAACAACCAGAAGGCTTCACACTTGGACAAAATAAAGTATAGAGGTTACAAAAAACATTGTATGGCCTTAAGCCAGCCGGCTTAGCTTAGTGGCACATGATGATGAAGTCACTGCTTGCTATGGGCTTCAAGTAATCTTTATTTGATGCTGGAGTATATTATAATTGCTGTCTGAAGACTGGCTTGATTATGATTGCCCTTGTCTACATCGACAATGTTATTTTCATGGGCAAGAAGTGTCCCTTCTATTACCAAATGAAGAAAAACTTCATGGAACAATGGGAATGTCATGACCTTGGAGAAACAACTGAGTTTTTTGGCATGACTATCTTGTGGGACTGGAAGAATAAGTGGATCTACATTGATCAGATTTCATATCTTAACAAGGTTCTTGCTAAATTTGGTGTCACCACAAGGCTGACTCAAATACCTCTTCCAGCAGGATGTACTTTTCTACCCTACAAGGGTACTGTTGATCCTGAGTTCCACCAGAAGTACCAACAACTTATTGGATCCCTGATGTACCTCATGATCAGTTTATGACCTGATATTACTTATGCCATTATGAAACTCAGTCAGCAGATGGCTAGTTCTTCAGAAGAGCATTACAAGCATGGTTTATACTTGTGCCACTACCTTCTGAGCACATAATGCTATTGCCTTGTTTTTAATGGGCAATCAAAGAAGTCCATTCAAGGCTTCTCCAATTCTGACTTTGTGGGATGTCTTACAACATGTAAGTCTACTTCCGGCAATCTAGTCTTGTTTGCCAATGGACCAGTTTTCTGGTTGAGTTGCCAACAAGCCACCACAGCACTGTCAACCACAGAAGCTGAGTATATTGTTATATGCAAGACATATTGTCAACTGATTTGGATTTATCAGCTGCTAGGTAAGATTGGGTTCAAGTTGTTATGAACTATAGATAGACAGTACATTCCTATCATGTGCCCGTCACATTTATCATTCCTACATATCTGTTTCACCCCTTATGGCTGTACTCTTACTGACTCGTTCTACTCATCCCCTATGACTCCTTTACTCCACTCCCTTATTCTTAGCTCGTACCTCTAGTATATAAAGTGTAGTAATACTTGATGTATTCCTTACACTTTACCAATCGTATCATCCCTTACTCTCTTCTCTACTTCCTTGTCTTTATCCAAAGACTTGCAACCTGAGTCTCAGACTAAGGTCATAACATTTGGTAAAGTGTCATTTGACTCACCTTGTAAGAGAGGTGCCACTATTTGTAGCTAGGCTTGGAATAATAGCCTCCGACCAGGACGACAGTAGATAAGCAGCAGTAGCTCATTGAGAACACCAAGAAGACCAAGAGCTCTGAGACCAACAGATATCCAGGGATCACCAGTAACCACCGGATCCAAACGACGAACAGAACCAGAAATCGAAGAAGATATAGCTCTTTTCAAGACCCTATTCAACATAGAAGTTGCCAAGACCACATTTGACATAGAAGTTGCCAAGACCTACGAAAACAAACATAGTGAACCAGAGACAGAATCAGAGATGGCTGATGAAATTAGCTTCCCAAAGAACCTAGCCCCAGAACCAGGTATATTTCAATGGAGATAGAACCAAGTTTGACGATTGGTGGAGAGTGATGTCTTTATGGACACTCTTCAACAAAATCGACAATAATGAGCAAAAGATAATTGGAATATTAGCTTGAATGAAAGGAGGACTCGCAGGTCCCTATGCCAATGCCAAATTACGAATGATTCAAGATAAGAAAACACCAGCATTCGATGACTTCGCAAAGGAGATGGTAGCCACCTTCTCCTTGGGGAGTAGAAAAGCGATAGCAGAAGGAGAAATTGAGTTGTTCAAACAGGGAAAGAGGAACACCATGGACTTCTTAATAAAGTTCGAAGCATTGAAGATCCAAGCAGGAACAGACGATGCGCATGCTATATTCCTCCTCAAACAACACACCAGAGCAGACATTATCTGAACTATTGTAGGCTATCCGGCAGCCTCAATCCCAGACATATATGGCAAATAGAGAAATACCATCCTCGCAGTAGGACAGGGGTACAAAACAACAGACATCATACAGGGAAACATCAGAACAAGCACAGAAGTCACCTATGGAGGCAGAGGACAACCAATGGAAATTGGTAGACAAAGGGCAGACACCGATCAAAATGGCAAACCGAGGTGTTTTAACTGTAACCTCTATGGGCATATTGCCAAACACTGCCGCAAAAAGACAAAGATAGCATACACCAAAATGACATGCTATAATTGTGGCAAACAAGGCCACATCTCGAAGAACTGTAGAGCACTGAAGAAAGTGCACATCAGAGAGGTTACCGAGGAGATAGAAGAAGAGACAAAAGAGGATTTTGTCAAAGGCTCCGAGCAGGTGCAAACCCGCAAGCCAATAAACCTAGAGTTTCTGTTTTATGTCACAATAGACGATATGTGATCCCGCAAAAATGAAACTCGATGCACAAACTTCTCCTCGATTCAACAATCAGAACAAAGAAAGGACCCAAGCAAATCACCACACTGGTGGATTCCGGATGTACACACATGTGTATAGCACAGAGGATAGTAGAAGAAGAACAGATCATGACCAAACCCCTCGAAACCCCAATACGAGTAATCAATGCTGATGGAACCGAAAACAAGAAGGGAGAAATAACAGATACGGCACAACTGGTATTAAGCAATGGCAAACACATGGAAGAAATTGAAGCAATGGTAATACAACTAGAAAGCGCAGACCTATATCTTGGACATGATTGGCTAGTCAAGCACAACCCAGAAATTGATTGGACAAACAACATAATATGCTTCAATAGATGTCCAAAGGATTGCACTACCTGCCACAATGATATATGGTTCAATGAAAGAATATGCATGGTAAAAGAACATATAGAGGAAAAGAAAACTGACCAAACAAACCCAGAGGACCTACCGACATACCTGCAGCCATATACGCACCTGTTCAACAAGAAGAACTTTGACAAACTACCAGAACATATGATATGGGACCACAAAATAAACTTGACAGAAGACGCACCACCAGTATTACAGTCCAAGGTCTACCCAATGACATTAATGGAGAAGCAAGAACTGCAAACATTCCTCGACAAAAATATCACCTCAGGACGAATTCAACCATTACAATCCCCCTACACTATACCATGCTTCTTCATACCCAAGAAAGATGGAACCAAATGAGTGAGAGGAACTTTGCCCAATCATTTGGTTGAGCTGAAGTAGTGAGTGCTAAATATAGCTCAATTTCTTGATTGATCCATTTGGTTAATCCATTGGTCTATGGGTAACAGGCTGTTGAATATGCAGGGTCAATGTTAAGTAACTTATAGAACTCTTGCATTGCTTTGGTGGTAAATTGCAGATCTCAGTTGGAGATGATCTTGTTAGGTATGCCATATTTGGCAAAGAGATGGTTGACTAATAGCTGTGCAATCTGTTGTGCATTGGCACTTTTGGTAGTTGGCACTAGAATTATCCCCTTTAATAATCCATGGTCTACTATGGATAAAATACAATCATATCCTTGGGACAGGGGGAGATCAGTGATAAGGTCCATTGATATTTGGGAAAATGGATGGGTTGACTTGGGGGTGGAATAGGCTATAGTGGTAGCTTTGTTAAATGATGGTTAATCTTGAATTACTGGCACTTTGGACATCCAGTGACATATTCATGGACATAGTCCTTGATTCCTGGCCAATAGCTGTAATCCAATATCTTGGATAGGGTAGCTACTGCTCCTAGGTAGAGGTTTGGTAAGGCATTGTGGGTGTATTCAGTGATCTGGTATTTTAATCCAGAGTTACTCAGAATGATGACTCCATTGGCATTGTATGGGAGATCACCATCAGGTGTCACATCAAGATTAGAGTCAATCATATTATGGTATTGACATACTTTGTCAAAATCAGCTTTAGTGAGGAGGTGCACTATGGCACTATCAAATACAGTCACTTCCTGGTTGTTTTTGTCATCAGGAGTATGGTCAGGTCATTGTGATAATATATTGGCTGGGCTATTCTTTTGGCCAGGTATGTACTTAATCTTCAATTGAGGTTTGAAGCATTCCATGTAGGCTGCCCATTGGGCTTGGCATTGATTAAGGGTCTAGGGTTCCTTGAATTGGAATAAGTTCTCATGATCACTCCATACAATGAATTCATGTCTGGTTCCTTCTAAATGGTAGTACTATTCCTTCAAGGCTTGTATGATAGCTAGCCATTCTTGCTCTAAGTAGTAGTAGTTGAGTTAAATGCTCCGGAGATAAAGGCAATTGGATACTTTACTCCATCATTATTGCGTTGGATAAGGACGGCTCCTAAGGTATATACAGAAGTGTTAGTTTTGATTTCAAAAGGTTTGTCAGGATTTGGTACAATCAAGATAGACTTTTCCACGAAGTATTTCTTCAGATCTTCAAAGGTAGTTTGGTGCTTGTTGGTCCAGTAGAATTTGATATTCTTGGACATTAGGGAGTTTAGGGGTATGGCATGTCATGTATAATTCTTGATGAATCTTCTGTAGAAGTTACAGAATCCTATGAATTTTCACATATCATGGGTTGTTTTGGATATTGGCCAATTCTTGATTTCTTCAAGTTTGGCTGCATCCATTTCAATAGATAATGGGGAGATTACAGTGCCGAGATACTTGAGGCATTGTTTCTTGAATTCACATTTCTTGAGTTTGAGAAATAGAGTATGTTCTCAAAGTAGTCTTAATACTTCATGGGTAAGGCATTAGAGTTCTTCTTGTGTTTTGGTGTGTATGAGAATGTCATCCATGTATACAAGAACTCCTTCTTTGTCAATAAGGGAGCAGAATATGTGGTCCATCATAGACTGGAAAGTGGCTGGGGAATTGCACATCCCAAAGAACATTATAGTCGGCTTGTATAGGCCTTTCGGTGTTCTAAATGTGGCTTTCCATTCATTACCTTTTCAGATGTGGATATTATTGTATCTGGCACATATGTCAAGTTTGGTAAACCAATTTGATCCTTTGAGTTTGTTGAGTAGTGACAAAATGAGTGGGATTGGGTATGTATTCTTGATAGTGTAACTATTGAGATATCAATAGTCTTGACATGGGCAGAGTTTTCCATCTTTCTTCCCTATGAAGAAGAAAGGTGAGGCCATAGGTGATTTCGATCATTGAATATATCCTTTGGCTAGGTTCTCCTCAATGAACTTATTGAGTTCATTGGTCTCTTGGGGCAATAGTTGATAAGTAGGTCTAGCTTTTGGTTCGAAAGATTTTTTTATCTTGATTTTGTGATCCCATAGTCAAGTAGGTAGGTATTGTGAAGCAGCTTGTTCACTGAATATATCAAGGTAGTCATGAAAGTTGGCTGGTACAATTTTCATAAGGTTAGTCTCTTTTTTCTCTCTATATTGCTGTACAATAAACTGGGAGGTGTTGGCTTTGAAGTTTATTTCTTCAAATGCAGGTTCAAGGTAGATGTGGTCCACCTGTTTGGCTTCATTCATACTGTCATTCATTGAGGTGATAAGGTAGTTGAGCTGGGGGTTGTTGATAAATGGGGTTCTCTATTTCATAGTCTTCCTTGACCAATCAACTTCTGAGTTGAAATGTGATAGCCAGGGCATTCCTAAGATTAGGCATGGTATTCCTAGTCCAATGATTCTTGGCTTTAGAATCATCTGTTGTCTGTCTATGGTAAGTCTAAGGACAGTATCATAGGTAGCATGTCCTTGTCTGTTGGTGGTTCTATTGGCATTAAGGATGGCGACTAGTCTAGACTTCTCCTACTGGCAGTGTTGAGTCCCTTGTGGGGCTCATGCCCATCAAACTTCATCTCTGAAAGTTGGCCAAACAACAAACATTGAGGCTTCATATGTTGGATGATAAACATGCACTGGCAAGATTGATGAGAGAATATCATTTTTCCCCCCCACCAACTTCACATCAAGAATTTCACAGAGATTCAGAAGAAGAAGACACTTGGAGCTGTGATGGATGTTTCATACCCCACTCCCAAGACTTATTATGTAGAATCTTTCAATTCTGTTTCTAAAACTCTCTGGCCTGGACATAGGTTACTTGACCACTTCCTTACTAATGTATCATTTATAGGATTCAACCAGGACAATCCCCACCTCTCGAAGACACTTTGGGATGATGTAATAATGAAAGTGATGATGGACTCCAAGTCCATTATCATAGGCCTGGATGGCTCAGTCTATCCTAACCTCAACCCACTTGCTAGCCAATTCATGGTAGTGGCTACTATTCAACACTTAGATGGAGGAAGCTCTATTATGAAGAGACTCAGAGGAACAACGTCCACTGATACTGAATTAGTGGCACAATATCTGGGAATTACCAAGGTACTCGCCACCAATGACTACAACTGGGTTGAGCACATCCATGTATTTACCGACTCCATCGCAGCCTCTAGGCTTTTACTTGACTGTTCACTGCACTCCTACCAGCAACAGTCCATCCTCACTTCGAAGGTGCTTCTGGCTTGGTTCAACAAGTCCGACCAACACTGCCTTTCATTTTACCACACTCCATCTAAGTACAAATACAGGATCCAGCAAGCCATGCATGACTGGATTCAAACAGTCACCTGGCCCAACCGGGGTCAAAATCACCATGTCCCTAACTCCATCACCTATCTATGTAAGAAGTCCAGTGAATATGCCATTCACACATGGCAGGCCATATTTGGGTGTTGAGGAAACAACCGTAACAAGTTGTTTGCTGGGGGCAGCAGTAAACGCAGTGGGAGAGAACATAGGGTCTACTCACTGAGATAATAAGCTTCTATCTGATACCTGTAGAAAGGTAATTCAGATAGACAGATATTATTGATGAAACGGTCAATATCAGTATTGACGAGATCGAAGTCAAGTAAGTCGGTGTTTGGGTTAGACTGAAGAATGTAGGAAATGATGAGAGAAGTTGTTCGATTGAACAAGATGTAGAACTAGGTCTGCTACATGGGGTTTATATACATATTGAAGCATAGGCAAATCATACTACATAAAATACTAGTAATGCATAGATTATTCTTTATGACTCCCTTTAACTGTGGCGTAGTGCCTGTGGAGTACTGCAGAATGTAGTATCTAGTCATTGGTACTATGTAGAATAATCTATCAAGTACTTATGACTCTTATCATATACAGAGCAACTCATAGGAAGTTACTACAGAATGAAGTTACTGGAAAGTAATGGATCAGTCTATATTTATCATAATGACTTCATAGTCTATTTCTAGAATATGTCCAAAACTTCAACAGAAGGCTTGAAAGATGATGCATAAATGTTTTTATAGAAGTAATCACCTTTGTGGACAAGCATTGCATAATGTGGACTTGAAGACCAGATTGAAGTGTATTCTATTGCACTAGAATGAGCGAGTTGGATGGTGCTTGGTTCAACGTGATCCACAGTCCCTGTTGATGTGACCGTACTGTCCAATGAATAGGTCTGGCTTAATGGAGAAGTTGTTATTTGGTGCTTGGTGTTGTCATTTGCACTTATGAGCTGTATTCCATGTGACTAACTCTTCAGTATATTATTCATCTAATATTTGTCATCAAGGCTGTGCCCTCTGACTCACATTATGCACCTCTTCCTCATGTATTTCATGAGCTGACTAATTGCTGTTGCTCCAATTATGCTACTGGACACTACTGGATTACTGCAGTGTTTCAAGGGACCCTAATATCATTACTGATACAATTATGCCTAATATTACTTGTAGGTCTTAGGGTTTGCTACCTGAATATTTAGTATATATAGTAGCATATATTCTCTTACTATTCTTTAGACAATCTACTCAATTTCTAACTTACTCTACTCAACTCTCAGCAACTCCTACTAGTTTACTTAACTATCTACTAACTACCTGTTGAACAGTACAGTAACACACAGTAGCAGACAGATGATCTGACTTACTGATAGTATGGGTTAGTAAATGGTAAGGTAAACTAAGAGTTGCTGAGAGAGTTGAGTAGAGCAAGTATAAATCCGAGTGGATTGTGTTTTGAAATAAAGGGAATACATGCTGCTTTATATACTAATTGTCCGGGTAGCAAACCCTAAGACCTACAGATAATACTAAGCATAATCATATCAGTAATGATATCAAAGTCCCTTGAAACACTACAATATCATCAGCAGTGTCCAATAGCATAATTGGAGTGACAGAGTATCAGTCAGCTCATGAAATACATAAGGAAGAGGTACATAATGTGAGTCAGAGGGCACAACCTCAATGACAAATATTAGATGAATAATATACTGCAGAGCTAGTCATATGGAATGCAGCTATGGTAAGTGCAAATGACAACACTCCTCCTAGCTTGTGATATGAATCAAGCTCTGAACTGAATAGGTAAATAATTGTGACATCATTGAAA
Source organism: Chlorophyllum brunneum (assembly GCA_963576785.1). Taxonomy (NCBI): domain Eukaryota; kingdom Fungi; phylum Basidiomycota; class Agaricomycetes; order Agaricales; family Agaricaceae; genus Chlorophyllum; species Chlorophyllum brunneum. The sequence continues at coordinate 76,254 of OY756151.1, forward strand.
TTTAATAGTATCCAGACTTTTCATACAGATGTCAGCAGGGTTCTTTTCAGACTCTACATAAAATAGTTCTATTTTGCCTGTCTCAACAAGTTCATAGATGAAATACCAGTGAATTGCAACATGTTTAGATTGATGTTGAACAACCAGGTTAGAAGCCCAGAAGGTCGATCCTAGATTGTCACACATGAGATGTGGAGCAGGCTACTTGTGTTACAACCTTAGTCTGAGACTCAGGTTGCAAGTCTTTGGATAAAGACAAGGAAGTAGAGAAGAGAGTAAGGGATGATACAATTGGTAAAGTGTAAGGAATACATCAAGTATTACTACACTTTATATACTAGAGGTACGAGCTAAGAATAAAGGAGCAGAGTAAAGGAGTCATAGGGGACAAGTAGAACAAGTCAGTAAGAGTACAGCCATAAGGGGTGAAACAGATATGTAGGAATGATAAATGTGATGGGCACATGATAGGAATGTACTGTCTCTCTATAGTTCATAACAATACCTCCCTTTTTACTTTCATGACCCCATGAAATACTATAGTCTACTTATTATCTTGTTCTTTGTGTAAGGCGTTGACAAGCTGACATTTGGTAGGACCAATCATCGGAGTTCCTGATTTGCATCGACATCCAATCCAAAAGGGGGGCATGGTCTTGGCCTTCTCTGAAGAGAGCTATGGTGCATCTCTTGAACGTAGCGGTATCATTTGTTTCGGCTGCAATGAGGTTGTGTATTATCTCCTCCCAGTAGTTTTCTTCGAACTGTCCTCCATCTTTGAGTGTAAGATAGGATGGGGGTAGATTAAATATCGTTGGTTTGGGTGGCGGGTCCATATCAGGCAGTTGTATAAGAAGGTGGTCTACTTCATCTCGCATGTCCAGTTCCATTAGATGGTCTGGGACAGATTTGTCGATTCCTTCCATTCCTTCGTCCAACCAGTCCTGTTCATTGTCTTTGTGGTAGGGTGGTTTGTCAGGTAAGGTGGTGGGGATGTATGAGTCGAGATCCATTAGTCTCTGTGCAAGTCTGTAGGTGGGATTGTCACTCGAGTTGGTGAGGTGATTGAGTCTTTTGCCTGTCATGATTAAGGCACTTTGGATGCATTTCTTTGCATCAGAGTGTACTAGTACGTTGAGTTCGGTGGCTGCTTTGTCTAATAACTCCTTCATGAGTTCATGTTTCCCAGTTGACATGGCAGCAGAAAGGGCTCTGGTAGTAGTGACAAGTAGAATGTGGCTTAGGGCTTTGGCTTGGATTTGGAGGTTGTTGATGGCATGTGCGATGTATGTGAGTCCTTTGGTTGTGGCGGTATAATGCTCGATTTGATCTTTGGTGGACTGAGCATCGAGGAGGTTGTTAAGTTCTTGTTTGAATTCTGTGTCATTAGCTGGGAAGGGGGTGGGCTTGCGTTCGGTGTGCATGGTATGTTGTGAAGGTAATCGGCAAAGTTTATGGTGCAATGGATACAGTGTGAGGTGTGTTGAGTGTAGTGATCTCTTGTAACATGGGGTTTGTTGTTCATAATTGTCACTTTTTACCCCCCCTTTTTATAGGTTTTGTCCTCGAAATCTTGTCTAAAAATTCTTGAACTGCCTCCTTAGCATTTCCTAACTCTGACTCATTCTCCCATGTGTCTTCCTCGGAGGTATACCCTTTCCAGTGTACTAGGAATTGATTTTGTCGTCCTCTTTTGCGATGTCCTCGGATTTCATCTACCTCATATTGCTCTTCATCGTTGATGATCTCGGGCATCGGTGGTAGTGGGGTGCACTGGCTGTCGAACTCGGGTTTTTGATAGGGAGAGAGGAGTCTGCTGTTAAACACATCGTGTATCGCCCATGTTTCAGGTAATTCCAATTGGTAGCTTGTTTTGCCTATTTTTGCTTTTATCCTGAATGGTCCATATCGTTTGTGATCCAGCTTTTTGGTTGGTCTTGTTGTCCTGATATTACTTGCTTCGAGCCAAACCTGTTCTCCTGGGGTGTATTCATGTTCTGGCTTAGTGCTGTTGCATTTTCCCATTTGTTCCTGACTGTATTGTAACATTTTTGTCGCTTCTTGTTGCATGTTTTGTAACTCCTGTATTTGCTCCGTAATTGCAGGTGCTTTGGTGATGCTCATTATATCTCCTTTCCAAGGGTGTCGTCCATAAACTATTTTGAATGGTGAATATCCAGTGGCTGTGTAGGCTTTGTCGTTGTATTGGAATTCTGCTGTGGCCAGCCATTTTTTCCAATTGTCTTGAGCATAGTTTATTACATTTCTGAGGTATGTTTCAACCTCCTGGTTGATGCGCTCTGTTTGACCGTTGGTTTGTGGATGGTATGCCGTGGATAAGTTATGCTGGGTTCCTGTTGCTTGGCATAATTCTGCCATGAATTTGGATGTGAATTGTGGGCCTCTGTCACTGATAATTCTTTGGGGTATTCCGTGTGTTCTCCATATGTCATCTCAATAGAGATCTCCTAGCTCCTCGGATGTTAAGGTAGTGTTGACTGCACATAATCTGATCATTTTGCTGAAACAATTGACTATGACAAGTATTGCATCATATCCTTCTGACTCTGGTAGCGGTCCTATCATGTTGATTGATATCTCCTCCTACAGTTCCGCTAGTGTCGGTAGCAGATGGAGATGTGTTGTCGGTCTTATTCAGAGTATTTTGTTTTGTTGGCATGCTTCACATCCTCTGATTTATTGTTTGATGTTGTTGTGCATCTGGGGCCACCAATAACTCCGTTTAAGGAGTTTAATCATTCAATGTTGTCCTGGATGTCCTACATCTGTTTCGTCGTGGTGTTGTTGTAGTATTTCTTGTCGTATTTGATTGTTGGGTGGGATATATATTCTTCCTTCAAACATTGGTACTCCATCTGTTTCCCATACCTCCTTTGGTCGCTTCTCTTTTCCTTTTAGCCACTGTGTTTCCCTTCTTGTCTCCTTGCATAGTTGGTGTTTCAGATCTTCTTCTTCTGAGATTTCCCAGATTTGTCGGATTGTGGTGATCGTACTATCATCGAATAAGTGGTCAGGTAGTAAGGTGATGTCGGTGTTGTCTCGAGTAGTGTCTATTTTCATTAGTCTTGATAAGATGTCGGCTTTTGTGTTGGTTTTTCCAGGGATATGTTTCAGTATATAATGGTATTCTTGTAGCTCCATCTGCCACCTTGCTTGTCATTCCGTGAGTTGCTGTGGTTTTCGGAAGTATTCTAAGTTTTTGTGATCAGTCCATATTTCGAAGGGTTCATCTGCATCAAGTAAATATTGCCTCCAGATCTTGATTGCTTCTCGAATGGCGAGTAACTCTTTATCATAGATTTGGTAGTTGTGTTCTGTGGGTATCATTGTTCTTGAATGGAATGCAATCGAATGCCAGTGTTCTTCTTGTTTTTGTGATAATACTGCTCCTACTCCATATTCTGATGTGTCCACTTCTACCCTGTATTGACCCTTGTCCTGTGGCATTGCTAACACTGGTTCACTTGTGATTTTTTCTTTGATCCTTTTGAAGGCTTGTTGTTGTTGTTCCTTCCATACCCATTGCGTGTCTTTTTCCTTCAACTCATGTAATAGGGCTGCTATGTTGCTGAAGTCATGAATGAATCATCGGTAGAAGTTTGCGAATCCTAGGAATTTTTCGACATCTTTTAGGGATTTGGGTGTTGGCCATTCTTTCACCACTTTCACTTTCTCTTCTTCCATTTTAACGCTGCCTTGTCCAACCACAAATCCTAGTATAGGTATTTCTTTTGCATCGAATATGCATTTCGATCTTTTGAAATATAGCTGGTGTTTTGCCACAATGTCGAAAAATCGTTTTGTTCTGTCCTCAAGCTCCTGTTATGTGGTTCCTGGTATAACAAAATCATCCATGTAGTTGACAACTGCTCCTTCATGTAGCATTTCCCAAAAGACAGTGTTCATCATCCTTTGGAACGTTGCTGGTGAGTTACTCATTCCAAAAAACATGACCGTTGGTTCGAATAGTCCGTTGTTTGTTACGAATGCTGCTTTCCATTCATTGCCTTCCCTTATCCTAATGTTATTGTATCCCCAAATGATGTCAAGTTTGTTAAAGACTTTCACGTTCTTGAGCTTATCAATAACTTCGCTTATGAGCAAAAGTGGCATTTTGTCTTTGATTGTGTGTTCATTTAGCTTCTTGTAGTCTTCTATGAATTTGCTCATAACAACTACTCCTATGCTAGATAAAAGGAGTCACCTTTCCAGCTATTCTATGGCTATGTACCAAAAGTATTCCCTACTACCCTAGAACTGACAAATGTCCCTACCACTAAGAATTGTCTCAAGAAACTATCTGATGCTCGACATTGAGTCCTCAAAGCACATAACCACACCTGTGAAATCATGACTAAATGAACTGTGAATTATAGGTTACCAAACTTTAATGAAGGGGATAAAGTTTGGCTAGAAAACAAATACCTACCAATAAACTTTGCAAATAGGAAAATTGCCCAAAGAAGGGAAGAACTTTTTACAATTGTCAAGAAGATCTCACCTGTTATGTTTCAGCTAAAATTACCTAAAACATGGAAGATCTATAACAAGTTTCATGCCTCTCTCCTTACCCCTGTGATCAAAAACACAATCTATGGATGACACACATCTTAACCCCTCCCTCTTCTTGTTGATGATCAAGAAGAATATGAAGTTGAGGCCATTCTTCACTATAAAAGGATAAATAATCATTTCAGATACCTAATCAAGTAGAAAGGCTACCATACTTCCGAAAATTCATGGGAACCTGTATCAAACCTCTGAAATACAAAGGACATACTCGAGACCTATAAAAGAGCTCACAATATTTAAACTCTTCATGTCTCTTAATGCCTCCAACACTTGCCCAGCCTCAGCACAGCCACTACTGTTATTAACACTACCAAAATCACTGTCAATATCATCAATAGACCACCTGTATTACCAGACCTTGATGATATCCTCCACTCATTGCCCAAATACTCCATCACCTTCAACAATAAGGAATTTATCCAGCCCATTGGATTACAGCTGCATACCATCCCTCCCCTACTTGATATCGAATCTGCATGTGATACTGCCTGTCTACAACTTTGAAACTCTATCAAAAGATAACTATCTGATTGCCACCCCAATCTATGAGAGGATAACACATCTGTTGCCCATTATGATGAATACAGGAATTTGCGTGCTGCTTGCCTTCATAATATGCAAATGTTTAGTTAATACACCTATGCCATACAGCAAAGCTACAACATCCTTACTAGCTATACTCTACCCAATGAAGTACATGAGGATTTGCAATGCATCCAACACTCCTATCAACTTCTCTGTTGCTCAATTAGCACTACCCTTAGTGCACACAGCTGAGACAGCCCTTTATTAACTCCTAACATTTCCCAACTATCCACTCGAAACAATGACTAGCCTCAAGAACCTCCACCAGAGTCTTGTCCTATATATCCCACATCAAGAATCCCTCGAGGCCTTCCTCTCCATGGTGCCACTAACAATGGCAATCTGACTCATCAATCAACTCCAGTTCAGACTGACACCTGAATGGAGTATAGACTCATCAAACCTGTACCTGTCTAAGGCCACCCTACACATCATGACCTATCTCGATATGAGCATAAACCACCTGCAGTTCCACTCAACTATTACTAGGCTATCTGAAATTGCCACCAGTATCATGACTATGAAAACAAAAGACCCCACCAGATTTCCTATACTGCAGCAATAATTAACCCGACTCCACAAGTTCATAGGCAGCCCATATAAAGTACCCAACCTCGAAATACTCAACTTGTACTACAAAGCCGACCCAACTATGATCAACAATATGGCCAAACTACCACTCTGGCTTATCAAACCCAATAACTGGATCCTGACATGCAAGAACTATATAATCAACTTGATGAGATCATCAGCTATGTTCACAGTTCCAAAAATGGAGCAAATACTCAAAGCTATTATACTATCAGGCTCAGGCCTCCCAACCCCAATAGACACTAGCACTCCAGAGCTGCCACCACCAGGACCCAAAACAACATCTCACCCCCTCTACCATCTGCCACCTTGACCTTACCACCCTACCAGGATGAAGGCCATTATGAGGATCCCTTCTCAGATGTTGGAAGCAGCCAATCACATTAGATACTAACCCATTGAACTATATAGAGTTGAAGAACTCCCCAAGAACAGTCCTTACTACCGACTACCCAAGATTGAATGTAACAAAATGGAATTTGTTACTAACAAAGGTAATAATGTTATGTCCAAACCTTGAACCTACATCAGAGGTTAGAACAAGTTCCCAGAAGCAATACCACTTGTCCTGCCACCACAATCCAACAATACTGTCATTGACTCTCTACTCCAACTCATTTGGAAAGACACACCATACTTATATATATGCAATACTAATGGACTCTACTTGTGTACTATTGAGAACAACCTCTACGGTGCCTGGAATAACAGTTGGAAAGCATGACCTACTACTGAAGAAACAATACAGTACATCCACCCTTACATGTACACTTGTGGTCTAGTGCTTGAAGCACTCATTTACCAACAAGTTGCTGATGGAATCTATTGTATAGAGATGCAACCAAGGGACCTATTAATAGACAATGAACCTGCTGTACCTAGTAGTGACAGTGACAACTCTTTCCATCTGCTATTGCAATCCACTTGAGCCTTTGTTGAGTCACGTAAGTCTTATCTCTCAGAAAAACCAACTACATCAATGTCATTCCTGTTATCTGATCCCAATCAGCCTATGAATGCAATCCTTCCATTACCACCATTATCATTATCACCATCTACCACTTCATCCTACATGTCTTATGACTGCAGCTATTCTGACGAATCTCTATTATCATTACCTGAGATCTTTGAGAATGAGTAAACACTCATCTGTTTCATCTTCATTAGTTTCACTTTGCTCTATATTTAGTTGTTTCACCTCTATCAGTTTCACATCTATCTTTAGTAGTGTTTCATCATATGTTCCATATCCATTAGTTTCACATTGTGAAATGTGTTTTAGTCTTGTTATCTATACTCTATAGTATTTATAGAAAAGAAGTAGTTGGTATAAATAGCTGACTGTATTAGAAAGTCAAAGCTTAAGCTTTAACTTCCTACAGGAATAGCCTTCTTGATTGCCTAAGAAAAGTTTCCATTGACAGTTGCTGTCAATCAATAGAAGATTGCTTAACTGCTTATTTTCTACTTGCCCTCATCACACAGAGCTACGAGATAAATAGGATTCCCATTTCTTGGTTAAGTAACAACAGTTTGATAATGCTTGCTTATCTGGTTACTTGGCCAAGATAGGTATTAAGACCATACCCTAGAGGTTGTATCCTCTTCAATTGCTCTTAGTTGTTGAGGAAACGACCGTAATGAGTTGTTCGCTGGGGACAGCAGTAAATGCAGTGGGAGAGAACGTAGGGTCTACTCACTGAGATAATAAGCTTCTATCTGATACCTGTAGAAAGGTAATTTGGATAGACAGATATTAGTAATAAAGTGTTCGGTGTCAGAGGTGGATAAGTTGTAGTCGAGTAGATTGAGACTGGTGTTGTACTCAAGAAGATAAGTGATGATGAAGAAGTTGTTCAATTGAACAAGATACAGAACTAGGTCTGCTACATGGGGTTTATATACATATTGTAACATAGGTGAGTCATACTACATAAAATACTAGTAAAACATAGATTGTTCCTTATGACTCCCTTTAACTGTGGCATAGTGCCTGTGGAGTACTGCAGAATGTAGTATCTAGTCATTGGTACTATGTAGAATAATCTATCAAGTACTTATGACTCTCATCATATGCAGAGCAACTCATAGGAAGTTACTATGGAATGAAGTTACTGGAAAGTAACGGATCAGTCTATATTTATCATAATGACTTCATAGTCTATTTCTAGAATATGTCCGAAACTTCAACACTCCTCCTTGCTCTGTATTGATGTAGAGTTTTTAATCACTCAAATGTCAAGCCAAGGCGAGGTCGGAATAGATTGAATTTTATTTTGTCTAAATTCTTTGTAAGAATATTGGTAGGATTTTCTGTGCCTTTCACAGAGAATATTTCAATCTTTCCATCTATGTAATGGTATTTGATGTTGAGATGTTTTGATTGTTTTTCTGTTACTGGATTTTTGGCCCAAAATATTGAACCCTCATTATCACTGAAGAGATAAGGGACCAATGATTGGATACCAATTTCTTCCAACAAATTGACAGTCCAAACAAGTTGTCGACTGCAATCTGACAAAGCCATATACTCAGCTTCAGTAGAAGATAATGCAACAGTTTTCTGTTTCCTACTTAACCAAGCGATAGCTCCGCTAGCTAATAAACAGAAATATCCAGTTACAGATTTACGACTAATTGGATCACCAGCCCAATCAGAGTCGGAAAAAGCATTAAGGCCTTGCATAGAACTTCCATTATAGGTAATTCTATATTTGCAAGTAGCATTAAGATACTTTAGTAAATGTAAGCCTGCATTATAATGCGCTTTAGTAGGATTGGTCATATGTTGTGATAATTTGACAGTGGCAAAAGCTATGTCAGGCTGACTACCTATCATCAGATACATAACTGATCCTACTAACTGTTGATACCTCTTTATAAAGTCAGGTGTTGCTTTTCCTGTATTGGATTCAAAGATAAATCCATTTGGTAATGGGATTTCTTCTTTTCCAATTACTTTAAATCAATCAAGGACTTTTTCTAGATAATCTATTTGGTCTAGGGTAATTGATCGGTTTATAGGATTTCGTGAAATTTTCATGCCAAGAAATGCTTTGGTTGGACCAAGGTCTTAGCATTCCCATTTCTTCATAAAGAGTGCTTGCTTCTTATGTAGAAGTCTAGAGCCTCTGATTCCAACAAACATTGAGTCATCTACATAGACCAGAGCTATAATAAGCTCTTTGGTTTCAGGGTCGTAGTAATAATAGACTCCAGCATCTAGTTTGGATCAGACAAATCCTAGGTTGGTCATTGACTTAGTCAATTCCTTCCACCATTGTCGTCCAGATTGCTTTAGTCCATAAATGGCTCAGTTTAATTTCCAAACCGTATTACCACGACCTGTATTGAAACCTTCTGGAAGTTCCATATAGAGCTCTTTATCCAGTTTTCCATAGAGATAAGCAGTTTTAACATCTAAACTGAGCATCTCCCAATTATTGAGGGCAGCGACTGCAAATATAAGTCGCGCTGTCTCATAACGGACTACTGGTGAAAACAGTTCATCATAATCAATTCCCTCTATCTGAGAGAATCCTTTTGCTACTAGTCAAGCATGGTATTGACTGTCTGATTTGGGTGTGAAGACCCATCTATTTTTGACAGCTTTTCTTCTAGGCGGAAGTTTAGCTAAGTCATAAATATGTCCTTCTTTGAGTGAATTTAACTCTTCTAAGCATGCTTTCCACCATTTAGATTTCTCTTCTGGTGGTAGTCGATTTAGATCCTTGAAAGAAATAGGAACTAATGGTGATTCAACTTTTTGAGCACACAGATAATCGATCATCTCTACTCCTCCTTCTCTGCATAAGTCTTCTATCGTAGAAGCTTCATACTGAGAACGTCTATCGATTATTCCAGGTTTGGAAGCCTCTGATCGAATTTGTCTAACAAGTCTACTCGTAGAACTTGTCAACTTCGACTTAGGAGGTTGGAACATCTCATATTCCTAGAGTATTTTGGTCGGATGCTTTGTAGAACCATAGAAGTTTCCTGGACGTTCAGGTACTTTTCTGGTTCTTTGCAGTCTCTGAGGTATTTTAGGGACTGGTATTTGATCCGAGTGACCTCGTGGTACAGAAGGACCTACATCTCAATCATCTTTGACAGGGGTATAGGGTATGAATGGTTGTACATCCAGATCATCTCTTAGAGAAGGTGGATGGTTCGGACCTTTAGGGTGATTGGGTGGATCAGCATATGATAATCCATCACTGTCATTGTCTTCTGGTGTTTGTGCTTCTCTTGGTGGAAAGAGAATGTTTTGCACAATACCATCCCACTCCTCCTGAACATTGGTATCGATATTCAGTGCTTTTCCCTTTCCTTTATTCTTTTTAGGTTCAGGAAAAGGAGTTGGAATTTGTCCATGAACAGATCTATAAGTTCTATCTTCTAGAGAACTTTCGGGAGAAGTTTGGGGAATAGGGCTTGGTAGTTTATTAAAAGGTAAACCAGTAGATGGATCTGGAGCATGGAAGACAATAACTTCTGAAGGTGTGCTTTGAGAAGTAGAAGATGATGGTTGGTTCATCCGTTCTTCTCACTTCTTCCCAATACATTTAGGAAAGTGTTCTTCACTGAATACAGCTGTTGGAGATGTATAGATTACATTTCCATTTAGGTGCCTCATGAAACGATAATTTTTCCTATCTGATGTCCAACCAAGGAAAATCATGAGTTCTGACTTCGCTGTCAGTTTATTGTCTCTTATCTCTTTTGGGAGAAAGACATAAGCACTGCAGCCAAAGACTCTCTCTTTGGAGATGTCTGGAATCTTCTGATTCAACACTTCATAAGGTGTTTTCCACATGAGTCGTGATACCAGTGTTTTATTATAGATATGTATTGCATGATCTATAGAAAACTCCCACCAACCATCAGGAATACAAGCATGATGCCACATGGCTTCTGCTTTATCCATTAGAGTTTGGTTCAAGCATTCCGCTTGACCGTTCTGTTGGTGTATATGGGGTGCACTGGTCTCATGTATAATCCCTAATGAGTGCAAATGAGATTGTAACTTGTCAGTTGCATACTCTCCTCCTCTATCAGTGCAGAGATATTTTAATTTAGTCTTGTATTGAGTCTGAATTAGTGCAATGAAATTTTTCATTTCTTCTGCTACTTCTGATTTCTTATGGAGGAAGCAAATCCATCCATGAGAGGAAAAGTCATCCATTATGGTCATGACCCATTTAAATTTATGGTAAGAAAGAATCGGAAGTTCAACTAAATCTGAGTGAATTCTTTCGAATGGATGCTTTGTGTATGTAGGGTTCTCTCTAAAGGGTTTCTGGTGTATCTTTCCCTTGGCACAACTGTCACAGGCTAGTTTTTGCTCGGGAATCCACACTAGAGTAAACCCAATCGTATTTTTCTCAAAATGATTGAGAATACAATTAGAGGGATGTCCTAATCTCACATATACAACTTTGTAGCCAACAATTGGATCTGCAGTCATAGCTGCTTGTTCCAAATATACAATTTTGGTATTAACAAAATGTAAAGTAGTGTTACGACTTGCTGAAGGATATGCTTGAAGAATAGCATTTCCTTCACTATCAACAACTACTGATTCGTTGGCATCTGTTCTAACAGTTTTGCCATCCTGGCATAACTGTCCCACTGACATTAGTTGTTCAGAGGTTCCTTTTAGAAGGAAGACTGGATATATTAATATCTGCGTTGGTTGAACGCTGTCAGTCTTTCCGTTATAGACTCTATGCTTAAGCATAACTGTGCCAAGACCAACCGCATTAAGGTAGGGGCCTTGTGCTCCTACAGTCTTAATTGGGATCAAAACTTCGAGTTCTTCGAAGTTGATAAAGTCTTCCACATAAGGGGTATAATGACATGATGCCTCTGAGTCTAATAACCATACGTCACTATATTTTTCTAGTGGCGTTATGATTTGATCATTGCTTAGCAATCGAGATCTAATTTGATCCGGTACTCTTAAATACTGATCAGGCATGCACGTTGAGAAACAAGAAAATTGAGAAATGTTAAAACACTTCTCGTTCATTATTTTGCACAATAATACATTATTATGGGATCCTAAAGATCCCAATAGTGTAATTACATGCCCGGCCTCCGACGTCCCTTCCCCTTGCCTTTGCCCTTCTTCTTGTGAAGACGGCCAGTCGGCATATTGGTGACAGGACTGTGTATCAGGGTTAGTAAGAGTATCTGAGATCGAATTGATCATGTACCCAGCTCCTCCTTTCTTCTTGTAGTTGCTTCTGTAGTCAGTCGACAAAAGTCCGAGAGACACCTCAGATTGAGGTGCCGAAGCAAATGGTTCGGACTTTGGAGACTTCGGAAAAGGTCTAGAAGAGGGTCCTGTGATGTTCACAGGGTTTCTGGGGTCACGGATGTCATAGGTGACATCCTGAGCTGGTGCCATGAGGTCATCAACCTCCTTCTCACTCTCAAGCCGCTTGAAGGCTTCGTCTACCAACACTGTAAGTGTGGCAGGTCGCCTGTAAGTGGTCTTGACCTTCTGAGTAAGAGAGTATTTCTTACTCTGGAATTGCTCTGTTGGAGGGGAGGCCCGAGGAAGAGGAGGGAACTCCTCATCGTAGGTCCTTACGGCCAGAGCTACTATTTCCTCCTGAGGAGGAAGGTAGAATGGCTGAACCTCTCTGGGTTCAAGTGAGTCACCCCAGGCAATGGAGTCCATGCTTGGGATCTTTACCACATGGTGCATAGCCAAATTAATTTTCATCCCAAATTTGGGAGAAACCAATAAGGTGTATGGTGAACCAAGGGGTAAGAGGAAAGAGAAGTGGATACGAGTCACATTAATATTGGGGTTACTATGCTTTAAAAACCATTTACCCACCCTCATGTGACCCTCACAGGTACAACCTGGGGGGTGACCAGAAGGAACTGAAGGTGCACTGGGAGGTGTCACCGATTGTCCTTGTTGGGTACGGGGATGAGAGACCTCATGCATTCTTTGATTATATCAATCGAGAGCACATTTCTTTGCTATTTGCATGGGCAAAGGACCAGTGATGTGGTCGCGCCAGGTAATCACCTGTTGGATCTGCAGTAAGTTCTCTAGAAGAGTGGTGAAACATAAGTTTCATGCTTCAGCATGCACCTTCTTTTCGAGCCCAGCATGAGTGTTCTCTTGTGCCTGCTGGACCTTCTTGGGATTAACCCAAGTAAGAGGCTTTGGTCTCTCACTCACTAGTACACGAGTGGTTGGAGGAGCAGGAGCAGAAATGGGTCGAGGCGCATCCATACACCTCATCAGGTCGAAGGGGGTCATCCCTGGACCAGTAAAGTGATGGACTGCCGGTTCCGTAGCAGCAGCAAAGCCCATCATGGCTTCTGCCATGTGGGATTAGGGTTTACCCTGGCACTTCTTGGGCTTCTTCTTCTTCTTCTGGACGTTAATCTAGGTAGGAGTAGGAGGAGAAGGCTGAGGGGGCTGCCCACTCGGATTGGCAGGGTGGCGAGGTCCTCTCGCAGGCTAGGCCCTGGTATTGCCTCCAGCATGGAAGTGGTTCCAGGGTGGTCCAGGGCGAGTCCTGGGGAAGTTGCCCTGAGGGTGAGCTTGGTAGTTAGCGGTGGCAGCAAAAGATGCTTGTTGGTTAGACTTATTCCTTCATGTCTTGACCACTCAGCATTTATAGCCTGCTGAACTACCTCCCAGGTCATATCTACAACATCGTTGTTATTTGCCAATGTTGTTTGTGCCACTGCATTCCAATTGGGTGGTAATGCATTCAAAGCAATCATCACGCCAAGAACTTCTGGCAATTTTACCTTAGCTGTTTCTAATTGAGAAGCCAATGTTCTCAATTCAGCTAGATCCATTGCTAGATCTTGATTCCCTGATATGTGCTTTCGCAGCATTCTTTGGAGGATTGAATATACTACAGCAGGGGAAGGTGTCCCAAAGTAGGTTTTCAAGTCATTCCAAAGGAATCCAGGAGCATCATGTCCATGGAGTAACAGGGAATCAGGTAAAGTGCCATTTATAACAGCCAATGCCTAACCTCTCAATTGTTCTCTCCTTCTATCCTCCTCTGTTAAAGTGGCAGGATTTTTGGGGGAGAGATCCTGGTTTGTCACAGTCCATCCGGACTGGTCAGAACCAGTGACAGAAATGAGGGTTAGGGCATCCTGAAGCCTTCTAGACCAGAATGCATAGTTCTTAGGCCCATTGAGCTTAGGCAAACCAGCAACAATATTATTAGTAGACATAATATCTTCGTCAAGTGTATTTCTTTCTATAAGAAAATTCTCATATCAGCAATGATCAAAATGCAAAGATAACTCTGTCAGGTAAAGCCCTATCATCCTATCTCAGTTAGAGGGAATGATAATGGTTTAACCATTGGTAAGGCTACTGGGGCCCATAACCTGTTGAGGAAACAACTGTAACGAGTTGTTTGCTGGGGGCAGCAGTAAATGCAGTGGGAGAGAACATAAGGTCTACTCACCGAGATAATAAACTTCTATCTAATACCTGTAGAAAGGTAATTTGGATAGACAGATATTAGTAATAAAGTGTTCAGTGTCAGAGGTGGATAAGTTGTAGTCAAGTAGATTGAGACTAGTGTTGTACTCAAGAAGATAAGCGATGATGAAGAAGTTGTTCGATTGAACAAGATACAGAACTAGGTCTGCTACATGGGTTTATATACATATTGTAACATAGGTGAGTTATACTACATAAAATACTAGTAAAACATAGATTGTTCCTTATGACTCCCTTTAACTGTGCCATAGTGCCTGTGGAGTACTGCAGAATGTAGTATCTAGTCATTGGTACTATGTAGAATAATCTATCAAGTACTTATGACTCTCATCGTATGTAGAGCAACTCATAGGAAGTTACTATGGAATGAAGTTACTGGAAAGTAACAGATCAGTCTATTATTATCATAATGACTTCATAGTTTATTTCTAGAATATGTCCGAAACTTCAACATTAGTAGCCAAATCCATAACACTGATCTCATTTTCTAGCATATTCTGTACAGTCCATTACCCATGTAATCTCACAATTTTCTAAAGCATAAACTATAGTATATTTCATACTAGATCACCATTCAATATCCTAATCCTGGTCTGCTTTCATGTCCTTACCTTCCTTGTCAGTCATTGACCTCTTGATGTCTAGTGACACCATCTCTGACAATACCTCTAGATAATCTCAATGTCTGTCAATTTTCAATCAAAAGAAGATAAAATCAAGTATATTAATGATCAGCTCTTTTGATTTGAGAAGTAGATCTGATGAACACTCTCAAACTGTATTACCTTCCTCTACCAACTAAACAACATTCAATCTCTGGACAATATTTCAAAGAGCTGTGTCTACCACACACTCACCACAAAATATTGACCTCTCCAGTAGTCTTCAGTAACATATTTTCCAGATGGCACTAGATCATCCTGCTACTGGTTACTGCAACAACTCATTATGGCCATTTTATCAACACAAAGTCCAGCCCAAGATGTTGAAAAGCAGACTTTCATTGTGGACCTTTGACAACATCAAACTGCAACAGACAACAAAGCAGTGACTCAGAACAATTGTACACTGTACAAGCATATCAACATCAGATTGGTTGAAGGGTCTCAAAGGGAAATCCCACCTACCACGAGGGATCCAGCAGCATTGAGTAAATGGAAGAGATTGGGTGTAAACCTGAGGAACTTGATGGAAAGAGAGCTACCACAGATTTCATTTGGTTCTGCCTTGTCTATACTGGATACCAATTTCTGGGTTGGAGGGTCATCATGTTGTTGAACTATCAGATTAATACAGAGCTGTAACAAGGATGCAATGTAAACTATAGGAAGACATATAGCATAGAAGAAGAGTAGGGAATACACCAAGTATACTAGGGACTACGGAGTATATGTTCGGGGACAGGAAGATAGGACCTCTTTGGAGCAGGCAACTCCCCATCTCCTGACTCATCTCGAGGCCGTTTGCGGTGTTCGGATCCAAAGTCACCACCCGAGGTGATAGAGGCAGGTGATCCTAGTGTGGACACGGGAGTGGTCGAAGGACCGACCTCAACCATTGTCTGATCAGAGATAGGGGGGTCCGAAGCTGGGGAGGGTTGCTTCTGGATTGGTTCATTTGTGTGAACGTCAATAAGACCAGGGAAAGCCTTATCGTCATCCACCTCTCCAGTGGAAATGGCAAGGCCGAAAATTGGGGTCATAATCAAGGAATAGACAGAGGCGTATGAGTCGATTTCCAAGGTTTGACTGGTTTGGTGACGTGCAAGGTAAGATTGATCCAATATACCTGCTATTTCCGCCAGGACAACAATGTATGGATTGAGTGTAGGGTGCAGGTACATGTTCAACATCGCGTGCAGATGACCATAATGTTGGAGAACTCGACACCGTTCAGGTGTTGCCCGAAGCTGATTGACGTAGATTGTCTTCGCATATGTTTGTGAAGGTTCGTGGTCAACGCGGGCTGTGAAAATCCATAGAGCAATCCAGAAAAGAGATTCTAGATCATGCTGGAAGTTGTAACTTGGTTCCGTTTGGAGATATGCTGATTTTGGTTGCTCCAATGGAACATTTGTTGTATCACCACTTGCTCGGTGCCCTGTTCGACGGAACTCCCAAAACTTGCTAACCACCGACCTAGAAAACCCTTTGGGTGGGGGAATTTGATCTCCAAGGACACTGTATCCAGACAACATCTCCAACGGCATAAAATACGGTGTACCCTGCAGAGCGGGTTAATAGGTGGAACATGGAGGGGGACGAACACCTACCGTCTTCGGATCAGAACTGGAGGCAGTTGAGCCAAACGGCTTGGCGTATTCCAGGTCACTTAACTTCCCTGTTAAATTGCCTTCCTCGTCTTCGAAGATCAGAATATTGCCGGTGCTGACATCACGGTGAACCCATCCCGCAATGAATAGTATCACGAGCGCTAACCACAATTAACATGCATAAAGTCAAGATTGCGGATACTCACCAACTAAAGCATCAGCCAAGGCCAAAAACGAGGATTGAAGATCGACAGCATCATGAAGAGCCGTGCAGACATCGGAATAGATGATGACATGGCGCCTTTTCGGTTTGTAGGCCCGGGGAGGTCTCGACCGATCTTCAGCGACCCTCTGCTCAATGGGACGTGTTGCAGTGCCGCGATCTCGACTAGGGTCTGAGCCAGGAATTCGATGGCTCTTGGGTTCTCCATCCCGGGACTTGTCTGAAAAAAAGAGCCCAGTAGTCGGAGTGGCATCCTGGGCGACTGGTCGCGTTGTCGGGCCTTGATGGTCCTCTTCAATGCCCACAAAATACCCCCGGTACGTATTGTCTTCGATGCGCTTCAGAATTTCTCTGCTAGTCATCGAGTTCCACTGCTCAATGAGATCGAGACGGGAAGCCTGGCCATTCCTCTTCAATTCCTTCTGCTTCTCCACCTCCGCAAATATTGCACCCTGAATCGCTTTCTCCGACAAAGCGTCCTCCTCCAACCAGACATCCTTGAGCGCAACTTTCTTCTTTCCAGGTAAGGGAGGACCCCCGGGCTTTGAAACCTCGATCGCTTCCCACACTCGCGTCATACGCCCTGTGATACCCAAGGACCGATAGCTAGCTAGACTGCGCCTTGATTCGAAATATCGGGTAGCACCTCCAACCCCGATTTCATACGTGTAGTGAATGCCTTCACGAACTCTCCGATGGACCGTCGAGTCATAACCAAGCTGGGCTTCGTCCGCAAATAAGAAGGAAAGGAAGACCGAAATCAATCTCTTGTAGTCCTGGTGGAAAGGATCGTATCAGACAGTGGCAAGGAAGGATTCGTGGGCCCACTCACATGGAGAAAATTGAAATCGTGTGATTTGGAAGAATGGGATCGGGAGAAATACCACAGAGCCATCTTGTCGTCCTCGATCGTAAACTACAAGCGAGCGTGAGCTGAATCAACATTCGGGTGCAGAAGACCTACGCTAAACATGAAGATGCGACGGGGATCATCATTCATGATGTGACTGGCTCCAGAGACCAGTTTCTGGCGGTTCTTTAAACGCATCGAGGTTAGGAATGAACAGCCATTAAACGGGCTACTGACATCGACCCAGTCCTCCTCGTTCTTCTTGAACTCGGCAGAAACAGCTATGTTTGGGGCAGCAAGTTTCGTACCCCGCCTCGCAATTTGCGAGCCCCTCGCCAGCTCAAAACATCCGTCTATTTTGAAGGTAGCGCCATAAAGTTCGGAAAAGACATTGTCGTCAGGACAATCGCGGTATTCCACGCGAGGCTCAGCGGCTCGTCCTTGAACACTGTGATCAGGTAGCTTGTACTTTGAGATGGCTTCTGCGATGGTCTTCAGAGGTTTAAACGTATCTTTTTCGTTCGTAGCGAGCAGTGACGGCGAGTCTGCGAAATCCTTCCACTTGAGACCGCCTGTTGCCTTTTCTACTAGAAGCCCTTCATCGCAAAGTAGCCGCACACAGTCGGCGACCTCCTGTGGCGACGGAACGAAAGGCAGATATGACTGTTGAAAGCTGTCGACGCTGCATACCAACATCTCACTATCCATCTCAGTCGCGATCGCATTCCTAGTATGGGTCACTTTATGACCATCTCCAGTTGATTTCCCCGAGCGAGGGGTAGAGCAAGGTCTGGGGGGACAAGATGTAAGCAATCACGGAAAGCCAATCCTGAGTCTTGAAACCTCACGCGGTTTGCCCTGATCCTTCCGGTGTCCTGAAGTAATGATGAATGAGTTTCGTCGTGTATGAGCCCAGATAAAACAAACTTAGGACGACCAGCCGCGGCGGACATTCAAAACTCGAGGCCAGGGGAGGAGGGACTGAGTGGGCTGTGAAGTTCAACGACGCTAACCAAAGCTTGTTCACGCTGGGTTTAAAAGTCCGACAGTCGGACCTTTTATAATTTACTTGTGCAGCCTGTGATGAAGATAGTACACGCCCAAACCGGGAAAATGTTGACACAGTGTGGGCATGTCACGCGTGAAACGGCGCAGCCTCACATGGAGGGAACGTGAACTCACGTTGTTGCCAAAGTGGAATCGTATGGCGTGTTTTCTGTATAAAAATTATTACGCTTCACGTCACGTTTCACGTCGCGTCGCGGACGCTGAACTTCTAAATATTAAGTTGTTCTAGCATAAAAATGAGTGGCATTAGTAACAAAGAGCATAGGCCAACTACGAAGAAAGGGCTAATGACTAAAGTAGATTAATCCGAAGCTTCAAAAAAAGAGGGACTGACAACAATTGGGTAGGTAAAATAGCAGACTATGTGCATGAACAAGAGTAGCAAAATGTGGTCAAATATCAAATGAGGGAGGCTTGGAAGATGATGCATAAATGTTTTTACAGAAGTAATCACCTTTGTGGACAAGCATTGCATAATGTGGACTTGAAGACCAGATTGAAGTGTACTCTGTTGCACTAGAATGAGCGAGTTGGATGGTGTTTGGTTCAACATGATCCACAGTCCCTGTTGATGTGACTGTACTGTCCAATGAATAGGTCTGGCTTAATGGAGAAGTTGTTATTTGGTGCTTGGTATTGTCATTTGCACTTATGAGCTGCATTCCATGTGACTAACTCTTCAGTATATTATTCATCTAATATTTGTCATCAAGGCTGTGCCCTCTGACTCACATTATGCACCTCTTCCTCATGTATTTCATGAGCTGACTGATTGCTGTTGCTCCAATTATGCTACTGGACACTGCTGGATTACTGCAGTGTTTCAAGGGACTCTGATGTCATTACTGATACAATTATGCCTAATATTACCTGTAGGTCTTAGGGTTTGCTGCCCAAACATTTAGTATATATAGTAGCATATATTCCCTTACTAATCTTTAGACAATCTACTTGATTTCTAACTCACTCTACTCAACTCTCAGCAACTCCTACTAGTTTACTTAACCATCTACTAACTACCTTTATCAGTAAGTCAGATTATCCATCTGTTACTGTGTAGTACTGTGCTATTCAACACTTGGTAGGTCCAATGGTATACCTTGTAATCCAGGGGATGCTGTTGCTAAGTTGAATAAAGATATTGTTGCCAACAGTGCTAAATGACCTATATTGAATAGTTGTTCAATAGATATTGATGGGATATCATTGTTAAAACCAGACAAAAATACTGCAAATAATAATATGAAAGTGACCAAGACATGAGTGGATAATACCATTTACATGGTGAATCGTCCATTAGTGAGCCTTGTATCAACACAGCACTTGTTCCTTCATTAGTTATAGGCTGAGGAACTGGACAAAAGCTGTCAGGAGCTGCAATCATACTAAATTAACATATTTCTATAGACTTACCACTGTGAAAATCCTTGCACATGGAGGACATCTTTCTTGTTTGGCTAATCCTAGGATCTCAAAGTAAGTTCATGAATTGCCCAACTTTGTGTGAAAAACCATATATCTTTATTTTTTTTCAGCCTGAGTCAAGCTCTCAGCTATTTATGGAGAGCTGAAAGTCTGGCCTCCTGAGTAGCTGGAGTATGGTGGTGGCTCTTGGCAAGAGTCTGGATAATGTGATGAAGTGTGTTGTTGTGAGAAGTAAGTCTAAGTGACTATCTCCAATTGGCCAAAAAAGGAACAACATGCTATTCATCATCTGACTCTGAGTCATTAGGATCAGAAGAATCCTGAACTTCCTGAATGATAGTACTTTCCTCCCAGTGCTCCCATTCCTTATCTGATGTATACTCTTTTTTTTTTTTTTTTTTTTTAATCAACAATTTATATAGCGGTGCTCGAACGCAGTCCGCATGTACATACATACAAAGTTAGAATGTACAGAATATTCAGAGCAGAAAAAGTAAACTACGTGTAAACTAACCCCTTGAGACTCGACGCCATCTAGCGTGTACACTAGAGAGATGTTTGGTACCTATGTTGATCAGCGAGAAAGAGGAAGAGAGGAATTCGGAAAGAGAGAGAGTGAGAGAAAGAAATTGATAGAAAGAAACTATCTACTTGCAATCACAAGGGGAAACAACAAATGGTACTAGCGTGTGAGAGGGCATTTGCCCAGACACCACGGGAGGAATGGATTTTGAATGAAAACTATCTAAAATAGTAGACGAGCAAGGAAGAGAGAGAAATGAATTTGAAGTCCATAACTGGGAGAGCATAAGAAAAAGGAAAAAGAAAAGGGTTTACGCAGGCACAGACCCAAACCTCCTTTGGACTTGATGATGATGTAATGGGAGTATTGACCCAGTACGGATACAAGGGCGGTCAGGTTCTGGGGGGAAGCTGAATGTGGTGGGGTTATGGCACAAGAAATTGACAAAAGTCTTGATGGTGTCGACACCAAAATGATAATCGAAGTTGTTGCAACGATAGAGGATGTGTGATCTAGTCTGTATCATTTGACTGTCACAGTGGTGGCATGATAAGTCCTTGTTGGGGAAGAATCGAAGTCGATACTCCCTGATTGGGGCATGGCAGAGGATGGCACAATACGCTCTTGCAAAGAGCTGGGGCTAGTAACCGCATTCTCGTATCCAGGGACCAGACTTGATGTGCGACGGTAGAGCGGAGGCCCCATTTGCTTGCACCGGGAGGTGGAGGAAGGAGCTACCACTATATTTCTTGAAGCCAAACATGGCCTGCCATGTGTGGATCGCTCATTCAGCGGACTTTTTGCGCAAGTAGTCCACAGAGTTAGGGACTCGCTGATTTCCACCCCGGTTAGGCCAGGCAACTGTTTGGATCCAATCATGAGTGGCTTTTTGTATACTGTATTTACACTTCAATGGCATGTGATAGAAGGAAAGGCAGTGTTGGTCTGACTTGCTGAACCAAGCCAGGAGTGCCTTTGATGTGAGGATGGATTGCCACTGGCAGGAGTGCAGCAAACAATTGAGTAAGAGCCGGGAGGCTGTGATGGAGTCGGTGAACACGTGAATGTGTTCGACCTGGTCATATTCTGCAGTTGCAAGTACCTTGGTAATTCCTAAGTACTGCGTAACCAGTTCTATGTCTGTCGACGTAGTTCCTCTGAGCCTCTTCATGATAGAGCTCCTGCCATCTAGGTGTCGAATAGTAGCTGCCACCGTGAACTGGCTGGCAAGCGGGTTGGGGTTGGAGTGGACTGAGCCGTCTGTGCCAATAATGATGGATTTTTTGTCTGTTATTGCGTTAGTCGTAACATCGTCCCAAAGCATCTTCGAGAGGTGAGGGCTGTCCTGGTTAAATCCTATGAAAGATACATTAGTAGAGAAACAGTCAAGTAACCTATGTCTGGACCAGAGAGATTTAGAGATGGAGTTAAAATGTTCTATATACTGAGTCTCGGGGGTGGGGCACGAAATATCCATCACAGCTCCAAGTGTCTTCTTCTTCTGAATCTCCGTGAAATTCTTGATGTGACGTCAGTGGGGGGAAGAATGATACTCTTTCGTCAATCTTGCCAATGCATGTTCATCATCCAACGTATGAAGCCTCGACGTCTGTCGTTCGGCCAACTTTTGGAGATGGAGTTTGATGGACATGAGCCCCACGAGGGACTCTACGCCACCGGTGGGAAAAGTCCGGAATGCCTCAGTAATCCAGAGTGCTGCACTTTGTTGCATCTTGTTGAGGATTTCACAAGTCCCTTTGGTACAAGACCTATTGTGAAACCAGAGTTGGTATCCGTATGTTGCAACCAGTACGACACACGAACGGTATAACAGTCTTTTGTTGCTGGGGGACAGGCCTCTAACAGAGTTCCCTAGCATTTTCATTGCCTTGATTGTGGATATTGCTTTGGCGGAGTAGTATTGAACGTGTTCCTTGAAGGTCAACGTCCGGTCGAAGTAGAAGCCAAGGTATCGCCAATGGGTCTTTGGCTTGAGGGAGTTATGACCCATGAATGGCGGAGATTCCAAATTGATGGAGGGATTCGAGCCTTGTCTCACACGCATAAAGTGGAAGATCTCGGACTTGCCATGTTCAATTTCCAGGCCAAATTTATTCATGAGCCGCTCCATTTTGCAGTACATGCGTTGGAGGATTTCGATGTTCCATTCTAGGGACGGGGATTGCGTGACTAAGGTGCCGTCATCGATGAACAACAGGACGTAAAAGTCTCACCTGCCACGGTGTTCCTCCATATGGATGTCAAAGATGTGAAGGAGGGGGGCGAGGAATAAAGCGGAGAGAATGGGGCTAAGGGCCAAACCTTGCCCTACTCCCACCACTGCGTCGAACTCCGGGGAGGTTTTGTTATTCCACCAGTAAGTTGTGCGGCATTCTTTGAGGTAGTTGCTGAAGAACGCTGTGACTTGTGGGGGGAATCCCTGCCAACCCAGTATGTTAATGAGGAGATCGTGGTTAAGGGAGGGGAAGAATTGGGCTACATCAAATGCAAGCACCAATGTTTTCTTTTTCTTTGTCCAGGCTCCCCAGATGATATGCATCAGAAAGAGTCCCGCATCCTCAGTAGATTGTTGGCGGATGGCTCCCAGTTGGTGAGGGTGGAGAACTTTGAATTTCACTGCCTCAAATTGGAGTTGTTTGGCATGTATCTTCTCTATTAGCTTGCCAAGCATATTAAGGAGGACGATTGGTCTGAACACCTTCGGAGTGGAGTAGTTGGGTTTGTTAGGTTTGGGGATGATCACCAACGTTGACTTTTTGAAGTGTGCAGGCCAATATCCAATACTTAGGCATGCACTGCTGATTTTGAGGAAGAGATCGGTGCAAGTTTCATCGGCAACAATCTGCTTAAGATAAGACCAGGAAATATGGTCAGGCCTGGGGGAAGAAGAATTCAAGGTATCCTTGAGCGAATCCATCATCTCGAGGAGAGAGAAATTCACCCAAGTCCTATTCTCCATTCCATTTGGTGGAGGAAGTTCATCCAAGACTGCTGCGTTAGTTGGTCTGTCATGGGCAACGTTATAGTGTTGGTCAAGTGCTGTCCACAGGTTGTCCAGAGTAAGACAAGGCCAGCCGTTGTGATGCATAGCTTCCGTAGCCAGGAGTGCACAATCTTTAACCCATGGCATCAGATCCCATGGACGTTTTTGGTCGACTGAGATTTCTTGGATCTTCTTGTCGAAATATGCTCTTTTCGTTTTCCTCATGGTCTTGCAAAAGGCATTCCATTTGCACTTGTTCTTGCAGTCTGCATGGTGCGTAGCGAGTGCAGTGGAGCACTTCTTGTTCCACCAGGTCTTGGATCTAGTGGTGATCTTGGTCTTCTTTGCATTCCAGTTCCAGGATCTATCAAATAAAACTTCCAATTCTGCAACAGCTCTTTCCAGCTCTTCCGCATCATTCATTGGCCAGTTCTTGTTCTTGATTCCTTCCACTATATCTGTCAGGAACCTGGTTTCCTCATCCGAATCCTTGGGGATGGTCAATCTTTCGACGACAATATCCAGTTGCAGAATAGGCAACCTAATTAAGAGGGGGGTGTGGTCAGAGTTGTACCGATCACCTGCCTGGATAGAATGGGTGGGGATGTATGGTAACATTCCCGAGACAAACAGCAGGTCAATGACCATGTCTGGTGAATTGGGATCTGAGGCATATCGAGTTGGTATAGCCACAGACGGAGTTGTCCTCACAAGGTTGAGGGCTTTGGTAATCAGGAGGAGATGGTCCACACTTGCCGGACATTGATCCATTGAAGGGTCCCATAACTCCGATCAGATGTTGATATCTCCGCCTATTAAAAGGAAGGGCGGGAGGTCGAAGAGGTGCTCCTTGAGGAATTGGAGTGCAGTGTTATGGCTGTCATTGTAAACATTTAGTAGCAGTAGTTCTTCTCCTCCTGCACATAGGGAAATACACAGGAGGTCTCGATGTTCGATTAAATCTCTTCTAATGGAGGGTCGGAGCTGCTTCAGTCTCTTGTGAGCAAAGGCGAGGACTTGGGGAGTGGTGTGGTGTTCCATGTTGACCGTCCATTGAGGATATTGTCGGCATCCCACTTGAAGGACTTCTTCGGCAATAATTGGATATGAAAGGAGCATCCAGTCCAGGTGAACTGGGCCTCCTACAAGGGGGGATCTGTCATCATGTCATTAGAGATGGATGAGGGAATGTCACGGAGAAATCTCCATGGGGGTTCTTGTATGAGGAGGAGGTCGACGTCACCTCTACATGCAAGAACTGTCTCCATCACTCCATACGATCTACCAACGTTGTGAGAGCAGACTTTCAACTCACTCAGGAGAGAGTGAGGAGGCCTGTCTTGATTGTCGGGGGCGTTACTCATTGCAGGGGGTTAGTCTGGCTTCAACTAGCCAGGGATGATGAGGAGGGGGGCAATGGAACTCCTTTGTTGGCTCTTAATTTGAGCGCTTTGTTGGCATGCCAGTCGTGGTCGAATTGCTTCTTCCAGAACTGACACTTTCGGTCAGTGGCGAGGTGGTCCTTGCCATAGTTAGAGCACATAGCCTTATGAGGGCATGGTTTTCCGGTGGGGGTGGCCGCGATAGGTGGGTCTGCTTTATCGTTACCCTTACAGCAATGGGCAAACGATCGGTGGTTGGCTGTGGAGTGTGGCCTCTTGCAGTGTGCGCAGGTGAAAAGCCTTGCTCGGTAGCAGACTAGGGGGTGACCCCATCTGCAGCATTTTCCGCAGAATAGTACTCCTGGATTGGCGGTGGCTCTCCTGATGTGGAATAGACCTTGATTTTCGCAATGTTGGTCCCCGCTTAGGAGTCCTAGATCTCAAACCATACTGTACAGGTGTCTGAGTGCTTGGAGTTGTGTCGCACTCGTGGCTGCATTACGAATTGTATGGCATCGGAATGAATCAAATTCCGGATGCTGTTGACCACATTGGCCTCTGTGAGGATCTGTCCTTGGGGCATGATGTAATTGACATCCGTGACCTTCACGAACAATTTGGATTTTGGGAGGGATACCTCGCCCATGGTAACTCCTCTGAATTTATCTTTGAGCCATGCCTTAACAACATCTAGCTCCATGGGGGTTAACACCTCTGAGGTATGGACCATAAGGCCCAGCTTACCCTGCAAGGTGGCGATAACCCTCGTCTTGGACTTCTCTACTATGAGACATGCGTTAAGAGAGTCGATAATGGCCCAAAGTTGGTAACATTGGGCCCAGTAAGAAGGGGAATGATCACTTGTTTGCGTGATGGACCATTTAAGGTAGAGTGGATAACACCAGCTTTCTTAGCCAGCTTGTTCACGGGGGGGGGAAGAGGAGAAAGCGGCATCGTACATAGCAACTATCTTCTTGTTGGACAATTCTGGGAATTTGCTCACAAACTCTAAGAGTTTAAGAGGGTCCCGGGTGTTTGAGGAGGGGGTGGCGGCGGAGGCGGCATCCTTGTTCTTCTTGGCTGCCATTGTGGCATAGGAAGTTTTCATACCTTCCTGGGGATTTTTGGCATCCTTGGTGCTGGGCGGAGATACCGGCATTTTGGTGGCCTTGGCAGGCAGCGTGGGGGACGTCTTCTTTGACCCAGTGGTAGGGTTAGTCTTTTTAACCCCGGAATTGGCAGTCTCTGGGTTCGGACTTCTTGGCTTCCGATTTTGCCTCTTCTTGTTGTAGGTGATAGTCTTGAACTCCACTTCAGAGATCATCTGAACGTCATCATTGGAGATACCTGACTGAATGACATCATTTCCATCAGTGATACCCCGAGTGACAATGTATTCAACAACCTCCATGCGGACGTCGTCAGATTTGTGCATGGGACCTTTGAAGGCTACGCGTCAAAGGGCAGAAACGTCTGGCTGGGGGGTTTCCTCAGCACAGACGATAATCTTACCAAAATTTACCCCCATCCAACCGTGGAGGTCATTCTTTTCTTCATCAACTGCCACCTTGAGCCATTCCGCTTTCATCAAGGTCTCTGTTAGTTCTGTGAAGGCTTGCCCAAATGCCAGCCCCTCATCGCTGCTCATATTGTACGTACTGCAGGCCTTGACCCATTCAGAGATCTTGCTGACCTCTCTGACAGCATTTTCATAAAATTCTTCTGGACCGTCTTCACAATCCTCTTTGTTATCTTCTTTCTCATCTTCAACTTTGACTTTGGGCTTTAGCTCTTCTTCAACTTGCTCAGCCCAGTTCTCTCCCGAGTAGTACTGGTTTCCCTCCAGCCTTGATTGTTTGAAAGCCCAATGGATGGTTCTGTCTCCTTTACCCTGGAGGGGGTTCGAGAGTGTTGGTGGTGTGGATGGCCTACTGCTGCAGACCAATGGGAGAACAGTGTTGCTATAGGCCTGGTCTGTGGGGATAAAAGGCCTAGTCATAGATGGCATCCTAGGAAACAGGACGCCAGGAGGGGGCAGAGCCGCAGAGGCCGCAAAGATGGAGGGGGCTGGAACATGTGGTGTGTTCCCAAAGACTTCCCCATCACCATTAGGCATGGTCTCTCTCGGAGAGAGATTAGAACATAGCATAGGCATGAAATGTATCCTTTGTACTGTAGACTTGTACCATATAATCGAGTTTTGCAAATCGATGGTAGTGGTACGAGTCAAAGAAGGGATGTGATGTATGCTCTCTATGTTAGAAGTTAAGGATCCCCCCTCACTGCCTACAATAAGAGGATTAGACCATGTTAATATTGTTATTTGTACTTTCTAAGCTGTATTCCATGTGACTAGCTCTTCAGTATATTATTCATCTATTTGTCATCAAGGCTGCACCCTCTAACTCACATTATGCACCTCTTACTCATGTATTTCATGCCTGCTCTATGCTTGGACCTCTCTCCAAGAGAGCTTATGCCTGATAGTGATGGAGATGTCTTTGGGAATACAATATGTATTCCTGCTTCCTCCATCTTTTCAGCCTCCCCGGCTCTACCCCCTCCTGGCATCCTCTTTCCTAGGATGCCCTCTATTGCTTAGCCTGTGATCCCAACCAATCAGGCCTACAGCAAGACCATTTCCCCTTTGGTCCTCAGTTGAAGACTGAGCACTCCCCCAGGCTTAATTGCCCTCCCATCTAGTGACAGGGACAAGACCATCTACTAATCATCGAAACAGGTTTGCTCTGATGGTGACCAATACTACTCCAGCAAGAAAGACTGGGCTAATCAGGTAGAGGAAGAGATTAAGTCCATTGTTGAGGAGGAGCATGCTCCTGAGAGTAATAGTGAGCCTAAGAAGTTTTATGATAATGCTGTGGAAGAGATTGGTAAGATCTCTGAGTGGGTCAAGGCTTGTGGATCCTACAACATGAGCAGCAACAATGGCCTGGCCTTTGGTCAGGCATTTACTAAGTTGGTAGGGACCTTGATGAAGTTGGGATAGCTCAAGATCACCATTGATGAACACAAGAATAATCTCCATAGTTGGATGGGGATTAACTTTGGTAATATCTCCATTAGAGCTGACAAAACCCCTCAGCCTGACAATACCCCCCTCTCTCCTGCCAAAAGCAAAGGCTACACAGCTTCTGTCCTCGCTCCTAACCCTAGGGGTCCCACCCCTAATCCCAAGCCTTCAACCTCGAGGCAAGACAATGTCTGCATGGAAGTTGTTAAACAAATTATCAGTCCAGGTATCTCTGGTAATAATGACATCACTTATTTGGATATCTCCAATAATGATGTTCAAATGATCTCTGAGGCAGAATTCAAGGCCGTCTCCCATGCCAAGAAGAGAAAGGCCCGCAAGGGCTCCCATGCCAAAACCACCACCGCTAGAACATCAGAAGCCATGAAAAAGCCCACACCAACTGCAGTATCAAAACTTGCACCAGCTGTGGTACCAAAGCCTGTACTTACTACAGTACCAAAGTCCTCCCTCTCTGTGACTACCTTTGGAGGCTCTTATATGGCAGTGGCCACTAAATCCAAGGCGACCCCTTCCCGAGGGGCACCCACTATCACAACAGGGCATGACCCTCTGAAACTTCTGAAATTCATGAGTAAATTTCCCAAATTATCACATGAGAAAGTAGTAGCAATATACAATGTTACTTTCTCTACAACCCTCAATGTGGACAAGAAACCTGCCAATAAGCTAGGTATAGTTTGCTCCACTCTCAATGGCCTATCCTGCAAATAGGTCATTATCCCTCTCCTTACCAGACCCAATGTTACCAACTTTGGATCCATCATCAATTTATTCAATATCTGCCTCATCACTGAGAAGTCTAAGATGAGAGTCATTACTACCTCACAGGGTAAGTTGGGTCTTATGGTCCATACCTTAGAGGTTCTGACCCCCACCAAGCTCAATGTTGTCAAGGTGTGGCTCAAGGAGAAGTTCAGAGGGATCACCCAAGACAGGATCCAACATTGCTAAAATCAAGAACAAGTTCCTCAACATTTATGGAGGCATCTTCCATATTAGAAGGGCCAATGCCAACCCCAGTATCCCATTCTGTGCCAAATACTGCAGGTGGGGCCATCCTCTAGTCTACTGCCATGTGAGACTGTTCACTTGTACTTACTGCAAGGGATCTCACACCACTGCTAACCACCATGCCTTCGCCTTCTGTTGCAAGGGCAATGACAAAGTGACTCCTTCTGTTGCTGCCACCCCCACTAGAGAACTATGCCCCCATAAGGCTATGTGCTCCAATTGTGGTAAGGACCACCTCACCACTAACAGAAAATATCAGTTTTGGAAGCATTGCTTTGACCACAACTGGCATGCGAACAAGATGCTGGAACTTCAAGCAAACAAAGGAGTTCCCCACCTCCCCTCCCCCTCATCCCTGGCTGGCCAAAACCAAACAACCCCCTCTCAATGAATATCACACCTGATGTCCAAGACAGGCTTCCTCACTCTCTTCTGAGTGAACTCAAAGTCTGCTTGCACAATATTGGAAAATCTTATGGAGTGATAGAGACAGTTCTCACACGCAGAGGTGATGTTGACCTCCTCTTCATACAAGAACCCCTGTGGAGATACCTCTGCAATATCCCCTCTTCCATCTCTGATGACGGTTTGCCTCTCATGGAGAGCCCAATCCACCCAGACTAGACCCTTATTTCCTACCCATTCATAGCCAAGGAAGTCCTTCAAGTTAGACACCAGTGTTTCCCGCTCCCTCTACATAGACTTTGACCTTGGCCCACCAGGCCTGGTAGGACAGTTAATGTGAACCACCAGAATCTCCCTCAAGTACTTGCCTTTGCACACAAATGACTTTGGCAGCTCTGGCCCTCCATCAGGAGAGATATCATTGAGCACCAAGACCTCATGTGCATCTCTCTCTTTGCTGGGAGTGAAGACCTATTGCTGTTAAACATATACAATGATAGCCAAAACACTATGCTCCACTTCCTTGAGAATCTATTTGACCTCCCACCCTTTCTCCTTATGGGTGGTGACATCAACATCTGATCAAATAGATGGAACTCTTTGATAGATCATCCAGCAAGTGCAGACCATCTTCTTATGGTCACTGAGGCCCTCAACCTTGAAAGATTGATTCCATCCATTGCCAAGCCCATGTGATATACATCAGACCCCAACCTTCCAGACACAGTCATTGACCTACTTTTTACCTCAGAAGTGCTCCCTTATATCCCCACCCACAACATCCAGGATGGTGATTGTTACGACCTTAGTCTCTGACTCAGGTTGCAAGCCTTTGGATAAAGGAAAGGAAGTAGAGAAGGGAAGAAGGGATGATACGATTGGTAAAGTGTAAGGAATACATCAAGTATTACTACACTTTATATACTAGTGGTAGAGGCTAATAATAAGGGAGTCGAGTAACGGAGTCATAGGAGACGAGTAGAACGAGTCAGGTAGGAGGCACAGCCTCTAGGGTGATACAGGAGATGAAACGAGTATGAGGGTACACGAGGTAATGGGCGCATGATGGGAATGAACGGTCTATGATTCGTAACAATACCTCCCTTTCAAGCTTCATGTCCTCATGATACGTATTACTGTAAAGGTCCTTGGTAAGATAGAACATATGGATTTGTTTAAAGTTTAAGAAAACCCGACGAGTGTTTTTACTCGTTCATAGGTACGGCCGCTCCCAGTGCCCTGGCCAAGTCCTTCTTGTTTCCTCCAATGAGAGGTGTCTTGTCAACGCGTCGTAAACCAATCCAGAGGGGTGCGTGTGGTGGTCCTTCTTTAAACAGGAAGTGGGTGTGGTTGTTGTACGTAGTGTTGTCGTTGGTGTGATTGCTTAAAAGTTTGTACACGATCTCTTTCCAATAGTCGTTGTCCTTTTCTCCTTCTGATTTCAAAGTGTTATATCTTGTCGGCGGGTGGAAAGTCATGGGTGTAATGGGGGGTACTACCGTGGTGAGTATGGTTTGGAGGTGAGCGACTTCCTCTTCGATGTCGGGGTGGAGTAGCTGGTCGGCGGCGGTTCTTTCTTGCGTCTTTTGTTCGCATGTGTGGCAGATGTGGTGTTGGATGGGGAATGGGTCGTTACTAACGAGTAGTCGATTAACGATGTGGTGGGAGAGGTTGTCTGTGCTTCTGGATTCATACGTATTGAGTCGTTCGGCTAGGGCTACAAGGATACTGTGCATCCGAGCTCGTATGTTGGAGATAACGAGGAGTTGCAAGTCGTCGTTAATCTCGTACAAGTGTCTCTCCAGTTGGTCTCTCCTTCCTTCGTTGATGATGAACTGATTGAGTCTTGGAGTGGCGTCAGATAAGGTGTCCATAATTTTCGAGGCTCCTTCTTGGGTTGCTTTTACTGCTGCTCCCAGTAGTATTATGGTGTCGACTAGGGTTTCTCCTTCTACGATTTCTTCCTGGTTGGTCCTTTCTGGGACGAGTTCTTCAAATTCTGCGAGGTAGGGGTACGGGGTAAGTTGGCGTTCGGCGGGCATGGTGTATTGTAGAGATAGTTGGCAAAGTCAAGGGTGAAGTGAATACCACGAGTGATGCGATGAGTGTAGTGGTTACTTGAGATGCGAGGTTTGCTGTTCATAATTGCTGTTTTTTACCTCCCCTTTTTATAGGTTTCGTCCTCGAAATCTTGCTTATGAATTCTTGTACTGCTTCCTTGGCGCTGTCTAAGTTTGTTTCGTCTTCCCATGTATCTTCTTCGGACGTATATCCTTTCCAGTGTATTAGGTACTGTTTTCGTTTCCCTCTCATGCGGTGTCCTCGGACTTCGTCTACTTCGTAGTGTTCTTCATCGTTAATTATCTCGGGGATCGGTGGTGGCGGAGTGCGCTGGCTGTCATACTCGGGGTTGTGATAGGGGGAAAGTAGTCTGCTGTTGAATACGTCGTGTATCGCCCATGTTTCAGGTAGCTCCAGGCGGTAGCTTGTTTCGCCTATTTTTTCTTTTACTCGGAACGGTCCGTATCTCTTGTGATCTAATTTTTTCGTTGGTCTTGTTGTCCTAATATTGTCTGCTTCCAGCCAAATTTGGTCTCCTATTTGGTACTCGTGTTCTGGCTTTGTGCTGTTTCGCTTTTCCATCTGTATCTGGTTTTGTTGGAGCATTTTGATCGTTGCTTGGCGTATGTCCTGCAGTTCTTGTATTCTTTCCGTGATTGCTGGAGCCTTGATCTCGTTTGAGATGTCACCCTTCCATGGGTGTCGTCCGTATACTATCTGGAACGGTGAATGTCCTGTGGCGCTATGTGTTTTGTCGTTATACTGGAATTCTGCCGTGCTGAGCCATTTCTTCCAGTTGTTCTGTGCGTGATTGATTACATTTCTGAGGTAGGCCTCAACCTCTTGGTTGATGCGCTCCGTTTGACCGTCTGTTTGTGGATGGTATGCCGTGGATAGGTTTCGTTGGGTGCCGGTTGCTTTGCAAAGTTCCGCCATGAATTTTGATGCGAACTGTGGGCCTCTGTCACTGATGATCCTGCGTGGTATCCCATGTTGTCTCCATATGTCGTCCCGATATATATCTCCTAGCTCCTCGGATGATAGGGTGGTGTTAACTGCTCGTAGCCTGATCATTTTGCTGAAACGATCAACGATGACGAGTATCGCGTCGTATCCCTCCGATTCTGGCAGTGGTCCTATCATGTTGATTGATATCTCTTCCCATGGTCCAGTGGGTATTGGTAACGGATGGAGGTGTGTGGTAGGTCGTGTTCGGAGTATTTTATTTCTCTGACATGTGTCACATCCCTTGATGTATCGTTTAACATCGTTGCGCATTTGTGGCCACCAATATGTCCTTTTGAGGAGTTCGATCATTCTATGTTGTCCCGGGTGTCCTACGTCCGTTATTTCTCCCTTTTTATTTTCTGTGCCGTCGGCATTGATTACTCTGATTGGGGTTTCCAGAGGTTTAGTCGGGATCTGTTCTTCGTCTATTGTTCGTTGTGCTATGCACGTGTGGGTGCATCCGGAGTCTACGAGGGTTGTAATTTGTCTGCGTCCTTTTCTTGTCTGGATTGTTGAGTCGAGGAGAAGTTCGCGCGTAGAGTTTCGTTTTTGGGGAATCACGTATCGTCTATTGTGTGATAAAACAGAAACTCTAGTTTTATTGGCTCGCGGGTTTGCGCCTACTCGGAGCCTTCGACAAAATCCTCTTTCTCCTCTATTTCTTGTTCATCATCCTCGTTGACTTCTCTGATATGGGCTTTCTTGGGTGCTCGGCAGTTCTTCGAGATGTGGCCTTGTTTACCGCAATTGTAACACGTTATTTTGGTGTACGTGACTTTTGTCTTCTTCCTGCAGTATTTGGCAATATGCCCATAGAGGTTACAATTGTAACACCTCGGTTTTCCCGTCTGATCGGTGTCTGCCCTTTGTCGTCCTATCTCCATGGGTTGTCCTCTTCCCCCATAGATAACTCCGGTGGTGGTTTTGACATCTCCTCTAGTGATGTCCGTTGCTTCGTAACCTTGTCCTACTGCAAGGATCGTGGTTTTCCATTTGCTGTATGTTGTTGGGACGGAGGTTGTCGGGTAGCCTACTATGGTTCGAATAATGTCTGCTCTGGTGTGGCGCTTGAGAAGGAATATCGCATGTGTGTCGTCTGTTCCTGCTTGGGCTCTTAATGCTTCGAATTCGATTAAGAAGTCTGCTGTGTTCTTCTTTCCCTGTTTGAACGTCTCTATTTCTCCTTCTGCTATGGCTTTCCTATTCCCCAAGGAGAATGTGGCTTCTACTTCTTTCGTAAAATCCTCCCAAGCCGGTGTTTTCTTATTCTGGATGGCTTGTAGTTGCGTGTTGGCGTAAGGACCGGCTAGTCCTCCTTTCATCCTTGCCAAAATGGCTACTATTTTCTGTTCTTCTTCGTCTATCTTGTTGAACATCAGCCATAAGGATATGGCTCTCCACCAATCGTCAAATTTGGTCCTATCCCCATTAAAATATCCTGGTTCCGGGGCTAGGTTCTTTGGTACGTTGATCTCGTCTGTCATTTCTGGTTCTGACTCTGGTTCGCTGTGTTCGTTTTCGTAGGTTTCGGCGATTTCTATATCGGCTGTGGCGTCGGCGACTTCTGTGTCGAATTCGGTTTCGAATAGAGCTGTGTCAATTTCTTCTTCAACCGGAGCTGGTTCTTCGTCTGTGCTGTGTTCGGATTTCTGCCGTTTAAGGCCTTCAGGGATTTCTGGTTCTGTTGATCGTTTGGATCCTGTTGCTACGGGTGAACCCTGGATGTCTGTTGGTCTCGGAGCTCTCTGTCTTCTCGGTGTTCTCGATGAGCTACTGCTGCTCATATACTGTTGTCCTGGTCGGAGGCTATTATTCCAAGCCTAGCTACGAATAGTGGCACCTCTCTTGCAAGGTGAGTTGAATGACACTTTACCAAATGTTACGACCTTAGTCTCTGACTCAGGTTGCAAGCCTTTGGATAAAGGAAAGGAAGTAGAGAAGGGAAGAAGGGATGATACGATTGGTAAAGTGTAAGGAATACATCAAGTATTACTACACTTTATATACTAGTGGTAGAGGCTAATAATAAGGGAGTCGAGTAACGGAGTCATAGGAGACGAGTAGAACGAGTCAGGTAGGAGGCACAGCCTCTAGGGTGATACAGGAGATGAAACGAGTATGAGGGTACACGAGGTAATGGGCGCATGATGGGAATGAACGGTCTATGATTCGTAACAGTGATCAGCTCAACTCCAATCACACCCCTCTTCTTATTCAAATCCTGATTCCTCAGATAGACATAGTCATGGAAAAAATGACTATTCCTAGGGAATCCGAGGAGAAGACCAAGTTCCTGGTGGATATTACAGAGGGAATGAGCAACAAAAACTGGCTGATGAACACCACAGACAAGCTAGAGAGAGCTGTGGTAGAATTGGAAGTTTTATTTGACAGATCCTGGAATCATAATGCCAAGAAGGTCAAGATCACCACCAGGTCCAAGTCCTGATGGAATGAAGACTGCTCCAAGGCTCTAGCAGACCATTGCATAGACCAAAAGAATAAACAGAAGTGGAATGTCTTTTGAAAGATGACACAGATGACAAAATGGGCTTATTTTGACAAGAAGATACAAGAAATCTTGATCAATAACCATTGTCCATGAGACCTCATGCCTTAGACCAAAGGCCAAGCTCTCTCAGCCACCAAGGCCATTCAACACAATGAACAGCCCTGCCTCATGACAAACAGCCTTTGGACTGCCCTCAACTAACATTACAACTCTGTGCAAGACCACTCCTTCAATAGGAATGTCCTCACAAAGTTGCTCCCCCAATTGGAATGGAGAATAGGACTTGGGTGGATTTCTTGCTCTTAGAGCTGATGGAGTCCCTCAAGGATACCTCAAATTCTTCTACCCCCAGTCCGGACCATCTCTCATGGTCCCACCTCAAACAGATTGCCACTACCAGAACTGGCACCAGTATCTTCCTTTATATTAGCTATGCATGCCTGTCCCTTGGACATTGGCCAACACACTTCAAACATTCAACATTGGTGATCATTCCTAACCTGAATAAGCCCAATTATTCCACCCTGAAGGCCTTCTGACCTATTGTACTCCTCAACATACTCAGCAAGCTAGTTGAGAAGATACTGGCTAACAGACTGAAATTTGAGGTAGTCAAATTCAAAGTCCTCCACCCACATCAGCTGGGGTTGATTAGACAGAGGTCTACAGAAGACACAGGCCTCTTTCTCACTCATATTATCTGGGGAGCCTGGACCAAGAAGAAGAAAATGTCTGTCCTAGCAGTTGACATCACCCAATTCTTCCCCTCCCTCAACCACAAACTCCTTGCTAACATTCTCACGTAACAAGGATTCCTCCCCGAAATTGCAGTCTTCTTCAACAATTATCTGAAGAAGCGGTACACTACCTACTCATGGAACAATGAAACCTCCCCTGAGTTTGACATGGTAGTTAGGGTAGGACAGGGCTCTGCCCTTAGTCCTATTCTTTCTGCACTCTACCTTACCCCCCTTCTCTGGATCTTCAACATTTGTATGAAGGAATATCATAACAAGTAGGACTTTGACATCCTGTCCTAAGTGGATGACAGTACCCTTATCGCTCAATCCCCCTCTCTTAATAGCAATGTCAAGATCCTCCAGCATATGTATCATACCATAGAGCAGCTCATGACTGAGTTCAGTTTGATAATCAAACATGGCAAGTCTGAAATCTTCCACTTCACCCATGGAAGACACAACTCCAATCCCTCTATTGACTTGAGTTCCCCCCTGTTCACAGGTTGTACCCCCCTCAAGCCGAAGGTCCACTGGTGGTACCTTTGTTTCTACTTTGACAGGACATTATCCTTCAAGGAACACATCCACTACTATTTTGCCAAAGTTATATCATCTATTAAGGCAATGAAGATGCTTAGCAACTCTATCTGCAGCTTATCCCCCTGCAACAAGAGACTTCTCTACAGATCATGTGTTATCCTGGTGGCAACATACAGCTACTGACTCTGGTTCCACAACCACTCCAGGACTAAGGGCACATACAAACTACTTGACAAGATGTAATGCCAAGCTGCCCTCTGGATCACAGAGGCATTCTGTACCTCTCCCACTGGTGGCATTGAATCCCTGGTGAAACTCATGCCCATCAAACTACATCTCCACAAGTTGGCCAAACAACAAATGTCAAGGATTTACACTCTGGACAATGAATACATACTCTTGAAGTTGACAAAGGAATATCACTCTTCCCCCCATTGACTTCACATCAAGAATTTCAGGGAGATTCAGAAGAAGAAGACACTTGGAGCAGTAATGGATGTTTCCTGCCCCACCCCCAAGACTAAATATGTAGAATCTTTCAATTCTGTTTCTAAAACTTCATGGCCTGGACATAGGTTACTGGATCTTTTCCCCACTAATATATCTTTCACAGGATTCAACCAGGTCAACCCCCACCTCTAGAAGCTTTGACTAGCTTGGAAATATGCACCATACTTACATGTATGTAATACTGATGGACTCTACTTATATACTATTGAGAACAATCTCTACGACACCTAGAATAATGGTTGGAAAGCACAACCTACTACTGAAGAAACTATGTAGTACATCTACCCTTATATGTACACTTATGGTCTAGTGCTTGAAGTGCTCATTCACCAGCAAGTCGCCAATGGAATCTATTGTATAGAGATACAACCTAGGGACCTATCACCAGATAATAAACCCACTATACCCAGTAGTAACAGTGATAACTCTCCCCATCTGCTATTAGAATCTACTCAAGCCTTTGTTGAGTCACCCAAGTCCTATCTCTCAGAAAAACCAACTACATCAATGTCATTCCTGTCATCTGATTCTAATCAGCCTATGAATGCAATCCTTCCATTACCACCATCGTCATCATCGCCTTCTACCACTTTGCCCTGCATGTCTTGTGACTGCAACTGTTCCAATGAATCTCCATCATTGTCATCTGAGATCTCTGAGAATGAGTAAGTACTCATCTGTTTCACCTTTATCAGTTTCACTTCACTCAATGTTTAGCTATTTCATCTTTATTAGTTTCACATCTATCTTTAGTAGTGTTTCATCATGTGTTCCATATCTATCAGTTTCACATTGTGAAACATGTTTCAGTCTTGTTATCTATACTCTGTAGTATTTATAGAAAAGAAGTAGTTAGTATAAATAGCCAACTGTATTAGAAAGTCAAAGCTTAAGCTTTGATCTTCTATAGGGATAGCCTTCTTGATTGCCCAAGAAGAGTTTCCATTGACAGTTGCTGTCAATCAATAGAAGATTGCTTAACTGCCTATTCTCTACTTGCCCTTATCACTCAGAGCTATGAGATAAATGGGATTCCCATTTCTTGGTTGAGTAATGACAGTTTGATAATGTTTGCTTATCTAGTTACTTGGCTGAGATAGGTATTAAGGCCATACCCTAGAGGTCACATCCTCTTCAATTGCCCTTAGTAGCCAAATCCGTAATACTAGTCACATGGAATTGTGGAGATTGGACAACAGCTAGGCCTTCAAATGGCTATCCGTCTCCCTCCTCCCACTAGCCCTATTTGTACACAACATTCTGCTCGTCCGATGAAGGAAAATAGGCCGAGAACTCAACGATACATTTTGAATGCCAGCAAGATGGGCATCAATTCTCACAGACTCAAAAAGGGCAAAGGCCTTCGGGCCTAACTGTCTCATTCTCCACCCCAAGATTGCTCTCCATTTGCCGCGCCGGCCAGTACCCTCTCGATAAAACAATTTCATTCAAATCCCTGAACATATAGGAACAGTTGTTACTAAAAGTATGAAAATTTTCAATCCCTTATGTACCCTTTCATTCAATTCATATAATATCTCCATAATCCCTAATTCAGACTGTTTTGGACTCTACTTTTCTATTCAAATTATTTCTACAGTGCATACAAACTATGTACGAGGTTTCCATAGCATAGGTTTGGATTTTCGTATAAATACAAATGTACGAAAATCAGTGAAAAAGTATCCGGTTATTCCTATCTCTCTTCTCTGCCTCCCAGAGGCTCGTAAACGTCTCGCTTCAACAAACCACCCCTTTCTTTTATATTTGTGTGTGCCTAGACACATTTCCTTTCACCTCTACTCCCCTTGGGTCGAAGCCCCAACGTTAGACAGACGCTGATGTGCTCGCAAACATAACTGTTACAACCTTAGTCTAGAACTCAGGTTGCAAGTCTTTTGGATAAAGACAAGGAAATAGAGAAGAGAGTAAGGGATGATACGATTAGTAAAGTGTAAGGAATACATCAAGTATTACTACACTTTATATACTAGTGGTACAAGCTAAGAATAAAGGATTAGAGTAACGGAGTCATAGGAAACGAGTAGACTGAGTCAGTAAGAGTACAGCCATAAGGGATGAAACAGATACGTAGGAATGATAAATGTGATGGGTGCATGATAGGAATGTACTGTCTATCTATAGTTCATAACAATAATGAGACAATGTCTCTTCATCTGGAGCCCACTGCAAGGGGCCTCTTGATCCATACATTCCAACACTTTCCCTTTACCCTAGCCCAAAGTACACCTCCAAAACCCATCAACCCTAAACATATCACTTATTAACATGTCATTGAGTAGAGATGACATTCCTCTCTTACCTCTGCCTCAGGGTGGACCATTAGGCCAGCGTCAATATTGAGCCTTTGGCATGTCTGGAGATGATACCAATGTCAGCTTGCAGACACCTGCCCATCCACATTTCATTCCAGCAAGTTGGTGTACACCCCAAGGTGTCCAACCTCCCAATCCACTAGTTCCACCACCTCCACCACCTCCTATCTATGTCCAAGCTCCTCCCAATCCTCGATTCATGCCTAGTCCCTATGAACAAAATGCTCCAAAATTTGATGGACATCCTCTTTCACTAGGACAATTTCTTGCAGAGGTAGAACATCTAGGAAGGAGTTGTCAGCTTAATGATCAAGAAATAATCAAGTATACCCTTGGATACCTTGGCTGGAATGAACATAATACCTGGAAAGAACTCCCATCAGCAGCAGGAAATCATTGGGATCGATTTAAACAAGAAGTTACTACTATCTACCCTGGTGCCAATGAAGATCACAAGTATACATTCTATGATCTCGAGGCCCTTGCCAACCATCAGGCCATGACACCAATGGGTTTGAGGTATCAATTCGGTAAATACTATAGAAAGTTCCTGACAATTAGTGGATGGCTGTCATGATGAAACAAGATCATCCCTTCTTTGACTCGTACCACCACCATCGATTGCAAAACTCGATTATACGGTACAAGTCTACAGTACAAGGATACATATATGCCTGCTTTATGCTCCAACCTCTCTCTGAGAGAGACCATGCCTGATGGTGATGGGGAAGTCTTTGGGAACACACCATGTGTTCCAGCCCCCTCCATCTTTGCGGCCTCTACGGCTCTGCCCCCTCCTGGCGTCCTGTTTCCTAGGATGCCATCTATGACTAGGCCTTTCATCCCCACAGACCAGGCCTATAGCAACACTGTTCCCCCGTTGGTCTGCAGCAGCAGGCCGTCCACACCTCTGACACTCTCAAACCCCCTCCAAGGGGAAGGAGACAGAACCATCCATCAGGCTTCCAAATGGTTAAGGCCAGAGGGAGACCAGTACTACTTGGGAGAGAACTGGGCTGAGCAAGTTGAAGAAGAGCTAAAGCCCAAAGTCAAAGTTGAAGATGAAGATGAAGACAACAAAGAGGATTGTGAAGACAGTCCAGAAGAATTTTACGAAGATGCTGTCAGAGAGGTCGGCAAGATCTCTGAATGGGTCAAGGCCTGCAGCACGTACAACATGAGCGGTGATGAGGGACTGGCATTCGGGTGAGCCTTCACAGAACTAACAGAGACCTTGATGAAAGCGGGATGGCTCAAGGTAGCAGTTGATGAAGAAAAGAACAACCTCCATGGTTGGATGGGGGTAAATTTTGGTAAGATTATAGTCCGAGCTGAGGAAACCCCCCAGCCAGACGTTTCTGCCCTTTGACGCGTAGCCTTCAAAGGCCCCACATGCAAACCTGACGACGTCCGCATGGAGGTTGTCGAACACATTGTCACTCCGGGTATCACTGATGGCAATGATGTCACTTATTCGGGCATCTCCGATGATGACGTTCAGATGATCTCCGAAGCGGAGTTCAAGACTGTCACCCATAATAAGGAGCATCAGGGTAAGAAGCCAAGAAGGCCGAAACCAGTGACTGCCAATACTGAGCCAAAAAAGGCTAACCTGATGGGCCCCATGGTGCCTGCCAAGGCCGCCAAAACTCCGGCACCTCCGCCCAGCATCAAGGAGGTCAAGACTCCCCAAGAAGGAACAAAGACTTCCTATGCCGCAATGGCAGCCAAAAAGGGCAAGAATGCCGCCTCCACCACTGCCCCCTCCTCTATCACCCGGGACCCTCTCAAACTCTTGGAGTTTGCGAGCAAATTCCCAGAACTGTCTAATGAGAAGATAGTAGCTATGTACGATGCTGCTTTCTCCCCCTCCTCCTCTCCTGCGAACAAGAAACTGGCTAAGAAAGCTGGTAATATCCGCTCTACCTTGAATGGTCCATCGCGTAAGCAGGTGATCATTCCCCTTCTCACTGGGCCCAATGTTACCAACTTTGGGGCCATCATCGACTCTCTAAATGCATGCCTCATTGCAAAGAAGTCTAAGACGAGGGAGATCGCTGCCTCACAGGGTAAGCTGGGCCTTATGGTCCACACCTTGGAGGTGTTGATCCCCACAGAGCTAGACGTCGTTAAGGCGTGGCTCAAAGATAAGTTTGGAGGTGTCACCACGGGTGACGTATCCCTCCCAAAGTCGAAATCATTCGTGAAAGTCACAGACATCAGTTACATCATGCCCCAAGGACAGATCCTCACAGAGGCCGATGTGGTCAACAGCGTCCGGAATTCAATTCATTCCAACGCCATGCAATTCGCGACGCAGCCACGAGTGTGTTGCAACTCCAAGCACTCAGATACCTGCACGGTATGGTTTGAGATCTGGGACTCCAAAGCGGGGACTAATATCGTGAAAATCGAGGATAAGTTCCTCAACATCTATGGAGGACTCTTCCGCATCAGGAGGGCCACTGCCAACCCGGGAGTACCATTCTGTGGAAAATGCTGCAGATGGGGCCACTCCCTAATTCACTGCCGAGCAAGGCTTTTCACCTGTACACACTACAAGGGGCCACACTCCACCACCAACCACCAATCGTTTGCCCATTGCTGTAAGGGTAACGATAAAGCAGACCCACCTATCGTGGCCACCCCTGCCAGAGAACCATGCCCTCATAAGGCTATGTGCTCTAACTGTGGCAAGGACCACCTCGCCACTGACCGAAAGTGTCAATTCTGGAAGAAGCGATTCGACTATGACTGGCATGCCAACAAAGCGCTCAAATTAAGAGCCAACAAAGGAGTTCCATTGCCCCCCTCCTCATCATCCCTGGCTAGTTGAAGCCAGACTAACCTCCCTCAATGAATAACATCCCCAACAATCAGGGCAGGCCTCCTCACTCACTCCTGAGTGAGTTGAAGGTCTGCTCTCACAACATTGGAAGATCGTATGGAGTGATGGAGACAGTCCTTGTGCGCAGAGGTGATGTCGACCTCCTCCTCATACAAGAACCCCCATGGAGATTTCTCCGTGACATTCCCTTATCCACATCTAACGATGGATCCCCACTTGTAGGAGGCCCAGTTCACTCGGACTGGATGCTCCTTTCATATCCAATTATTGCCGAAGAAGTCCTTCAAGTGGGATGCCAACAATATCCTCAATGGACAGTCAACATGGAACACCACACCACTCCCCAAGTCCTCGCCTTTGCTCACAAGAGACTGAAATGACTCCGACCCTCCATTTGAAGAGATTTAATCAAACATTGAGACCTCCTGTGTATTTCCTTATATGCAGGAGGAGAAGAACTACTGCTGCTAAACGTCTACAATGACAGCCATAACACTGCACTCCAATTCCTCGAGGAGTGCCTCTTCGACCTCCCACCCTTCCTTTTAATGGGCGGAGATATCAACATCTGATTGGAGTTATGGGACCCTTCAACGGATCAATGTCCGGTGAGTGTGGACCGTCTCCTCCTGATCACCGAAGCCCTCAACCTTGTGAGGACAACTCCGTCTGTGGCCATACCAACTCAATACGCCTCAGATCCCAATTCACCAGACATGGTCATTGACCTGCTGTTTGTCTCGGGAATGTTACCATACATCCCCACCCATTCTATCCAGGCAGGTGATCGGTACAACTCCGACCATGCCCCCCTCTTAATTAGGATTCCTATTCCACAAATGGATATTGTCGTCGAAAGATTGACTATCCCCAAGGATTTGGATGAGGAAACCAGGTTCCTGATAGATATAGTGGAAGGAATCAAGAACAAGAACTGGCCAATGAATGACGTGGATGAGCTGGAGAGAGCTGTTGCTGAATTGGGAGTTTTATTTGACAGATCCTGGAACCAGAATGCGAAGAAGACCAAGATCACCACTAGATCCAAGACCTGGTGGAATGAAGAGTACTCTACGGCACTCACTATGCACCATGCAGACTGCAAGAACAAGTGCAAATGGAATGCCTTTCACAAGACCATGAGGAAAACGAAGAGAGCATATTTCGACAAGAAGATCCAAGACATCTTAGTCAACCGAAAATGTCCGTGGGATCTGATGCCATGGGTTAAAGATTGTGCACTCCTGGCTACAGAAGCTATGCGTCACAACGGCCGGCCTTGTCTTACTCTGGACAACCTGTGGACAGCACTCAACCATCACTACAATGCTGTCCGCAATAGACCAATGAACGCGGCAGTTCTGGACGAAATCCCTCTACTGAACGGAATGGAGAATAGGACTTGGGTGAACTTCTCTCTCCTAGAGATGATGGAATCGCTCAAGGATACCTTGAATTCTTCTTCCCCCAGGCCTGACCATATTTCCTGGTCTCATCTTAAGCAGATTGTCGCCGATGAAACTTGTGCCAATCTTTTCCTCAAAATCAGCAGTGCTTGTCTGAACCTCGGACACTGGCCTGCACACTTTAAGAAGTCAACATCGGTGATTATCCCCAAACCCAACAAACCCGACTACTCTACTCTGAAGGCGTTCAGACCAATTGTCCTCCTCAACACATTTGGCAAACTAATTGAGAAGATGCTCACTAAACGACTCCAATTCGAGGCGGTAAAATTCAAAGTTCTCCACCCTCACCAACTGGGAGCTATCCGCCAACGGTCCACCGAGGACGTGGGTCTCTTCCTAATGCACATCATCCGGGGAGCTTGGATGAAGAAGAAGAAGACATTGGTGCTCGCATTCGATGTGGCCCAATTCTTCCCCTTCCTCAATCATGATCTCCTTATTGACATACTAAGACGACAAGGATTCCCCCCCCAAATTGCAGTGTTCTTCAGCAACTACCTCAAAGAATGCCGCACAACTTACTGGTGGAATAACAAAACCTCCCCGGAGTTCGACGCAGTGGTGGGAGTAGGGCAAGGTTTGGCCCTTAGCCCCATTCTCTCCGCTTTATTCCTCGCCCCCCTCCTTCACATCTTTGACATCCATATGGAGGAACACCGTGGCAGGTGAGACTTTTACGTCCTGTTGTTCATCGATGACGGCACCTTAGTCACGCAATCCCCGTCCCTAGAATGGAACATCGAAATCCTCCAACGCATGTACTGCAAAATGGAGCGGCTCATGAATAAATTTGGCCTGGAAATTGAACATGGCAAGTCCGAGATCTTCCACTTTATGCGTGTGAGACAAGGCTCGAATCCCTCCATCAATTTGGAATCTCCGCCATTCATGGGTCATAACTCCCTCAAGCCAAAGACCCATTGGCGATACCTTGGCTTCTACTTCGACCGGACGTTGACCTTCAAGGAACACGTTCAATACTACTCCGCCAAAGCAATATCCACAATCAAGGCAATGAAAATGCTAGGGAACTCTGTTAGAGGCCTGTCCCCCAGCAACAAAAGACTGTTATACCGTTCGTGTGTCGTACTGGTTGCAACATACGGATACCAACTCTGGTTTCACAATAGGTCTTGTACCAAAGGGACTTGTGAAATCCTCAACAAGATGCAACAAAGTGCAGCACTCTGGATTACTGAGGCATTCCGGACTTTTCCCACCGGTGGCGTAGAGTCCCTCGTGGGGCTCATGTCCATCAAACTCCATCTCCAAAAGTTGGCCGAACGACAGACGTCGAGGCTTCATACGTTGGATGATGAACATGCATTGGCAAGATTGACGAAAGAGTATCATTCTTCCCCCCACTGACTTCACATCAAGAATTTCACGGAGATTCAGAAGAAGAAGACACTTGGAGCTGTGATGGATATTTCGTGCCCCACCCCCGAGACTCAGTATATAGAACATTTTAACTCCAT
Organism: Chlorophyllum brunneum; assembly: GCA_963576785.1. Classification (NCBI taxonomy): domain Eukaryota; kingdom Fungi; phylum Basidiomycota; class Agaricomycetes; order Agaricales; family Agaricaceae; genus Chlorophyllum; species Chlorophyllum brunneum. The sequence continues at coordinate 121,246 of OY756151.1, forward strand.
CTCTAAATCTCTCTGGTCCAGACATAGGTTACTTGACTGTTTCTCTACTAATGTATCTTTCATAGGATTTAACCAGGACAGCCCTCACCTCTCGAAGATGCTTTGGGACGATGTTACGACTAACGCAATGACAGACAAAAAATCCATCATTATTGGCACAGACGGCTCAGTCCACTCCAACCCCAACCCGCTTGCCAGCCAGTTCACGGTGGCAGCTACTATTTGATACCTAGATGGCAGGAGCTCTATCATGAAGAGGCTCGGAGGAACTACGTCGACAGACATAGAACTGGTTACGCAGTACTTAGGAATTACCAAGGTACTTGCAACTGCAGAATATGACCAGGTTGAACACATTCACGTGTTCACCGACTCCATCACAGCCTCCCGGCTCTTACTCAATTGTTTGCTGCACTCCTGCCAGTGGCAATCCATCCTCACATCAAAGGCACTCCTGGCTTGGTTCAGCAAGTCAGACCAACACTGCCTTTCCTTCTATTACATGCCATTGAAGTGTAAATACAGTATACAAAAAGCCACTCATGATTGGATCCAAACAGTTGCCTGGCCTAACCGGGGTGGAAATCAGCGAGTCCCTAACTCTGTGGACTACTTGCGCAAAAAGTCCGCTGAATGAGCGATCCACACATGGCAGGCCATGTTTGGCTTCAAGAAATATAGTGGTAGCTCCTTCCTCCACCTCCCGGTGCAAGCAAATGGGGCCTCCGCTCTACCGTCGCACATCAAGTCTGGTCCCTGGATACGAGAATGCGGTTACCAGCCCCAGCTCTTTGCAAGAGCATATCGCGCCATCCTCTGCCATGCCCCAATCAGGGAGTATCGACTTTGATTCTTCCCCAACAAAGACTTATCATGCCACCACTGTGATAATCAAATGGTCCAGACTAGGTCGCACATCCTCTATTGTTGCAACAACTTCAATCATCATTTCAGTGTTGACACCATCAAGACTTTCGTCAATTTCTTGCGTCGTAACCCTACCGTGTTCAGCTTCCCCCCGGAACCTGACCACCCTCATATCCGTGCCAGGTCAATACCCCCGCTATATTGTCATCAAGTCCAAAGGAGGTTTGGGTCTGCACCTGCGTAAATCCTTTTCCCTTTCCTTTTCCTTTTTTCCTTATGCTCTCCCAGTTATGGACTTTAATTTCATTTCTCTATCTTCCCCTCTCCTCACTCGTCTACTATTTTATAGATAGTTTTCTTTCAATGTCCATCTCTCCCGTGGTGCCTGGGCAAATTCCCTCCCATATGCTAAGTACCGTTTGTTGTTCCCCCTTGTGATTGCGAGTAGATAGTTTCTTTCTATCAATCTCTCTCCCTCACTCTCTCTCTTTCCGAATTCCTCTTTTCCTCTTTCTCACTGATCAACGTAGATACCAAACATCTCTCTAGTGTATGCACTAGATGGCATCGAGTCTCGTGGGGTTAGTTTACATATAGTTTACTTTCCCTTCTCCGAATATTCTGTACATTCTGCCTTTGTATGTATGTACACACGGACTGCATTCGAGCACCGCTATATAAATTGTTGATTAAAAAAAAAAAAAAAAAAAAAACGATGAAATGAGATCTCACAGAGGGAGTGAGATATGATTTTCCTGAGTGAATTTGACCCCCACTTCTGAGAGCGACTTACTGCCAGACTTTGCCTCAAATTACCAGACTTCCCACCTCATCAGCCTTGGGAAATATTGGATGTAGTCGAGGCTACACTGTTTCTGCTCGATACAGTCTCTGCTTCAAATGAGCCAGCTGGTTTTCCAGGACATTCAGTACATCCCCCAATCCAGCACCAATCCCAATATCCAGTATTCCAACCACCTTCTCCTCAACCAGTATTGCTGCCAGCTCCCCACAAAACATTCGATATGTCATCCTTTGAGCAATTCTTCATCTCTGATGCATTCTTGAGCAAGTTGGCTGGAAAACTCGGAAATCAGTCACAAGGAACACCTACACAACCACCTACCAACTGACCTTGGAACACCAATTGTGCATTCTGCTCTAACCCTCATCACTTCCACCATAGATGTGCCCTAGTCGAAGAATATATCCGAAAAGGATTGTGCATCCGTACAACCAATCATTGTATTGCACTACCTGATAGAACAGTTATCATGGCTCGAGTTTCTCCTGGAAAGGATATTAGAGAGAAAATTAACAATTATTACAAGGCTCAAAATGTACCCACCATCACAACCAACATTGTCGAAGCAGCCCCAGTAGTCCAAGCCCAGTAGTATATGTGGACCATGTCTTCAGAACCATCAGACATTATCGCAAACGAGATGTCAGTTGAAGACCTTGAGGAACTTCGGCTTCTTGATACAGTAGCAGTTTCATCTCTTAAACAAGCAGAGGACCTTCGAAAACGTGTCGGAAATGTTGCTAAGGGTAAGCCTAGTCCAAGTGTCAGTACTCGATCAGGAAACAAAGGCCAAACATTGACCCCTACCCCTTTTCCAAACATTCCCAATCAATCAGCCACCAACCCCTCGAATATACCACAATTTTGGTACACAACACCAGTTGAAGATTCTGCTGTCATACAAGAAGTGTTAGACAAAGCAATGGATAGCACAGTGACAGTAACACACCAACAACTTCTAGCTGTCTCACCCGAAGTTTGACATTATATCAAGGAGCAGGTAATCACAAAAAGGGTACCTACCACCATGGTGGCCATCTCCTCACTCAAAGAAGCAAAAGAGACAGTGTCGGCACTTGTCCATTCTCCAGAAACAAGAGAATCAGTAACACTTGTAGTCGCAAATGATGTAGAAGATCTGCGCACCATCGAGTTAGATATAGAGGGAAAAACAAAGGTGGATGCCATCCTGGATGAGGGTTCCCAGATCATTAGTATGCGACACGACATTTGGGAGAAGTTAGGGATACCTATGAGGTCAGACAAAGTCATGGTTATGGAATCAGCCAACTCCTCTTGCAAATCGACAATGGGATTCCTACCCAATCTTCAAGTAACCATTGGCGACTGTATGTTGTATCTTCAAGTTCAAGTGGTCGAAAACACATTGTATGAAATGCTGCTGGGACGGCCATTCTTGACACTTACCCAAGCCAATACATACCATCTTTCGAATAGAGGATCATATATCACACCCGTAGACCCCAATAATGGCCAAATTGTTACAGTCCCAACCAAGCCTCGAATCTGTACCTCACCATCTCACTCGGGTTTTTAAAAATCGATGATTCAGCTATGTGTTGAGGAAATACATGTCAACTACAAGCTCGCAAATTGTTAAAGAAACCTACCTTGTCAATAATCCCACTCAACTGCTTTATGATTTCACCACTTGCATTCACCTCATCTCACTTCAACACCATATCGAAACCTAAGGAAATATACGAAATATCACTATTAGCCCTGGAGAAAACTCTCCAAACCCTCGAAACACTTGCCTACAAGAAAGTTGCTAGTCGCATCAAGCCTGTAGCCACCACCCTACCAGAGAAGTTCTGAATTGTTTGTTGGATCCTAGCTGATCCTCTTGAAAACCTCCAAATCCTACCAACCAACCCTCCTAACTTCGTACCTGGAATTTGTTATACAGCTGAACGAAAGGAAGCTATGAAGGTGAATGAAAATAGCTTCCTGACAATAGAAGAAGAAAAACTGGTACATTACCTTATCAAAGCTCAAGAGACCAGTTTTGTATGGTATGAAGAAGAGAAAGGAAAATTCTCTTCAGATTATTTTGACCCAGTTGTAATTCCTATGATTGAGCACATTCCATGGAGCCTACAAAACATACCTATTTCCCCAGGAATCTTCAATTGTGTAGTTCAGATCATCAAGGACAAGATTACAGCAGAAGTCTATGAACCATCAAGCTCTTCATATCATCCTTGTTGGTTTTGCGTACTAAAGAAGGATGGGAAATCTCTCCATCTCGTCCACAATCACAGTAGCAATAAAAGATGCGGGAGTGCCCCCAATAGTCAAACATTATGCAGAGTTATTTGGTGGTTGAGGATGCTACGGAGTGTTTGATCTCTTTGTTGGATATGATCAACGTGCCCTAGCTCTGGAGTCCCACGACCTGACAACATTCCAGACATCCCTCGGAATGTTTCGCCTCACATCTATACCAATGGGTTATACAAACTTGATACAGATTCAACATGGCAACCTTACCTTCCTCCTGCAAGATGAAATCCCACATGTAGCAGTTCCATTCATTGATGATGTCCCTGTTAAAGGACCACCTATACACTATGAATTAGACAGCGGTCAGTTTGAAAGTATTCCGGAGAATCCAGGAATCCAACGTTTCATATGGGAGCATCTGCAAAACATGAACCGAGTTGTTCGACAAATCAAGCATGCTGGAGGAACATTTTCGGCAGCAAAATCTCACCTTTGCATTCCATCTGCACTCGTTGTTGGTCACCAATGTACCTATGAAGGGTGACTGCCAGATAAGTCTCGAATTCAGAAGATTGTTGACTGGCTACCATGCCAAAACCTTACCAAAGTTCATGGATTCCTTGGCACAATGGGAACTATCCGAATTTTCATCAAAAATTACACTACAATTGCACGTCCACTTGTGAACCTTACATGAAAAGGAGCAGAGTTTGTCTTTGAAGAAGAGCAAGAGTTAGCTATGGAGAAGTTGAAGAAACTGGTGAAAGACTCACCAGCAATCCAAGGAATCAACTATGCCAGTGGAAGGGAGGTGATCCTGGTTGTAGATACATCAATGATCACAGTGGGATACATAATCTCACAGATCAGGGCAGACAACTGGCAATATCCCTCAAGATTCGGATTGTTAACCTTGTCTGAAAGGGAAGGATGATACTCACAGGCAAAATTAGAGCTCTTTGGATTGTTTCGAGCCTTGAAGGACTGTAGGATTTGGATAGTAGGTGTGAAGAACTTGACTGTTGAAGTAGACACAAAGTATATCTGTGGAATAGTTAATAATCCAGATATCCAACCTAATGCAACAATCAACCATTGGATTTTGGCCATCCTGCTCTTCGACTTCCAATTATGCCATGTTCCAGGTCATACACATGGCCCAGATGGTCTATCGCAATGTCCCCAAGCAATAGAGGATCCAGTGGGAGAGGATAACTATGAGGCATGGATTGACAAAGCCAATGCCTTCACAATCAAAGCAAGTTACAGACTAAACCCATATGCTCAAGACAACCAAGGACTACTCTCATGGCTGGAATTATCAAACACGTTCGGAACAGAGGCTCTCAACTACTTCCCAGACCATGCCAAGCCCACGAGACTCTTCATCCCACCATCAAGGTCCTATCAAACATAGATACTAGCAATCCCCAGTCATGTCATCCCCAAATTCCCCAGTCAGAAAAAGCCTGCGCATGCAATTTTGAACTCTCCTCAATCAAAAATTTCCTCCGAGAGCCCAAGCATATGCCAGGAATGAAGAAAGAGGCCTTGAAATGATTAGTACGACAGGCAGCAGGTTTCTTCATACGAGAAGGTCAATTATGGAAAAAGGACACTAAAGCAAAACATAAGTTGGTGATTAGGGAGAAAGAAAAGTGGTACAGCCTACTGAAGCAAGCATATGACAAACTTGACCACAAAGGTATCTTTACAACCCAAATTCACCTCCTCAAACAGTTCTGGTGGCCTTATCTAGATGAAGATGTCTGTTGGTTTATCAAAACATGTCATGAATGTCAGGCACATTCTACCAAGTGAATTTTCATACCACCTACCGTTCCCATCCCTCTATCCCTATTTCGCAAAGTCTACATCGACACAATGTTTATGCCAAAGTCTAATGGTTTCTGATATGTCATCCATGCTCGATGCTCTCTATCCTCATATCCAGAATGGTGGATGCTTTGCAACGAAAACGCATGCACACTCGGCTCATTTGTGTTCGAAGAAATTCTGTGTAGGTAGGGCGCTGTTGAAGAAATTGTGACTGACAATAGGGCTGCATTCATACAAGCAGTTGAGTACCTTTCGCGAAAATACAAGATAAACCACATACAGATATCCCCCTACAATTCACAAGCCAACGGTCCAGTCGAATGTCGACATTTTGATGTTAGAGAGGCTCTGGTGAAGGCAGCAGATGACGATGAGAAAAGGTGGACTGCAGTTGCTCCATCAGTGTTCTGGGCTGAGCGAATATCGATCCAAAAATCTACGGGGTACTCACCATATTACATAGCTCACGGATTAGAGCCTCTTCTCCCCTTTGACCTTGTGGAAGTGACATATCTCACTCCTCCCCTCTCCAAACCAATCCCCTCAGCCAATCTCATAGCATATTGAGCCATCCAGCTCCAAAAACGGCCATCTGACCTCGTGCAAATAAAGCAGCGACTGATTAAAGCATAATATCAGTCAATCAGGCAGTTTGAAGAGTAACATGGACGTACAATTCAAAACTACAATTTTGATCCTGGAGCACTAGTCTTGGTCCGGAACTCACGTATTGATGGAGACCTTGGCAGTAAGACCAAACCCTGTTACTTTAGCCCCATGGTAGTTATGAAGAAAGCAAAGGGAGGATCATATATCCTCACAGAACTTGATGGCAGCATGTCAAGGCTATGTTTCGCAGCCTTCCAAATTGTTCCATACCATCCACATGACCTGCAATCAATTTCAGTCACAAAAATAACTGATCTCTCATCAGAGCAACTTGACAAGATCACCCACGATCCCGTCCCTCTCCCTTACAATGATGTCCCCTCCATAGAAGAACCCCTCAAGAATCAGCTATCTGACTGACTGGGAAGTCAGTATGAAAAGTACCCCAGAGATGTGGAGATCGGACAATGGCTAGGCCTTCAAATGGCTATCTGTCCCCCTCCTCCTACTAGCCCTATTCGTACACAACATTCTGCTCATCCGATGAAGGAAAATAGGCCAAGGACTCAACAATACTTTTTGAATGCCAGCAAGATGGGCATCAATTCTCGCAGACTCAAAAAGGGCAAAGGCCTTTGGGCCTAACTGCCTCACTCTCCACCCCGACATCACTCTCCATTCACCACACCAGCCAGTACCCTCTCGATAAAACAATTTCATTCAAATCCCTGAACATGTAGGAACAGTTGTTACTAAAAGTATGAAAATTTTCAATCCCTTATGTACCCTTTTATTCAATCCATATAATATCTCCATAATCCCTAATTTGGACTGTTTCGGACTCTACTTTTCTATTCAAATTATTTCTACAGTGTATACAAACTATGTACAAGGTTTTCGTAGTATAGGTTTGGATTTTCGTATAAATACAAATGTACTTTGTCTATGAAAATCAGTGAAAAAGTATCCAGTTATTCCTATCTCTCTTCTCTGCCTCCCAGAGGCTTGTAAATGTCTCACTTCGACAAACTGCCCCTTTCTTTTATCCTTGTGTGTGCCTAGACACATTCCCTTTCACCTCTACTCCCCTTGGGTTGAAGCCCCAACGTCAGACAGACACTGACATGCTCGCAAACATAGTGAGACAATGTCTCTTCAGAATGCAGCTTAGAAAGCACAAATAACAATAATAAGGACTGTATTCCTGTCTTTAGTCTTGTACTTAACACAAGGTCCTTACATTGGACCAGCTGCAGCAATGGTAAAGTTACACTGGTCTTAGAGAGGTAGTAATGGATTAACTCTATACCACCTTCATGAATCATTCAGCAAAAGTCTTCCTCATTTAGCTCAAGCATAGGCAAATCTTCTCCAAGATTCTGCTTTTGTGCTGGCAATTGAGATTGCTACCTATCAGGTGCATATTCATTTGCTCCTGGAATACAAACTCTAAGCCCTGGAGGGACATTGGGTTAGCTAATGTTCATTGTCCTTTTCTAGGCTGACCATAAGGTTTGTACCTTTTGTAATCTCTCAGGATATCTTTTGGGTATTGGCAGTTGCTATAGATATTTCCTTCTCTTTGTGGAACCTGAAGGGTGGTTTGATCACAAAGTTTTCTTGATGCTTCAATGTTTGGATATAGAATAAAGATTCCTTCTGGAATAGGTATAGGAACCTATTCATCAGCACATGGATTAGGCACAGGTGCAGCCTCCATCTCCTCAACCTTAACAGGAGGTGGAGTTGGATCCTTGTAGGATAATCCTGGAGAAGATCTTTTAGAAGAGGAAGAAGGTAGAGGCAACAGAGTCTGCACTCTGGGACTAGGAGTAGAAGATTGTGGATGAGAAGGTGGCAGCAGTGGTCTAGCACATGGCACACTCAGACCAGATGGTCCTGGAACAAATTCTTCTCCAGAAAGGGAAGAATTTAATCCATCTCTAGAGTTGCTTTGTTTGGGTGGCAATACACCCTGTTGTTCAGACTGATTTGGACATCTGGGAAAATAGAGTTCATTGAAGATGGTATGGGGGGAGGTAAAGATAGAATTATTCTGCTAATAGCATATAAACTCAAACTTGCTGCCATCACCTGTATAACCAATGAAGATTATCAATTCCAATTTGGGTACAAGTTTGTCTTGCTGCACCTCATCAGAAAAGTATATGTAGGCCCCACAATCAAAGACCCAGAGATGAGAAACATTAGGTTTTCTTCCAAACCATGTCTTATAGGGAATGACCTATTTTGGGTGTTTCATTGGTGTCCTGTTATAGACATGAGCAGCCATATTGAATACAAACTCCCAGTAGCTAGCCAGAAGGCACACTTCAAGTCACATAGATTGTGCCTTTTCTAGGAGTGTCTGATTAAGATGTTCAGCACACCCATTCTGTTGGTGAATGTGCGGCACACTTGTTTCATGAAGCAAAATAGTCCTTTAGTTCCTGAGACATATATTCTCCTCCATTATCAGAGCACACACACTTGATGTGTTTGCCTATCTGGTTCATCACCAGTTCAGCATATGCCTTGAAGGCACATGCAGTATCTAATTTGCTGTATAAGAAAGAAATGTGTACAGAGGAAGAGTAGTCATCAAGGAACATCATAACCCATTTGTACTTGTGATAAGATACAATAGGGAGCTCCTAAAAATCTGAGTGGATCAATTTAAGGATCTCAGATATGTGAGATGTATTCTCATGGTAAGCCTTGTTTGGCAGCTTTCTAAGCACACAACCAGGGCAAACCTTCTGTCCACTTAGTGGAATCACTGGGACAGGTTCCATGTGTTTTGGCACATAATCCAGAGCCTGATTGGATGGGTGTGCAAATCTTCAATGCCAGACATCATAGGATGTGGTATTTTTTGCTGATTGAAGCCAAGGAGAATCTAAGATCTCCATCATACAAGATGTGCATGTCAACAAAGTGAACTTAGTTCAAAGAACCACCTTGGTGACATTGTCTACTCAAGAATGGTTTACCACAAACATCACAAATGACAGTCTTTCCATTTGATGCTTCTGTAATCAAACCAGTTTTATCCATGATGGAACCAGGTCTCATATCTAACTTTGGTATGTGGTTTACCAGACAAAGGCACAATGTCTGCTACTAAACTTCACCTAACTCATTTTTTACTTCTGTCTCAAAATAGACAGTGCCATAAGATCCAATAGAAAGGGTGGATCCATCTGCAATCTGTACTGACCCAAAAAAGCCTTCAACAATATCAACAAGATCCCTTTTGTTTGGAGTAACATTAAGGGAGACACTAGAGTCCAGGAGCCATTTATTGCTTGATTTGCAAGGCTGCCTATTCATCATGCATCCACATGTGCTACTGCAGCTATGTGTTATTCCACACATATTCTTCACTCTTGAAAACAGAAGAGAAAATGTAATATCTGATTTAAATAGATATGCATATTTATATAAATGTCCATATTTACTTGAGCTATTTATCCAAGATTCTACATTGGCTGAGGTTGCACTCTGTGCACCCAGCCAAGAGTCTTTTTGGACATCAGCAATGCATATGAGATACCTGCAGCAATCCTCAGATTTGTATGAAGAGCAAGCAAGATCTGGCTTACCTACCATTATTTCATTAGAGTAATCCTTGTCCTCTGATTCTATTGACACTGCATCCTTGTCCTTCTTGATGGCAGTTGGAGCTGGGATACTCACAACTGGTTCAGCTGCTGACAAGATGCCGAACAATTTGTCAACCTCCATGATAGAGGTAGCCATCAGAGAAGTGGCTAGACAAGGAAAGGAAGTGTTTCCCATGTATTTCTTGTAAAGATCCAAGGCTTTTGCCTTGGCAGCCACATATGGAGTAGGACAGTGCCAGTGATCTTGAGATTGCTTCTCAGTAGGATTATTCATCTGTGAGAGGAGGGAAGGGATTGGGACAGAGGACCGCACCTCAGTGACAAGGCTGTGAGTACTGTGGTCAACTTGGCAAAGCCAAAATTGACTGAGTCCATTGTGTATGCTGGTTGCCCAGCATTGTTGTTGGAGGGACAGCCTTTGCTTGTGCCCCTCACACCCTGCTACCTCTTCTTTTTTCCTCCCTCTCCTCCCTGACCCTGCTACTGCTGAGGGTACTGCTATTGTGGGGGACTGCACTGCTGCTGCTACTGCTGCCCCTGATAACATGGGGGCATGCCTTGGGATTAGATATTAGAGAACTTGTTTACCAATTGGTTTACCTTAAGCATTGCCCAATGGTATATAATAGATCCACAGACCAAGGCAAAGGTCACAGTTATAATCTGAGTGTTCACAGTGAGGAAGAGAGTAGTGATATTCCACAAGGGTGGAATACTGGAAAGAAGAGCCATTGCCTTGATGATTTCCAGGATGGCACAATTGCTGTTAGCATCAAGCTGTTTATAGAAAATAGCAAGCTTGGCAATTGGGCTGGACAGGTTCTCATTTGGATAGAGATGGAAATAAATTGTCTTGACATACTTCAAATAGAGTCCTGAAACAGACTCTGTGCCATATGCAGTGCAAAGGTGCAGTCACATGCTATTGACATCAGGAAGTGATCCTCTGATCATCTCAGCAGATAGTTTACTCTTGATGATGGAGTAAACCACTCTGTACAATTGCATCCCAGCAACATGGTTGATCACTGTTGCTTCTGTGGGAGCTGGAGTGATTGCATAGGCAAGGACTAGGGTATGAATCTGTAACAGGGGTGTCTGCAAGAATTCATTCCCTATGATAGAGGTTCTGTCAGCAGAGACCAGAGCAAGGGCATTCTGCATTCATTCTGCCCACTCGTTAAAGTTGGCAGTGCTGGAGAGGATGGGGATGGAGCCTAGTATTTTTTTTTTTTTTTTTTTGAATCAACAATTTATATAGTGGTGCTCGAACGCAGTCTGCATATACATACATACAAAAGTAAAACGTACAAACTGTTCAGAGTAGAGAAAGTGAACTATGTGTAAACTAATCCCTCGAGACTCAATGCCATCTAGCGCGTACACTAGAGAGATGTTTGGTACCTACGTTGATCAGCGAGAAAAAAGGGAAAAGAGGAATTCGGAAAGAGAGAGAGTAAGAGAGAGAGATTGATAGAAAGGAACTATCTACTCGCAATCACAAGGGGGAACAACAAATACTACTAGCGTGTGGGAGGGCACTTGCTCAGACACCATGGGAGATATGGATTTTGAATGAAAACTATATATAAAATAGTAGATGAGTAGGGAAGAGAGAAATAGAGAAATGAATTTGAAGTCCATAACCGGGAGAGCATAAGAAAAAATAAAAAGAAAGAAAAGGATTTATGCAGGCGCAAACCCAAACCTCTTTTGGACTTGACGATGATGTAGTGGGGGTATTGACCTAGTGCGGATATGAGGGTAGTCAGATTCTGGGGGAAAGCTGAACACGGTAGAGTTTCGACACAAGAAATTGACAAAAGTCTTGATGGTGTCGACGCCAAAGTAATGATCGAAGGTGTTGCAACAATAGAGGATATGTGACCTAGTCTGTACCATTTGACTATTACAGTGGTGGCATGATAGGTTCTCATTGGGGAAGAATTGAAGTTGAAACTCCCCAATCAGAGCGTGGCATAGGATGGCGCAACATGCTTTTGCAAAGAGCTGAGGCTGGTGACCGCATTCTTATATCCAGGGACCGGACTTGATGTGTGACAGTAATATGGAGCCTAGTATGACAGAGATTGGAGATGACATGATTTAGTAGTCTAAAATCAGGACTTTTAATCAGCAATCAGATTTGTGGGCAATCAGATCTGCACTACTGTTCAGCTATAAACCTATGTATGGAAGCCTTTAATAGAGCAGAAACTGATTGAATCACATTAGAGGGATGGGGGACCATGCTCTACAGGACAGGTCAGATCTATGACCCATTTGCAGCCAGTCATAGTGCATAGAGAGCAGGCAATCTGGAGCCCATAACCTGTTGAACAGCACAGTACTACACAGTAGCAGAAGAATAATCTGACTTACTGATAAGGGAGTTAGTTAACTATTTAAGTATACTAAGTAGAGGTTGCTGAGAGAGTCAAGTAGAGCTTAAAGCAATTAAGTAGATTGTCTAAGGGATAAGAGAAATACATGCTACTATATATACCAAATGTCTGGGATGCAAAATCCTAAGGCCTACAGTAATCATATTGCATCAGTAATGACAACTAAAGTCTCTTGTGATATGTGACATAGTTTGCAGTATCCAGTAGCATAATTGAAGCAACAAGTATTAGTTAGCTCATAAAATACATGAGGGAAAGGGACATAATGTGAGTCAGAAGGCACTGCCTTGATGACAAATATTATGAAGAATAATTACTAATCTACTGTGGAGCTAGTCACATGGAATGCAGCTGATAAAATACAAATGACAACATACTCTTCATATATTATATGGGAGGCATGTTCCAAGGTTACTGGCACAAATGCACTGCAGCTGGTCAAGGAACTAAAGGAATATGATTTTGGAGCTTTACAAAGTGACCCAGTTGGCTTCAGCAAGTTCTTACAATAGCTCTACTTGTTGGTAAGTATAGGAACAATATACTACCAGAAAACTACTCATTCTTTTGGATATTAGCATTAGCACCCTTCAGCCCGAGCCCTGATCCACATGCCAGTAGATACCTGTCCAACTGATCATGGGAGTAAAACACTTTGGTTTGATTATGCTCCAATTGGCAGTCTCAAAGTGTACAGAGAGTTATTTGATGCTAGTTCCCCTGAAGAATCAAACCCAAATATAATCAAATTGCATCTGAGGGAAGGGAATAAGGTCTTAGAGATAAAGATGACACTTTCTTTGAGTTGGGCTTCATGGCAACCTGATTCTAATTTTGTACCTACACCACCATCTCCTGGATCTTTGACAGGATCATCCGAGTCCTCTATCCTCATCATCATGCCGACCATTCTCCCCCCCCTTCATCATAATTCTCATCATCCTGATTCTTGTCATTGTTGGCTCCTTGATCCTCCTTGTCCTCATCCCTATTGGTGTGCTCAGACGGCAGCGCAGAGCCAACTTCAGGAGCTTTCCGCTTTGTGCTCTGGCTGAATCACAATGAACAGAATGTTGTACTATGATGAGATTCACTCTCAGCTGGTGATAAGAAAGTGGCACTGGGTCCAGACTTGATGGACCTATACTTGCTTGCTTTCTCCTTGTCCATGAAATCTGCATCTTTATTCTCAATAACAAAATTGAGGATTAGACGTTGAAGTAGTTCATGCACATATTCCAGTTTTTACTGATTGATATCCTGTGCCCAGTGGTAGTCCAGGGTGATTGCCCTTGCCATTTCTCTGAACAGTTTCCCAAGCACACTATATCCAGGATGTAAAACCTGTACACAACATAAAAACTTATAGAGAAGTGACTCCCAGTTATCCTGCATTGGTAATCCCTTCGAGATCTAACATACCTGGGAAGTAATGACTCCCAGTATGCACGTATGATAGGCTCTTCTGATGCACCCTCTGGCACAGCTTGGATACCCCAGCAGAAACAAGTCCAGAAGGCAGATTCTGCATCATGACGGAGTTTGTGTCACTATATAGTTGTAGCAGAAGGGGTGTTCTTCCATATAAACTCATCTTCATATGGGCCATCAAACTCCTCATATGTTGCAGGTGAATTGAACAGTATACATCACAGATGTCATCAGCAAGTTCTGGTAATGCAATGAAAGCTACATTGGGAGGTGGTAGTGGTTTCCCTACCTAAACAGCACAGGTGATGAAGATTGGTGTGCCCTATTGATACCTTAGCCTCAAACACCTACAATATCAGATAGGACTTATGACAAATTCACTTCCAGGAGGATCAGAAGAACCGAGGAGTTTGTTACAACCAGAGTCGATAAGGAGGACAGAAGACTTTGTTTGGGTTTCCTACATCCAACTGTAAGCAATTGTGACTTGTGAAATGAGTTGTAACATACTGAGTATCAAGCAAATACTTAATAAAGACAGAGGTTGCTGACGAGAATACCTCAATGTGATCCTCCAGCAAATCAGGTCGGATTAGTATGTTCCATGGATTAAGATCATGGTGAAGGATTTGGTGATCCACGTATAGAGCTCGAGTGACTGTGAAAACTGTAAGGAATTGCAGGGATTAATCCAAAGACAGAATAGCACACCCTCCAAGAGATCATATGTCACATGAAGAACCTTTCGGGGAGTATCCAAGGCCATGAAATTGGTCCTATAATTTTGTAAGCCACTACGGAGCTTGATACGGTTATTGCCTTTGACTGGCCCCACGGCGCCAAGATAAGGTTTGGCTGGATATGTCGTGTCAAGGATTTGCTTTTTGCTGGATGGATGCATAGTCCTGGTATACTTGTCTTTAATGACGAGCTGAGGCACAACCTTTTCTGTGGTTTTGTAGGAAAAAGAACATTGGATCGGCGACCAAAAAGGTCGCTTGGGTAATGACTATAGCAAACCGAATATGCCTTTCTGGCCTTGCGTGCGGGTATAAGGCGTACCACGCATGTATCTGCATTAGGAGACCAGCTTTCTGGGCATAGTAAGCTAAGCCGTGGCGTCCTGAATGATCAAGGATGCTTTGTCGTGGGCCTTGTTCCGGTATAATTAAGATCACAACTAATGGTACATCCTGTACCTATTTAAAGATGTACGAGGCAGACAGACATTCGAATATATCCGTATTATTACTCCGTACGAGCTTTCTTCGTCTAGCAAGAAGCGCGTGAGGTCATAGATGGATGTGATAGGTTGCAGAAATACGTACCGGGTGACCCTCCCCATCGTCCTTCTCCTGCTCTTCCTCATCATCATGATTACCGTCCCCCCCCCGCCCTTCATTATAATTCTCATCATCCTGATTCTCATCATTGTTGGCTCCTTGATCCTCCTTGTCCTCTTCCCTATTGGTGTGCTCGGACGGCGGCGCGGAGCCGACTTCAGGAGCTTTCCGCTTCGTGCCCTGGCTGGATCGCGACGAACGGAACGTTGCACTACGACGAGATTCACTCTCGGATGGTGATAAGAAAGTGGCACTGGGTCCAGACTTGACGGACCTATGCTTGCTCGCTTTCTCCTTGTCCATGAAATCCGCATCTTTATTCTCGATAACAAAATTGAGGATCAGACGTTGAAGTAGTTCATGAGCGTATTCCGGTTTTCGCTGATTGACGTCCTGTGCCCAGTGGTAGTCCGGGGTGATTGCCCTTGCCATTTCTCTGAACAGTTTCCCAAGGGCTCCATACCCTGAATGTAGAACTTTGCCGCGAGATGAAAACCTAGTGAGAAGCGACCCCCGCAAATCCTGCGTTGGCAAACCCTGTCGAGGTCCATCATAGTTGGGAAGTAATGACTCCCAGTCTGCACGTATAATAGGCTCTTTTGGCGCACCCTCTGGCGCAGCTTGGATACCCCAGCAGAAACAAGTCCAGACGGCAGATTCTGCATCGTGACGGAGTTCGTGTCGCCACGTAGTTGTAGCGGGACGAGCATTCTTCCGCACAAGCTCATCTTCATATGGGCCATCAAACTCCTTCATACGTTGCGGGTGAATGGAACAATACACATCACGGATGCCATCAGTGAGCTCTGGTAATGCAATGAAAGCTACATCGGGAGGCGGTAATGGTTCTCCCGCCTGAACAGCCCGAGCAATGAACATCGGTGTACCCTACCTACGTTTTTAGCGCGACACTATGATAAAGTAAGATGAGGCCTACCGTACGCCCGTCCCCGGAAGGCTGGAGATGGTCGAGCATTTTACTATAACCAAAGTCGATAAGAAGGATCGAAGTTTTGTGTTTCGGTTCGCTACGCGCAGCTGAAGTCAACTGCATATCCTGAAATGTGTTACGACATACTCATTATCGAGCAAATGCTGAATGAAGACGGGAGACGCCGTTGCGGAGGTCTGTATCTCGTTTTCCGGCAATTCAGGACGGATCACGACGTTCCATGGGCTAATGTCACGGTGAAGAATGTTGAGATCAGTGTAGAGACCCCGAGTAACTATAGAAAACGTGAGAATAGGTATCGATCCATAACTAAACCCTTACCCTCTAAAAGATCGTATATCGCATAAAGAAGCTTTCGCGGGGTATCCAAACCCATAAATTCGGTACCGTAATCTTGTTGGGGAATACGGGTCTTGACGCGATTGCCGCACAGCGTCCCTTGAACCTCAGAATAGAACAGGGCTCTGACCACGCCAGGATATGGTCCACCTGAGTGTATCTTTGCAAGTATTTCCCCCTCGGTCAATCGACGCGGAAGCCTGACGTACTGGTCTTTAATTACGAGCTCAACCACGACAGTGCCGGGGGGACTGTACACAAAGATATTGGACCGACGACCAAAGGGATCACACGAGTAATGAAGACGACACGCCCGGTATTGCGTTCCGGCCACATCTACATCGAAGGCAATGTGTTCCGCGGGGCCTTTGTTGCTCAGTGTCCTCGATAAGGTTTTATCACGATTGGCGCCCTGGCCATCGTTAAGGTACTTTACGACAGCGGTTAGCAGTGGGACATAATCTGCCTGCTTCGAAAGCTCGAGTTTCCTGATCTCGTACGCATTGCATATGAGGAAGACGAGGTCATTATCATTGACGAGAAGGCCAAGTGCTGAAATGAGGTCCGGTCGAGCCTCGAGGAGATATGCGGCGTAGGTAATAGCTTGGTCAATGCGCTGCTGGCGGGTGCGGCCAGCAGAGCGGTATTCGATTGCCATTTCAACGGAGCCCCAATGATACTTCCCATTAGCTTCAACTAGGGGGAAATTTTTGTGGCAAGCCACGATATCTGGCCTGGAGAGCGTGGTGGTAGGGTGGTCAGCTAAGGAATTGTTACCACGGGCATGGAACTCGATATCTACAGCACAGTAAGAATAAATTCACCTTTCACATCGGTCAACAGAGATGTGACGTACTTTTCACCTCGAACTCGTCCAAGATACCGTTCACGACACTCATAAACGCCGTCACTGATCCAAACGTTGCAGGCTTCTTTGTTGTCTGCTCTTCGTCTTTCTTCTCCGTCCTTGATTTTTGGCCTTCTGGTTGCCCGTCCGTTTCCCCTTGGTCGTGCAAAGACGCTGGCGGCTCACTTCCAATAAGGCGATAGAATGCATCGAGCGCGATACTGCGAATGGGAGGTAGATTAGCAGCAACCGTTTCGCGATCGTGCCAGGGATACATTGCCGCAAGTGTGTCAACAGGTGAGCTTTCAGCGGGTGCAGTAGTGTTTGTAGACATCGTGGCCGCAGGAGACAACAGCAATTCAGTGCAGAATATATACTAGCACTGCACGTGATGGACTAGCATCACATGATCAATGTTACTATCAGGTTCGGACATGATGGAATGGATATACAGCCTGGAAAATACACACTGCCTCTCCTCATCACCGCTACTACGATCTTAATCAACAAAAGAATTCTATTATTAGAGAGACAATTAAGAATGAAATTTATCGCAGCCGGTATTTCAACGAAAATGAACAATTGGACTAGCAAACAACAGTATGTAAGAAAAACGTGGTGTGGAGGCCAGAGCACAAGCACGTAAATAATATAGTTGTTCTGCTGCGTCCGAGAACCATGATTCTGATGTCAGCCTTGTGCAGGTACCCCTACTCCTCATTGATATCCTCATATGATATTACAGAAGCAACCCCCTGGCCAACTAATACAGTGATGCATTATAGTGAGATCCGGGTGCAAAAAAACACAGAGGATACATGTTGAATCATCCTATTCTCGCTCGCTTTCCTTTTATCCATGAAGTCTGCATTTTTATTCTCACTAACAAAATTGAGGACCCATCTATTTTTAACAACATTAATACTCTTGGTAGGGTGGTCTACTAACTTGTACATGTTGTGTTTCCTGAGCACATCAAGCTTCTCAAGGCATGCCTTAAGCCATTTTGCCACAAGAAGATGAAGATTGCATACACCAAGATAATGTGCTACAATTGTGGCAAACAGGGCCACTTCTCGAAGAATTGTAAAATACCAAAGAAAGTGCACATTAGAGAAGTCACCAAAGAAATAGAAGAAGAGACAAAAGAGGATTTTGTCGGAGGCTCTGAGTAGGTGCAAACCTGTGAGCCAATAAACCTAGAGTTTCTGTTTCACTTCACAATAGACAATATATAATTCCACAGAAATAAAACTTGATGCACGAACTTCTCCTCAACTCAACAATCAGAACAAAGAAAGGACCCAAACAAATTACCACACTGGTAGATTCTGGATGTACCCACATGTGCATAGCACAGAGGATAGTAGAAAAAAAAACAAATCATGACCAAATCCCTCGAAACCCCAATATGAGTAATCAATGCCGACGGAACTGAGAACAAGAAAGGAGAAATAACAGATACAGCACAACTGGTACTAAGCAATGGCAAACACATGGAAGAAATTGAAGCAATGGTAACCCAGTTGGAAAGTGCAGACCTATACCTCGGACATGACTGGCTAGTCAAGCACAACCTGGAAATCAACTGGACAAACAACATAGTACACTTTAATAGATGTCCAAAAGATTGCACCACACACCACAATGATATATGGTTCAACAAAAGAATATGCATGGTAAAGGAACACATAGAGAAAAAGAAAACTGATCAAACAAACCTAGAAGACCTACCAACATACCTACAGCAATATATGCACCTGTTCAACAAAAAGAACTTCAACAAACTACCAGAACATACAATATGGGACCATGAAATAAACCTGACAGAAGATGCACCACTGGTACTATAGTCCAAGGTCTACCCAATGACATTAATAGAGAAACAAGAACTGCAAAAATTCCTCAACAAAAATATTGCCTCAGGACAAATTCAACTACCACAATCCCCCTACACCACACTATGCTTCTTTACACCCAAAAAAGATAGAACTAAACAACTGGTACAAGACTACAAGAAGCTAAATGAACACATGATCAAAGACAAAATGCCACTTCTGCTCATAAGCAAAGTTATCAACAAACTCAAAAATGCAAAAGTCTTTAACAAACTTGACATCATCTGGGGATACAATAATGTTAGGATAAGAGAAGGCAATGAATGGAAAGCAGCATTCATAATGAACAATGGACTATTCGAACCAACAGTCATGTTTTTTGGAATGAGTAACTTGCTAGCAACATTCCAAAGGATGATGAATACTGTCTTTCAAGAAATGCTACATGAAGGAGCAGTTGTCAACTACATGAATGACTTCATCATACCTAGGACCACACAATAGGAACTTGAAGACAGGACAAAACAATTTCTTGATATCATAGCAAAACACCAACTATATTTCAAAAGATCGAAATGTGTATTTGATGTGAAAGAAATACCTATACTAGGATTTGTGGTTGGACAAGGTAGTGTTAAAATGGAGGAAGAGAAGGTGAAAGCAGTAAAAGAATGGCCAACACCCAAATCCCTAAAAGATGTCAAGAAATTCTTAGGGTTTGCGAACTTCTACCAACAATTCATTCACGACTTCAGCAACATAGCAGCTCCGCTACATGAGTTGAAGAAAAAAGACATGCAATGGGAATGGATGGAATGACAGCAGTAAGCCTTCAAAAGAATCAAAGAAAAGGTCACAAGCAAACTAATACTAGTAATGCCACAAGACAAGGGTCAATACAGGGTAGAAGTAGACACATTAGGATATGGAGTAGAAGCAGTACTATCGCAAAAACAGAAAGAACACTAGCACCCGATTGTATTCCACTCAAGAATGATAACACCCGCAGAATGAAACTATCAAATCTATGACAAAGAATTACTCACCATTCAAGAAACAATCAAGACCTGGAGACAATACTTACTCAATGCAGATGAACCATTCAAAATATGGACTAATCACAAGAACCTAGAATACTTCTGAAAACCATAACAACTCATAGGATGACAAGTGAGGTGGCAGATGGAGCTATAGGAATACTATTATATGCTGAAACACATCCCTGGAAAAACCAACACGAAGGCCAACATCTTATCAAGACTAACAAAAACCAATATCACTCGAGACAACACCGATATCACCTTACTACCCGACCACTTATTCGATGACAACATGATTACCACAATCCAACAAATTTGGGAAATCTCAGGAGAAGAAGACCTGAAACACTGACTAAGAAAGAAGACAAAAAAGGAAACACAATGGCTAAAGAAAAAGGAGAAACGACCAGAGGAGATATGGGAAATAGATGGAGTACCAATGTTCAAAGGAAGAATATATGTCTTGCCCAACAACCAAATATGACAAGAAATACTTCGACAACACCATAACAAAACAGATGTAGGATACCCAGGATAATATTGAATGATCAAACTCCTTAAATGGAGTTATTGGTGGCCCTAGATGCATAATAACGTCAAACAATACATCAGAGGGTGTGAAGCATGCCAATGAAACAAAATACTCCGAACAAGACCGACAACACATCTCCATCCACTACCAACACCAGCAGAACCTTGGGAAGAAATATCAATTGACATGATAGGACTACTACCAGAATCAGAAGGATATGATGCAATACTTGTCATAGTTGATTATTTCAGCAAAATGATCAGATTCCAAGGAGCTAGAAGATATCTATTGAGATGACATATGGAGAACACATGGAATATCCTGCAGAATTATCAACAACAGAGGCCCACAATTTGCATCCAAATTCATAGCAGAGCTATGCCGAGCAATAGGAACCCAGCAAAACTTATCCATGGCATACCATCCACAAACCAATGGTCAAACAGAGTGCATCAATCAGGAGGTTGAAACATACCTCAGAAATATAATAAACCATATGCAAAACAACCGGAAAAAATGGCTAGCCACAGCAGAATTCCAATACAATGACAAAATCCACACAGCCACCAGATATTTGCCATTTGAAATAGTTAACGGACAATACCCCTGGAAAGGAGATATAACAAGTATCACCAAAGCATCTGCAATCATGGAATGATTACAGGAGTTACAAAACATGCGACAAGAGGCAATGAAGATGTTACAACACAGTCAGATGCAAATGGAGAAATGCAACAACACCAAGCTGGAACATGAGTATACTCCAGAAGAACAAGTTTGGCTTGAAGCAAGTAATATTAGAACAACAAGACCAACCAAAAAGCTGGATCACAAATGATATGGACTATTCAGAATAAAGGCAAAAATAGGTGAAACAAGTTACCAATTGGAATTACCTGAAACATAGGCAATACATGACGTGTTTAACAGCAGACTCCTCTTCCCCTATCGAAAACCCGAGTTTGACAGCCAGCGCACCCCACTACCACCGATACCCGAGATCATCAATGATGATGGACAATACAAAGTAGAAGAGATCCGAGGACACTGTACAAGAGGACGACAAAATCAATTTCTAGTACACTAGAAAGGTTATACCTCTGAAGAAGACACATGGGAGAATGAGTCAGAGTTAGAAAATACTAAGGAGGCAGTTCAAGAATTTTTAGACAAGATTTCGAGGACGAAACCTATAAAAAGGGGGGGTAAAAAGCAACAATCCCACTTATAGACTTATATGAAGGCTAATGGATCTCAATTTATACATCCCCACTACCTTACCCAACAAACTGCCCTACCACAAAGATGATGAACAGGAATGGTTAGATGAAGGAATGGAGGGAATCGACAAATCAGTCCCAGACCATCTAATGGAACCAGATATGTGAGATGAAGTAGACCACCTCCTTATACAACTACCCAATATGGACCCACTGCCCAAACCAATGATATTCAACCCACCACCATCTTACCTCACACTCAAGGATGGAGGACAGTTCAAAGAAAACTATTGGGAAGAGATAGTACACAACTTTGTTGCAGCCAAAACAAATGATACTGCTATATTCCGAGGTTGCACTATAGCCCTTTTCAGAGGAGGACAGGACCATGCCCCCTTCTGGATCAGATGTTGATGCAAATCAGGAATCCCAATGATTGGTCCTACCAAACATCAACTTGTCAACACCTTACACAAAGAACAAGATGACAAGTAGACCACAATATTTCATGGGGTTATGAAAGTAAAAAAGGAGGTATTGTTATGAACTATAGATAAACAGTATATTCCTATCATGCACCCATCATACTCATTGTTCCTATGTATCCATTTCATCTCCTTATTTCATCCCTTTGGGCTATACCCCTTCTGACTCACTCTATTCATCTCTATGACTCCTTTACTCTGTTCCTTTATTCTTAGCTCTTACCACTAGTATATAAAGTGTAGTAATACTTGATGTATTCCTTACACTTTACCAATCATATCATCCCTTACTCTTCTCTCTACTTCCTTGTCTTTATCCAAAGACTTGCAACCTGAGTCTTAGATTAAGGTCATAACAGGACTCCATAGTCATTACTGACTCATTATGTGTAGTTATTACTTGTAGATCTTAGGGTTTGCTACCCAGACACTTAGTATATAAAGCAACATATATTCCCTTATGTTTCCTCAGACAATCTACTCAATTATTCTACCTTGCTCTACTCAACTACACAGCAACTCACTTAGTAACCTCACTGTTAACTAACCAACTATATTAGTAAGTCAGATTATCCATCTGTCACTGTGTATTACTGTACTAGAAAACAATTGGGAACCATGATCCAGCACTGTTCAGTGCAATGAGATCCATCGTAACATTGAAGTTGAATAGCAATCTTGACCTGCACAAGGTCCTCCAGTACCTGGGCCCTTCCATCCAGGAGGTCTATCTTCTTCAACCATCGTATGACTACGAGAGTAGTAGAGCTGCTCTGACGGTCCTAGGCTGGAGGGTTGCACTAGGTGTTCCATGTAGTATCCCCAGGGTAGTCGAGCTCTTCTTCCCTTGCAATCACAGCATATTCAGTCCGGGGCCGGAGTTCCAGAATGCAGCACTGACACATCTACTTGCACAAAGACTGAACTTGAAACTCAACAAGCTCCACAATTCCTGTCATCATCTTTAGTTGATATTCCCAGGCCCGACTTCTGCTTAGTGCCCCATACTACAAATTTTTTCTTCATATCCGATCACGGCTCGTATCTATATAAAAATACTCAAACTAGCCACTAGATTAAACATGTACAGTACCTAGAGCCGTAATATTACAAGATATCATCGAAATCAAGAGAATCATAGTCCTTGTCTTTCACAAAAGTAACAATTTCTACAATGCATGACTGCCTGGGTGCCCTCCCGAGATGAAGCTTAAGAATCTCCGTGTTGGAAATATCCTGGTAAAAGTCTAGTCCTGGATTAAGCAGTGGACCATTGTATGTCTTGAAGTCCCCGTTGGCTGGATGTAGAAACAATATACGGTTGATACCCGGATCCAAGTCCGAGCCATGAATTACACGAAGAAGTCCATTATTCCTCCGGCCCTTTCCCAAAACTCAGTCTTTGTTCTTAGAATATGTCTGATGAACAGCTCACCAAAGTATACAACCAGTGGATAAAACGCAAAAACCCAGCCGACACCTCACGGAGTCCACTAAAATCAAAGGATTCCAACTCAGCCAGCAATCCCGAAACGCCATCTCCTGTAACGCGACAACACGCTATCCATCCAACGCCAAGGGAAAACCCCGTCAAAGCATCAAGAATATCCCCTTGCTCAAAATGACTCCCGATCCACTTCAATTCAGGGAACAGAATATGTCGTAAATCTGTGAACGCTCAGAAGTGTGCCGCCGGGAGGATTACTTGTTGACTAACTATGTTGTGCTTGACAAACCAGAATTGCTCGTTTATGCCATCGCAATGAATGCACCGCAACATCATAGTGTACAGCCGCTTGATTAATCGTAAAATTTCCAGAACGGCGAGGGTCTTTAAGAAAATCGCCAAATGAAGCATGATAGAATTGAATGGAAATTTCATGCGCCTGGGTGGATTGTGGTATTTGAAGAACGGAATAAAGGCCTTGCAAAGATCGGTAGAGAGAATTTCGATCGATACAGAGAAAGTTAGCTAGATTACGAGTTGTGAGAGGGGTTTGAGAATACAAAACAAGAAAGCCGAGGATTCGTAGTGTGGTTGGGAGGGTCTCTGCAGGGGTATCTGAGAGTATTCGTCGATACAAGAGGTCGAGAGCATGCAGCGGGTTTATAGCTAGTGGTTCGCCAACACCACCAAGGAACTTCATACAAATAGCCAGCTGACCAGAAGGATCACCGCGACTCCTATCTCCAACGAATTTGATCAAGGTCTCCGCAAAAGCAAACAGACCCGACGAGATAGCAGCAATCTGTCGCAAAAGGGCTTCTGGGGGCCAGTTCGCATCTAGACGATCACTGTACCTCTGCCTGATATCACAAAACGCTTGGTGAAGATAGCACGAGACATCACGTTGAGCCTCGGTATCATCAATAACCAATTCTTCGCGTTTGCAATAGATGTGAAAGTCGGGTTGGGAAAGAATATATCTAAAATGCCATTCAAAGCGACTGCAAACCATCCATAGAATTGGACAGCTTGCCGATCGAGCATGTTCGCTAATAAGCTCGATAAACTCACACTGAGCCTCCTCGTTTTTACATTCATCCAACCCATCCAAAATGATCAACAAAGATTGTTGAACACACGAAGATCCTTGGGCTACCAGAGCCTGGAACGGTTCAACAATAAGTTGACTGAACTGAGATCGACGATTCTTTTCCAGAATCGTCACATCATCAGCAAGACGTAGCGTAAGAGCGCGCCTGTATTCCGGAAGCTGAACCGCAAGTTGATAGGCGAGGGTAGCAATGACCAAATCAGGATCATTACGATTGTTCAGTTTCGAAAAGAAGACAGCAGCACCAAGAAGACCCAAAGCTTTAAACTCCTCAGCAATAGTCTGTGCAACCGCCGTCTTTCCTACTCCAGCAGGTCCCATGATCCAAAGCATTTTCGAATCACGCCGAGGGTTGTAAATCCAATCTCGAATTCGGCTCCTCAGAACAAGGCGAGTTTCAGGGTGACATTTCGGTGGAGGGTGACGTGCCGAAGAGTCAACCTCTGCACCAGGCATTCTCTTCCCTGCAAGAAGTTCCGTTACTACAACATTGAGGGGTAAGTAACGAATAACAGCTAGCTTAGCCAATTAGAAAAGTACCTGTCCTTCCAGATTCGATAATGTGGGATACCATGTTTGGGTTATTTATGACGAAATTTTGAGCGTTATTAAAGAAGCTGGGTGCGGTGGGTGGATCAACAGTCATGGGCTCTAGGGAAGTATTAATTAACCCCTACGATGAACGATCAAGAAGAACGAACCAAGAGAAGGAATCATATGAGAAGGATTCGCTGCATCATCGACGTCGACTACCACACGAGGATCGGTCGACGAATATCCCATGCCTTGTGCCAACAAGGAAGCAATCCGTTCAGGACTCTGCTCCTCCTCCATTGATGGCCCCCAACCATGAAAGCGCGTGACGAGAGTCTTGATAGTTTCAAGCAACATGAGGTAGTGTAGGTCACCGCAAACCGGCAGTGAACAGCCTTTGAGTCATGACATGTTATGCGATGCGATGCTATCATCCTGACCAATCTCTGAGCCCATTTAGGTTTGACCATCATAACCCAGGACCACAACAACGATTATTTCTGGCATGAAAGCAGTTCCATGGACTCCAGCTAGTGTTCCTGTCGAATCGAATTGAGCCCGACGTCTAGTTCGATTCGCTCGGAAATTCAATACTTCGTGTACACTTCGATTGCTCGAAGTGCAGTTCGGTCCCCACTTCTTTCGAAGTTGACGCCACCAGTTTCAAGCGAAGTAAAAGAATTAACACTTCAGTCTTTGTCATACGTATGCACGAGATGACAACCAAGTCATTGTTCATATAACGTCCACAAACCACCAATAAACGCAGTACCTCAAATCACAAAATTCACACCACTCACTCACTCACTCAAACACAAAATGAATATACGCCTGGTATAATTTACCTATACCACCACAAAAAAAAAATTACTAACACAAAAAATCTCTGGTTCACCAGAACCGAAAAGAGACCGCCGTCGGGTATGAAACCAAAGCACACCCATTGCGACTACCAACCACCAACCACCAAGAGTGAATGAAACCTCGTCGCCTAAAAACGTCAAGAGCTACAAAGCAACATGAATGGTGGCGTAAAATCGGCAACGACGTCATGGTATATCAAAAAAGAAAGGGTAAATAAAAAAAAAGTGGGGGAGTAATCAGAAAACAAGTAGAAGACAAGGCGCAGGTATGAAATATGTATGTTATATAAAGCATAGATATAAGTATAAAACTCTTTTTCAACACGTCACCTATCATCACGAGCGAAATAGTATATCACACAACCGAAAAAGAGAGAGGAAAGGATATTTACAGAGAGGATGGATAGGAGAGATTCGGAAAAAACGAGTGTCAAAAGAGCGGAAACCAGTCATACTGGTAGGGGAGTGGATAACTGAGATAGCGGGATGTAGAAGTTTGGATGGAGAACAGAGGACGGGGTAACGCATCATCACGAATCACAACAATAAACTCACTGCTCAAGCAGTCCCTCCATACGGATCCTCATCATCTCCAATCTCATATCTAGCACCAGCATAATGTCCGACCGCAACACTTCCTCTTCTTCCATTCCCAGTATTCGTCGGACTCACAATACCACCACCAGTCGCATTAAACAACGGTCGAACATTACCACCGGTATTATTCGGCGACATGGGTAGATGAGCCATCGCAACAGGGGGGGACATGGGCATGGAAGGTGACATTGGTGATGAAGCAACGGGCATGGGATAGCTGATAGGAGCACGTCCAGCAGACTTCTTCCTCTCAGCATAGGCACGAAGCATGTCGTCAGGTGACATGACGCTAGCCGGCATAGGCATTGGCATTGGCATCGTTGCCATAACAGGAGACATCATTCTCGGGGGAGGAGACGCGGGTGATGCCGGGACGTGGGTGTGAGCAGGGGGTGGCGAGGGAAGAAGGAACTCTTCGCCCTGGTCCGTGCGCATCACTGTCAAAGGGGTTACTAAATGCGGAAGAATAGGTTCGGGGTTGGACGTACTGCTGAGCGCTGGGAGAACGTCTTCCATCTCGTCAGATTTCTTCTGAGTTTGAGCATTGACTGAGGCGTTGGAAGTACTACGAGCACGGGAGCCAGCAACGATACGAGCACGAATATCTTCCGGAGTGAGTGTAAGGGGTCCTTGAGCCTGTCTTGGGCTTAGCGCCCCATCATCCGCAGAACCATCATCGCTGGTTGGCGAAGTGACAGCATTAGGTGGGAGAGAAGGGACAGGAGGAATATAATCATGATGATACGCCCTCGTACGACGAGATTCAGTCGAAGGCCTGGGATCATTGGCAAACGAAACACGAGACTGACGAACACCACCATCCGCAAACGATACTCTCGAAACTCGTTCTCCGCTTGTAGCAAGCGACAACGCAGAAGCATTAGGATGACGAAGTCCCACGCCAGTCCGCATCTGTGACATCTGTCGAGCGCCAACACCAGCCTGACCAGAAGAATCATCAAACGTCGAACCAGGCCTAATCCCACCAAATGAAAACGATGACGCCCGATTCCCAGAAACTGCCATCGAATTCCGAATGGCTGCATTCGCTCCTGCAGCGGTGACGGATTTCCAATCGGTAGAAATTGTTGACATTCGTTTGTCCACCGCGACACTGAACCGTTGAGTCTTTTGCGTGGCTCTCTTGCGTTGCCATCTGATATACGCATACGCGCAACCGATAATGAAAAGAAGTGGAATGATGACCGCCGCTGCTGTCTTGCCACTAGACATCCCATGACTGGTTTGTTCAGCGCTAAGCTTCTGGTCCATATTGATAACAGGACTCGACGTAATGGAGGTATCAGCAGCAGGGGGGATATTGCCATTAACTGGCTTGGTATAGGTGGCATTGAAAACAGGGCCAGCGGGGAGGCCAGAAAGGAAAGGAGGTTGACCAGCTTCAACAATTCCAAGCTGAAGATCCATCGAGGTCGTAGAATTCCACCACCTCGGCATAAGATTAACAGTAACCGCACCAGACGCAAAATCCACATTTTGCCAAACAGCAACACGGGAACGTTCAGCTGTAGGTGCGTAGAGATAGATATCAGCTTTTTGCGTGTCAAGACAAGTGTTGTCCCATTTGATATCGAGTGGTTTCAGTGAATCGACAACTTGTTTGTTCGTTGGCGCTTGATAAAATCCACCAGTTTTACAAGCTAGCCAAGGAGAAAAGGGTATTTTTTTAGTAGTCCTCGATCACACGTATCGATCACACACTTACTGGGGTTAGGATTATTCGCGCGTCGGGTGTGTTTTCTGTGAGCGCCTGCCTTGCTGATTTGGAATTTTGCAAAGCCCATTTCTGAAATAAAAAGAGCGGAGGGGGGGGGAGGAAGTAAAGGAAAGGAAAGGCGTTCGTCGTCGTCGCCTGTAAGCTTTAGCTGATCGAATCCGGGGGTGGGGAGAAAAGAAAAAGAATCGCTTGGCATTAACGACCAAATTCCCACACACACAAACCGTGTGAACTTTGATCAGTTTCACACGATTCCATTTGTATTCATAGGTACATCAAAGATAGCCCAAGAACCCGTCGAGACTGCTTTGTCTACTTCTATGCCTTCGATTCTCCTCCTGCTACTCGAAACGATCACCGTAAGCTTTCCATATCCACTATACTCATAATACGGTGACCCTTCCGAAACTACCATTGTGGCTGATGATGCCCCATTCCCATTCCTATAATAATGCATACGCATAGTGGAACTACCATAATGATATGTCCGTGACATTGGTATTTTTTTTTGAAGGAAGTATGACACTTCCTGATGATGACGATGGATAAGTTATAACAGATCGCGTAGAATGACATATTTGATGATTATTGGTGTTTGGTAAAGAGATGAAATTATTTGATGGAATTTAAACCTCGCCGTGATGGGCCGTTATAAAAAAAATGCCGTGGTAGTGGTAATGGTGGTGGTAGTCGTATCCATGAAGATAGTAACTACTTTAGAGAGTATTTACTACGTTACTTGCACTTTTGGTTGAGATGATATCTCAAAGCAACGAAAAGGACTTGACTCAATGACGACATTGCTTAAGGGCTAATATGTTAGCTCTTGGTTTTTCGATCCTCTTCCACTCCTCCACCTATATTGGCATGTTCTGCCTTGGGAGCGTGAGGTTCGTCTTCGACTTGCTGACAGATCCAGTCTCGCCATCTCTACGCGTCAGGGCGGTGGATGTAAGTCTTCTTACATGTTGTTCTATGGGATATATATCTCTAAACCGTAGCCTAACATGTTCAGGATCAACGACGCTCTTCGCCACGCAGAGCGCAAACATGTTTTCATCGTCGATGCGCTATGTCGACTTGCAAACGCAGTACGTTGACCGCAGCCCTGATGATATCATCGACTTGGTAAAGCTCGCCCAGGAAAGAGAAATACATGTAATGAATCGAGCTAGATATTCCGCATTGTTGTATTTATGAAGGAGATCATCAAAGATACCCCAAGAATCCACCGAGACCGCTTCGTCTACTTCTATGCCTTCGATGACTCCTCCTGCTACTCGAAACGATCACCGTAGGTTGTCCATATCCACCGTATCCTCCATACCCATAATACGGTGATGCCCCCGAAACTACCATTGGTGGTTGATGATACCCCATTCCCATCCCCATCCCCATAGCTGGATAATAATGCTGAGTAGGCATACGCATAACGGGACTATCATAATGATATCTCCGTGACATTGGTATTCCAGCCGAAGATGATGACGATGGATAACTGGTGGCGTAGAATGACATATTTAGTCGATGTTGGATGAAATTAATTGATGGATTTTAAAGTTGGTCGTGATGGGTCGTTAAAAATGTCGTGGTGGTGGTGGTAGTTGTATCGAACAGACCAGCTGTTGAATTGTGGGTGTCGCCTTATACTTCGGTATTATATACTTTTTTTGTGCACAGCTACTGCCGTTGTCGTGGCGCCCCAAGGTGGGTATCCATGAAGATAGTTACCTGTCTACAGATTATAGTACTGCATCACTCCCGGTGCGATGGTTTCTAAAACGCGTTCGGTGCGGAAAAGCATTTGATTCGATGACGACATAGTGATGGGCTATGTTGGAGTCCGAACACAGGGGTTTAATTTACTGACTTGCAATCCAGGCAACAGTCGCACCGAAATTTTTTTTGCCATTCTTCGCTTTCCATCTCTGTTATGTGATGGTGGAGTAAATTAATAGCGTGATGTATACTACATAGAGGTATCGTACATGCAGAATGTCATCAACGGTATGGGCGCTTTCAAACCTGGCTCACTCCCTCTCCGGCTACTGGCCTTACAAATATCCCAGGTAACCACCTAGACTGTGCCTTCGACTCCGTCGCCGATGTCGCCTACTTGGTACATGAACCACTATGGGTGCTGCAGACCCACCAAATCCCCCACCATATCCTCCCCCATATCCTCCTCCTCCATACCCTCCTCCGTATCCTCTATACCCCCCCTGACCATAGTACGGTGAAGCATAATTCGCTCCAGAAGCCATCATTGCTGGTTGTTGGTATCCTCCTATTCCTGTTCCCATACCTTGTGCCATTCCTGTTCCCATACTTTGTGCCATTCCCGTTCCCACTCCTGGCGCTATTGTTGTCCCCATCCCTACCCCAGTTCCTACTCCTGGCGCAATCCCTGCTCCTGTTCCCACTCCCGGTGCAACTACTGTCCCCATTCCTGGCGCCATCGTTGTCCCTACTCCTGGTGCAATTGCAGTGCTCATACCCATTCCCTGCCCCATTCCTCCCATTGGCATCATTGTTCCGGTCCCTCTCCCAACTCCTGGTCCCGTTCCTTCCACCACCGCCGCCGTCGTTCCTGGCCCTGTCTCAGCCCCTATTCCTGGTCTAATTCCACCTCCCGGGGTCGCGACCACCCCCGGTCCTGGTCCTGTTTCCACTGCCGCTCCTGGCGCAACAGCTGGTCCCGTCCCCGTCCCCGTCCCCCCCACCATCCCGGCTCCCGTCCCTACACCCATCTCCGTCCCCACAGCAGGGTTTTGTTGGCTCGGCACACGTACAACAGGGCTTTGATACTGATATGCTGTTGGCATCACTGGTGCAGCAGTAGTAGAAGGCATGATAATATTTCCGGCAGATGTTGGATAGGTAGTGTTATAGAATGACATGATGCTAGTATAACCGATCAGTGATGTCCCTCATAGTGGTTAAATATGCCGTGGTGGAGTGAGTGGAGGATATGTGGAGGAAAGCCAAGTTGGAGCTCGAAATTACTCCAGGGATTCGTGTTGCCCCACTAGCACAGGTCGTCATGCCTTAGATACACATCTATGCAAACAGTTACCACTCTATATAAACATTTACTATGACGTTTACGCTAAAAATGGAGTTGGTGCAGGCAACAGCGGAAAGCTTTGTATACGCTAACCTTTGCCCAAACATTCATAGAATTAGGAATTACCGTCCGCTGTATAGCCATTCTGAACAGCGCGCCAGTCAGCCTGATGCCAATCCTTCGCATGAGATATCATCTTCACCAACAATCCATCCTCCACAAAAATCCTCAACTTTTCTTCCTTCCTATCCCAATGTGGATAGCCTGCATACTCCAACACAATTTCCTCCAACTCACGATAGGACTTCTTCCCATCAACAGTCGTCATAGCTGCTCTCGCCATATGGCCCCGCCTTGACCAAAGAAATTTGAGAATATTTCTAAACGGTGCGAGCTTGAACGGATTTAAACCATTCCACGTGAGGATGGTCAAGGATTTAAGATATGGAAGTGGGTTCGCATGCGAATCGAGCTCGGGTCGTAGAGTCAAGCAATTGACGATATCGACAAGCGATCCTTTATGTTGAGTAGAGATAACGAGTTCCTTCAACTGGTCTTGCTGTTGGCAAAATGCATTAAACTGGTCTTTATGATCTTCAAAACTCCTGCCAGTGGGTATCCTCAATTCCAATGCTTCCAACACCTTCATATGAGAGCAGAAATGCAAGAGGGTGGATCGGATGCCAGGGTGAAAACCATCCATGATGAGCCGGCGAAGGTTAGGAAGTCGAACATGCCGACGAACGAGTGATTCCCAACTAAAGTGAGAAGGGTTATGATTCGGGGTGCCACGAGTCCATTCCATGATTTCCAGCTTCTCCAACACCCAAACTCCTGGTGTGATGCTCTTTTCCTCGCACCGGTTTTCATTACACTTGTGTGATGGGACCCAAATCACTGACGGGCCCAAGGGAAATCTACACCGCCACTCCACGAGATTCGTGCACTCGAGTAAAAGGCGGATGCATTGATCCAATGGGACACATACCAAGGTCAAACTTGTTATATGGAGCGATGATAATCCAAGTACAGGTCGTTCGGGGGGTTTGGCGGCATTGTCATCATTGCCAAACGGGGGACGACGAATGATAGGTAGAGAATCGTCAGAATCCAAGTTTGCCGTTTGGTATGTTCCGAGTAGAAAGGATGTTGGATTGTCGGTCGTATCGATCCCACCCGAATTACAGCGACAAGAATGATGAAGGGAGAATTTCCTGAGGTTGGGAAATGTGTTTGGTTGTAATCCACCTAAGCCATGGTAATTCTCCAGCCAAACGAAATACTTGGATGAGATATAAATTTCGAGGCTGTCCACTCTCTCCGATGAAGCTTCTTCTATCAAGGTGCGAATTATTTCCTTTCGATCGATTTGCGGGATATCCGCTAATAATTTAGCGTTCAACGTAATCGTCAAAGGAAGACGGGACGAGTTTCGTAAACAGAGTCGCACAACCTCGACCCAATTACTCGTCTTATTATTGTCGATGGGTTTGAATCTAGGAAGTCCGGCGATGGATATAAAATTCCATAGATGTGGAAGTTCCCACGCAGTGTTCCTCCACAAAGAACACACGGATCCGATGGCCAATAGACATCGAATATCAGGATAGGAAGAAGATTGGTGGACAGCGTAATTAAAGATGTGGGAAAGGACATCAGGGTTGAGGGTGTCTGGTGTTGAAAGAGGCGGTGTATAGCCAGATCCAGTCCTTCCGAAGGACAATCGAATGAGCTTATCGTCTTCTGGTACATTCGTATGGCGCTCCCCGAGAGGATCTGGGTTCCCTTCCATGCTGGTTATTTGCAGCTTTAGTCAGTGATTTGATGGAAGGCTGCATGAGTAAATCCTTAGGCCTCAGCATATGATGAAAACATGGTAGTCGTAGAGCACTGACCTTTGAGGGCGATAGTACTTGGCCAAATAACCCAACTATGACTCGAGGATAATGCTGTAAGAATAGAATTTGATTATCATGATTCCATACACGTGATTCATACAAAAGGCAGTGGTGGAGAATCGCAAAGGCTGTGGCTGTTGTCCCCAACCTCCATCATGGCAGAACCTCGTTTTCCTCTCGAAATTCTCGAGAAATTCGCCTCAAATCTCGATGACAACTACCCGGCACAAGCCCGAATGTGTTTGGTGTCAAAGCCGCTATATATCTTCACGCGACCTCACCTCTATCGCTCTTTCAATTCAGCACTAGCCGACCCAGCGCCCAAACGCGGGGGGACACATATTAGATATCTCAAGACAATCATTGAATACCGATATCTCGGCCAGCTTGTCCATGACTATACCCTTATAGTCACTCGACAGAACAGCCCCTGGCCCCGAGACGTGCCCATCGCATTGCTAGCCATGCCCAATCTCAAAGAATTGACCGTGATCAGACACGATCGCACTGAACAGATGCATGACATTGATTTCTTCACCTACCTCGACAGAATGCCATTCCAGCTCACTTACCTAAGAATGCATTGGGCTGGTCCTGACAAAGGTCGAATCATGGAGTCAATCATGTTGGCCGCTTTTTTGAAGAAGCAAAAATCGATCGAGACTCTTCACATGTCCTACCACTCAGCCGTTATCAACGAACTTGATTTACCCAACCTTCGTAAAGCCATCATTGGCTACGATAACTGGGGAAGTGTCCTCCCTGGTCGTCCTATTACATCGTTGACAATGGAAGGAGATCTGAAAAGCGCCTACCAATTCTTCAAGCCAATCGTTCCCGGGTCTCCGATAGAGAAAACACTACGCAACCTGAAATTTCTGCGCATCGACTCTCTCGTCATGATGGGGTTCGAACTCCACAATCATTTATCGTCGTTGGAAGTTCTCGTCAGTACGGGATTCGAAGTTTGTCAGTTCTTCAATTTCCCTTCGTTGACTACTCACCATCTCATCAGGACAGTTATCGCCAAATTATGACCGCGTTACCTAAACTCAAGGTCGTATGCCTCCTGAACTGCAGGAGCTCGGCGTCGGCAAGGAAAGATGCAGCGAAATGGTTTTTCGCCACTATATCAACCATTACGGACGTTGTGTATAGTGACCCCGTAGCCCTTGGTGGTGTTCGACTAGGTTATTGTGAGCGATACAGGGATGGCTCTCCAACGCCGGAGATCATGCCTGGCGTCAACTCTTACCTTGAATTAATTCACGTCGATTAAATGGTCCTTACTGAAGGTGAAAACCTCAATTATCCACCGCTAAATCATTGCAGACTGACATATTCACAGTTCGACGTGACGGGGCCAACACAATGTTCGCGCTTTGTCGTCACGTCAAAATATACACCCAAACCGGAGACCGGTGCAATTAAATACTCATGATATACGTTACAGAAGGGGCATGCCATTATATTTTTCTCGACATCTAGTTACGTTGATTGGGACCGTTTTGGTTCGAACTCCACGAAGATAGACTTGTTCGTTGCCCCCAAAGGCCTCGTATACGTCCGGTTGACTTGCCCGATCCCACCGTGCGTCAATGGCTCCCGGAAGTTACTTGGCTCCTACGTCATCGGTAACTCTTCTCAAGCCCAAGGCGTAAGTGCAAACCAACCCAGTCGTGGATCGGATGAGATTCTCAGGTAATTGTGTGTAATTAATAGCCAGATTATTACAAAGTACATCCTTCGACTCGACCTTCACTACGCGCTTAGACTCTACAATGACGGTAGGTAGGTCAAGAGACCCCTATTCTTTCGACTACTTCTATGTCCGTGTGAGGTCACGACACCAGGTGAGCTCGCTCGAGAACTTGATCGGGAACTTGAGCTATGACCGGAGTGCCTGGAATGATGATGTCGACTCCTATAACGTCTGTCACTACCCGAGCTCGATCGCGAAGAGACCACAGTTGGAACTTGGCCCATCCCACCACCACCACCTCCATAATAACCATGTTCACCAGCAGAAGTCATATAAACGGGATTACCATAGCCATAATGTCCACTCGCCATCGTTTGTGGCATAACTGGAGAATTCATATATGGGATGGTACCGGAAGAAGAGTGTATGGGCTGAGGCACAGCCGCATGATGGTGGCAACAGTGTGAATGATATCCATTGGGCATGTTCCCGTGATGCATGTATGGTGCTGGCGTCAACGGACTAGTGGGTGCCATAGAATAATATGCATGACCTCCGTAGGGCGTGGGACGCGGATGAGTGGGCGGAGCCGAAGGGTGGTAGGAACTTGGGTAGTTCCCAGTAAAAGGAGTCACATAATTCCCATTTGCTACATGATTATATCCGGAGGATTGGATGTGACCGGGGAAGTCATTGATGGAGGATGCGGCATAACTTGGCATATAATAGGACATTGTCGTGATAAGTCGTGTGGGAAGGTACGTGTCGAAGGATAAGGGTGCGAACAGACCAGCTGCTCACCCAACATACATTAGACTTGCACGGTGCTTATAACTTGACATCTCGTATCCGATGGCACAGCATATGCAGTCATGGCTAGTTTCAAGTTACCTCTATCAGCAACCCTTGTCAACGGTCGCTTAACGAAACTTGAGTTTCACCACGGAGACTCCGAGAGAAACACTAGGGACGCCCGAATTCGAAATTCGCAACATGAATATTCCGTTTGAATTAAACTGTTTAGACTACTACTACATAGAGTCCCATTTTAAAGTTCTTTAAACTGAAAACAAAACCATGCAAAAATGGTAAATACATCATGAATCAATCCAACCAGACTGCAATTCCGGTGGTTGCTTGTCTCCTTTCGCAGGACCTCCCGAAGTGGAAGGTGATCCCTTACCCGAGTCAATGTTATGCTTTTTACTCAGTCTCGCACCTCGCCTTGTAGCTAACGAACCTGTGAGGCTCGGTTCGGCTCGAAATAGAATAGGGGTTGTTTGAGGGACGGTGATAGGTGTGCTCGAACCCGTTGCCTTGGGTTGTGATCGAGCGCTCCAACCAGTCCCTTCACTCGGGGAGGAACTATGGATCCGCTGGCTGCTACCGCCTCGTATGGACGAGTTGGATAATTGAGCGCGAGCTGATGGCGGACTGAGTGTTGCACCGAAAGATGGGATGTGTGACTCCGTTGTAGAGAAGCTTTCCGCCGTCGTTTTCGCAGTTGATAATTCGCCCGGGAGGCTCGTAAAGATGGACTGGTTGATTGTAGAGGTATTTCGTCCCCAGCTCATGAATGAGTTACCGGGAGGTGTTCGTCCAGGTGAAAACAGCAACGGCACGCTCCTCTCTCCAATCCCAAAAGTCAGATAGATTCTCGAACCCATCGAAACGATCAGGAGGATGAAAAACCCGGAAGCAGATTGTTTGCTTATCTGTTTCGCAGATCCCAATGCTAAGATGATTAAGCCTGCCGCCGATGCGGCGATACAGGGGATCAGGAAAGCAAGAAACCTGAAATCCTTCGTCTTGTCACGGTTAGTGCCAGAGGACTTGACGAGGATATCGGCGGCTGCAAGCGAGAAAGCAGCTAGATTGAAGGCTAGCGCAGCGACATACGTCGATGAA
The DNA here is from genome assembly GCA_963576785.1 of Chlorophyllum brunneum. Lineage (NCBI taxonomy): Eukaryota > Fungi > Basidiomycota > Agaricomycetes > Agaricales > Agaricaceae > Chlorophyllum > Chlorophyllum brunneum. The sequence goes on from OY756151.1 coordinate 158,536, forward strand.
AACCAAGAAGGAAATGGCCTTAAAGCACAATTGGATACTAGCGTTGCAGCTGGGTCCACAATCGACCTGATTTGCGTGGCGACTGCGATCTACAAGTTGATGCCTTAGAATATATACCGAGAACATCGTAGAGCCACTTACCCAAAGCCCGACAACAGTTAAACTGAGCAATCCTAATACGCCCACCACCCCCGGATGATAACTCCAAATGACAGAGACTCGAAGAGTGACCAAAACACAGAAAAGGGTCATTACAAGGACCTCAAAGACGCGATACGCTGCCGAAGTCATTATACAATGTCGGTGCCGGACCGCTGTCATCAACATATTCGCGAACAGGGCCGCGAGTCCTGTGTATCGAAGCAGAACAAACCTACAGTTCTCGCATTAGATGAGGAGGTTAGGTATGGCAAAGGTAAAAACTCACAACCATGGTCGAGGATCTCTCCAAGATTTCTTCAGATATAGATATGCTTGATACTCAGCGGACAGAAGCAAACAACTAGAACAGCCATTGTAAAAGATGTTCAAGTGATACCGAACGAAACTCACTGGTCCCACGCGAGTGTCGAAAACGAAACCGTAGAAAGGATGGCTATTCCAGTCTCTCTGAGCAATTCCTCAAGATACCCAACAGTACAAGAAACACTCACATAAAGTGACCTTGTCTAAAAGGTTTTGGTCCATCGTAGAAGAAATGAGAGAGGCAGACGGGTGATAAAAGAAAGAGAAAAGGTGAAGCAGGAACCGAAAATCAGGGCATAAAAAGTAAGCCAGGTCAAGTAAGTGATCGTATTGAATTCACAAACCATCATACCACCTATTGAATATGACAGTATTGATATTGATGCATCGTGAGCTTTTTTTAATAAATTAAGTTAGTAAAAGATGGTTGTCAAGCCTGTCACCCGACTATTTGATTGTCACCGTATTTCACCGACTTTTCACCTGATAAAACACTTGGACCGTGTGTCTTTCGTATTTGAATAGGAGTTGGTGGGATGATCGCCGAAGCCAGAGGTAGGACCAATTCGCCGGATATTACTCAACATGCGCATATCGAGCCTGAGCATCTGAACAAGACACACTATACCCCCGACAAAACTGAAGAAGATACACATCAGAAAGTATGCTTAACGCACAGTCATAAAGTCCGTCCCTAGGTAGGAATCATACTTGGCGGTCTCGGGACCTCTGCCTCTTTATCTTCCTCAGTAGCTCCCAGAACAACAAGAGTATCTGTCCTCCCAAACATCAACGCAGTTTGTATAGCCGTCGGTGTACCCGACCGAGGATCGGCCCCCTTTTCCATCAGCGTCTTCACAACATCATCATTGCCTTTGAATACCGCTCCAGCTACGATCGACTGTCCCAAGTCATTTTGCCTGTTCGGATCGGCACCCCTCTTCAACAATTCTTTCGTGAGCTCTAGATGTCCGGCATAAGCAGCCAACATTAGGAGCGTGTTTCCTAGATCGATCAACACGGGGATGGCTTGTCAAGCTCCAACAAGCTCACCCTTGTAGTTTGTCAGATTTACCGGTAGCCCTGCGTCCACAGCGGGTAATAGGAGCTCAGAGTTCCCTGAGCGAGCCGCCTCGAACATACGTTCAGCGAACGCGAGTGTTTCAGGTGGCAGGCTGTCCACGTCTGGTTTAGGGACTCCATTAGCTGCTTGAGGGGGATCGGACTGGCGAAGGTAAGGCTCTTTCTCATTATAAAACATACAGGCATCAGAACGAACCATGTTGCAAGTTCACAAGAGCGTATATGAGTACAGATTATGCAGTATAAGAAGAACCTAGAAATACATCTCTTCTCCAAGTAAGTATGGGAAAGTATCCTTTCACGGCCCGGATGACGTCACTAAGCGCTGGTACGAACATCATTCAAACGAAAACTAGTGGCAATAGTTCAACAGCTTCTGCAAACCGTCGGGGACCTACAAAGAAAATGAGACTGATATTTCAATAATTTTAGCGAGATACCCACCCTCCAACCATGGGTATTTGCCGCACGAAGGTAACCTTCCAGTGCCTCTCGCATCTGATAAGGCCTAGAAAACTGTCAATGGTCTACAGAATGCCAGAGGAAGAATTAGTTTACATATGCCACTGAGACGGATCGAGTCTTGCAGGCCGCGGTTCGAGGTTTGAGATCGCAAGTCTTATCTGCATCAGAACTGCCGGGATGGAATAACTTGGGGACCACCCTACATGCGTTGATGTCGGCCGTGATTCTTACATCGTTCACTGGAAAAGCTTACCGTCAGCGGTCAACAAGTCCATGCAAATAGATCCACCTATCAACATGTCAGTCTCTGTCATTGTATGTAAGATACGACCTACCTCCGGTAACGTGTCCACCACCGCCACGGATAAACGGCAAGAATCTCGGCCTCAAGATCCTGAAGAATGGGGGTGCTAGTGGAAAAGTCGACGGGAAACGTATCTCAAAAATAATCGAGTTGAGTTTCCTATGGGGACAAAATTAACTCCCGACCCTCCCGTCGTATCGCATTAGGGAACCCACTTTGACACCAGATCTTTCGCGATCGGGATTTCTGGATCAAAGGAGTGCATCTCCACGATCCATTGGAATAGGTTATCCTCATTGAATTCCAGCGGCATATACCACCCCAACTCTTTGAAACTTCCAGCAGAATCTTGTTCTTTCATCATCGACCGCAGCTCCCTTTGTAGCGCCATCGTTGCTGCTATACTCGAATCCTCTGGCGGTGGAAGGAGGTGCTCCACTGCGGCCTTCACGTAGTCTGGATCATGCTTCCAATCGTTTAAGAGCGGAGCTTTCTTCTTCGACCCAGGAACCGACGAGGACACATGGGCTGACTGGCTTTGACTCTGCTGTTGCCTTTGGCTCTGTGAAGCTGTTTCAACAACATGGTTAAAGACAAGTCGGTCGTCCTCGTCGAAATCTTCCTCCACAAACTCCGAACGGCGTGAGCTAAGGAGCGTCTCGATTTTACACGATGGTTCGGGGATCTTAATGGGCGTGTGACCCATCGTAACCGGATGTCTGTCATCTAGATTGACGAACGGAACCTTACTCTCCTTTGTACCCGAATATTCCAACTCGCGTCCTCGCACCAAGAGATATCGACTGCACAAACGGAGATACCGGTGAAACCGTGAGTACTACGATGGTTACGAGAGGATAAACATCCGCACCATAAGATCCAGTGGGTCTGATTGATAACGAAATAAGGAGTCTGACTGACAAATTTATGCGGCAAATTAACAGCTTCAACCAACGCAACACAGCTATTTGCAGCTATCATACTCTTCGGCCATGTTTGTCCGCTCGTAGAATAAGACCCCATAGATATTCGACCGTCCTTCGCCAGATATACTCCTGTGGGAAACATTCACACATAAAGCCACTTGAAAACTTGAATTTCAATTCTCACCATTACCGTATGCTCGCCCGTGAGCAATAGTCTTAAACCACAATCCATGTCTGATTATCTAGGACCCAATCAATACCCGAACATAAGTGGTAAAAGATGACTCATACCGAATGCCAATTCTTAAGAGGCGAGCCATGGAATGCCTACACATCAAATATACCACGTCATTAATGACCAGGTTTGGCAGCGAATTGCGAAGGGCTGCTCACATATAAGATAGGGAACTCCTTCGCCCTGGGGTTCTCGTCCTGAGCCTCTTCAACCGCCCCCTGGAATTTGGCTTCAGCATCAGGAGCACCTACATTGAACCTGAATTGGCGCCAATTGGCATCTAAGAGCCCAATGAGCCACTAGATAACGAAAGGGGAACCAAAACGTACCGAGACCACGGACCAACTCGTTTCGGTTGGTAATTTCCTCGAGATATGCAGTGCACGATGCTACACACCTGTACATTGATAAGTTAAGACGGTAAGATGCCGAAATAGATAAATTTAACACGCACCAACGCAAGGTTAACCACGCCGCAGGAAGGATGGAGGGACTAATATCCTGGAGCTTGGGTTTTCGTTTCCCTTCAACTACCTTCTTCATGAGATGTGCTCTCATTTCGTAAATCTAGGAAACGTATTATAATACGGCACGGGATGAAACTGAATTGAACAAGACATGCTGTGGGGAGAGTATCCAACAACCTCACAACAGCATACCGCATCTATACTCATGATTCGTATCAGCCAAGATTTCTTCACCAAAGGAGAACAAAATGGGGACCGACCTCTGGGATAGTCAACTCGTCAAATTCACACAAACCATCCTTTCCGGCTTGGATATCCGTATTAGTCACAGGTTCCGTTGTGTCATTCTGCACTCCACGATGGGTTCCAACAATAGCATTCTTGGGTGGCGGTACGCGGAGCGCAATACCGGCCGGCGGTTCCTCCAGAACACCTTCAACAGCAGCTGTATAAGCGAGAGAAACAAGAAGGTCAACCGTATAGGGATTGTGTACAATCTCATACTAGGTATAATGAGCCAGAAAAAAATGAAAATGACGGTGGAGATGCTGACCTCAAGCGGAGCACCACGGTTTAGTGCATAATACTGGTATGCACAGAGTTTGGAGTCACAGACGTATGGTTTGAGTGCCTCATAGGCTGAGGCTAGTTTACGATGACAAACGAGGCAGTATTGCGGACAAATCTGCTCCGTCCCAAGCGTGTGAGAGTGAGGTGGGGTAAGATGAAACTCATTACTCACGGCAAGGCGCCGCACGAGATAACAAAAGGCCGTCAGGGGAAGATTGATAGGTGATCCTTTCTCCAAGCCTTGGATTGGATCAAGGAGCGCAATTCGCTGTATAAGTTCGTTCTCCTTGGCTTCCGCTTGCATAATGTCCTACACAATCGCCGAAATAAAAGTCAGCCGGCTAAAGTGATCTGTCGAACGAACCTACATTATGTAATTTGTGCAAAGTTTCTTGGGGTGTACTTTGGCTCTTCTCGATCTCGTCCAAAAGCTTTTCTGCTCCTCCCCAAGTTAACCCAAAGGTCAACCTGAACTGTAACAGCTTCAAAAACGACTGATTCATCAACGCTTCGAGCGAACTGCTCAAGCTGAAATGATCGAATCGGTTTGGGTCCACATCCTCATCCTCTTCAATTACCAGTGGTTGCTCCAAAAGCAATAATTGCTCCGATATATCTAAATCGTCCTTCGGAACATCCTTTTCGCAATCATCCAATAGTAGGCCGTGCTTGCGAACAACCGCTCGAGCTTCCTCACTCCCAGGTTTATAGCGTTGAGTGAGACCGATGTTGAATTGGACGTCCGTACCAGCTTTGACTGCGTTCGCAGTATACGTCCCATCTGCATTGAGTACCGGATACACACCATTGAACCCAGATATAAGGAGGCATAGGTGCTGGGTTTTGGAGAGTAAGGCACGATCCCATGCCATTAGAGCGCGTGGCGGGATGATTTCTACCAAATGCAGGATGGGAATGGATACGGTGACCAAGAAATGCTCAAATGAGTGTTTAATGAATCCGGGGCGATAATCCCCTGCAACAGTCTCAAGGAAATTGCTATAGGTGACGATGTAAGTGCGACATGCAATAGGAGAAACAAAAGGACATGCTTACCTTTGTAAAATAGAAACGTCACATTGGTTGGTGGGAGAGACAGTGAATGAGTCCATATTATAAACTTCGTCGTCACTGATCATGGCATAGTCGTCTTCATCATCCTCTTCAGCTGCCTCGGTTTCCTCTCCGCTATCGACATCAATTGGTTTCGGTTGTGCAGAACGTAGACCCATTGCAACTGAGACGCGAGAAAGGAGTACTAAAAGCGTGTCTCGGACTGGGTGAGAAGGTTCGTTCGCGAATTCCTCTACCACGGTTTGTAATCCGCTAGGAATATCGCTTTCCGAGGCGTAACAAAATAGAGTGTGCGATTTGGGGTACTCTGTTGTATCTAGAACAGAATTGGAAAAGGCCATAAATAGAAACAAGACAGAACTTACCAGAAATGAGAAGATTGACGGATACCACATGTTCGTGGGCTTCGTTTTCGATAACAACTTCAAAGAAACCCTCCTCGTCTCCAGATTGCAGCTCTACCCTCGGGATTAAAGCTCATTAGCGTTGAAATAATGACTAAATAACGTACGTCTGACGCGAAGACGACATGAATTGAATCCCTCCTTACACTCCTCCTCCAAATCACGAAAATCCGCCATGAATCTCTTCCGTCCTTTCAGATGGGCGTTCTTGGTCGTATCGATCTTCTTGGTGGCACTGTCCATAACCCCGCTCGAAAACGATTCTTGAAACAACACGGGGTTAGTTCAGGTTGTGGGATAGATGCGGGAGATGATGAAGAACAGAGACGTGTACTGATCGACTACCACCTCACACAATAATCACGGCTTATCCAGTGTTAACACTTACCAGCCCCAATCCTTTGTCTTTTTGCACTATGCCCATCCAGTTGGGCGCCCGAGGCATTAAAGCTTGACCAGTGTTTTGCTGGAGCCATGCCAGGCATACAGTAAATCAGGAGATGTAAGGTGCGGAATGCTGTTAAAGCCAATATTCATATAAAGGTCATACCGCAGAAACCCTTGTGTTTTTCACACGCCTGACGCGTGTGTGAGTCATGGCACCAAAATCACTTTCAAACACAAGTCATTGTCTGCGGTACGCTACCGACAGCATTCAATAATTATTGCTAAAACCTTGTAGATGCCACTCTCCCAATCATAAATAATCAACTCGTCTCCAAGCCCCCCAGCCTAACACACTGCCATTTTCCGGGTATATCACTTCGTTGCTGGTTAAACATTCATCAATCAACTCATCAAAAATGTACTGGCGGGAGTCTAACGGGCCCATAAGAACTTACCACATACATTGGCCTAAATCTACCAAGGACCCCTTCGTCTGGAGTTATCCTTCCTCACCGAATGCCGATCAAAACCATCACCATCATCATCATCTAGGCTCCGAGGATCTGACATCGCCTCAGCTCTAGTGCCGGAACTTCGTGAGCGCCCATTCTCATTCATCATAGTTGAGCGCGCTCCGGTATGCGACGCCTATGGCCGCCGAGCTTTTGAGGATGTCGCTAGACCTCGAAATCTGAAATAACATACCTGGGCTGGGTGGTCATCAGTGTACGGATATGAATTGTTCGATGATGCGCTTGGGTTTCTCGCTCGTACGAATGCAAGGACACGTTTCACAGTCTCCGGGTCGATAGCATCATCCAAATCCATTGGTTCCTGACCAGTCGGTGGTCTTGAAATCGAATGAGGAAGCATATCATAGAGTGAGAGTAGCGTCATGAGCCGGAGCCTTGAGGTTTTGGACGACGTGAGTTCGTTCTCGAGGTGGGACATCTCAATAGCCATAACTCGTGAAGCGAATGAAAACGACTAGAGGAAAGTGGGGGAGGGAGACTTTCGGTGAATAACAAAAACGTGTAGAATTTAGTGGGGGGTACTTATAGTAACAGGCATTCTGGGAGGATCAGAGATTATGGCAGTGACATTTTGCCGAACGAACAGTTTCATTGAATTAGATCTGTGTGCGGAAAGAAGAATTTCTTGAGCGCTCCTTTCTGGGATTCCCTGCAATATGACATGACGGATTAGTCTTGGGGCTTGTCATAATTCATCTGCATCTGGAATCGAGCCTGCTTCCAGAAGTACCAACCACAAACTAAGATTCTCTCAGAAACCGCTAATTATTCCCTCGTGCATGTTCCAGACCCCAATGCTTCCGGACATCCGGAGCTTGTGGAGTTCGTACTGAGGGTTCGTAGCAGCTGAGCACTCCCCCCTAGCATGAAGTGGTGTCCTGAGTACATTTCAGGGGCACTCCTGAATAGAATGAATAGCCACGTATCGAAGATAAATTATCGTCCACGCCATCCGGGGCGGGGGAAGTTGCGTCGGAGAATACTTGGCGGACCATGCGATGCTCATACATTCAATATATCAATTTCCACGAGTCGTTTGTCCAGAACAAAATATAGAATTACAGGCATGGGATTCCAGCGTAGATCTCACTAGATCCCTTGACGGGGAAAGCAAATCTGCGTGGATGACGGAAACCAGCGGGAACCAGGATACAATCGCGTAATTCCTCCAGATCATCAAAAAGTCACCAGTACAAAGCTTATCTTGGTGTTGTCTTGCCTAATTGCTCCAAGCATTCCCACACATTCATCGCCATTTATTCAGGGAATAAATATAACTCATCACATAGCGTGTTCGGCCCTTCCGCCCCTTACGGAGGTACGGAAAGTGCGTCAATAAAAGGTACATCACGCTAGGCATTTTACTTCCGGTTATTAAATGGCATAAACCATTTAGGATGGCCGGGAGAGAGGTCTTATGGTCAATGGAGCAGATAACAGAAGGCAGAACGACTTTTTTGTTTTATTCCGTACATAACGCACTCGCCGCGTTTAGACCAATACAATGCAGGGATACACCAGCAAGAACAACAACCGTCATGGGACTGCGTAATTATGGCCATTACCAAGAAATCCTAGTATTCTGCGCGCTTCCGGAGAGTCCCCCATGTGATGGTCAGATGCAACACTAGTGGTACCAAATCTAATTTCAGTTTTTTTTTTCGCCATAAATGAACCCACCCGGCTTATTCCCAAGATTTCCGCAAGCCGAAAGTGTTGGTCTCCCGATGAGACTAAAATTCACGATTTAGACAAGAAGATGCCTTCGAGGAACTGTCTAGGCCAGGTATCGAATTCTCAGAGATCCCATCCCCGGCGGTAATAGGATCAACAGAGAAAGCCTAAAGAGGAACTACTACCATACTCAGACGCTTCTGAACAACCCCTATGTTCTCTCAACTGAGCCCATACCTTTACTGAAACGATCGGGCCCCGTTAACCACAGGTATCCCTCGGACTATAAACACCATGATAAATCCGCCCTATAATCACCCTCCATTTCATTCTGATAGGGATCAATATATCTTTTCGCAGTTAGTTTGATAACAACAGGAGGATCTCGTTGATTGTGGTAAAAAAAAAACACATGTGAGTGGTATCAGGAACTCTCTCCCCGGTTTGGCAGAAACTTCTTGATTGACGAACAAGAGATGGGTGTAGACGACGTTTCACACTCCCCCCCGAGTCCATTTGTGGTGAATGGCTAAGATTAGATATATCAGTTTCAACAGCATCGCACTTTGTGGATTTCATGATGAGCATATGATAAGGCTTCACCCAAACCAACGCTCACAAGTGCTCGCCATGTTGCGCCATCAAAGTCGGGAGATTCCGATCCAACCTAGAGGTGAAGTATATGTATGCTTGCGGGTACCTTGATCTTTCAATTAATGGAAACGAAAAATTTTTCAGGGACATGTGAAGGAACCGGAAGTCGAGGTTCAGATGCTCATCACTTTACTGAATGATGGAACCTTGCAGATCTATAAACCGCTTCTTGACTCGTTGTCTGAAGGTATTGATGATGCGGATGTTATTTTTTTTAACTAGTAGTCCTCCTTGATTGGGTTTCGGGTTGAGAAATTCTCATGTCATTTTCTCCCATCAGACGATGATGCTGTTGGCTAGATAAAGCTTTTTGACTCGGATGGAGGACACGGGTGTCAGTAGAATAGACTGGAGGATTTCCATGTGTGGTGCTAGTCGCAGTGATCACTGAGGAAAGGCCGATTTGAGAAAACTTGTCACTTTTTTTCACATTGGTCTGTTATGATATATGGAGCCAGTGTTAAACCAACCCACACGATTCAGCAATAGCAGCTATCGCAGTATAATCCCCCGCCCGACAATACGCGAGTATCCTGAGAATATTATTATTTACATGGTTGATGGTGCAAAAAGACCTCCGCTTACTAGAAAAATCTCCGTCGTGCATCCGCCAAGAGACAAGCTATTGTCGGATTTGCCAAGTACTCTGCGTATTTTTCTCTCTACTCAAAGAGTCAAGATACCCTTGATGATCCAAGTAACAACCAAATGACCGCGGTTACTACTATCATAGTTTCAAACGTCATACTTTATTCAACTTATCCCAACCGACTCGGACCTGTCCACAGAAGAAGTTGCAGACCTCAGGTATGACGGTGGCGCAACGACCTACAAGTAATAAAATAACTGGTTCCCAGATTTCTAACAGGACTGTTCAATGAAGTCAGGGGAGAGGGACTGACAATCATCTTGATCTGCAAGGAGTCCGGATTGGCGATCGGCGGTAAAATGTCAGAGGGAAGATGCCAAGCATTACCTCTCCCAGATATCTCACTCTTGTCATGTGGTGGGACGAGGGGTACAATGGAGTCTCAAAGGGAGGCTACGGAGCAGCACCGACTATCATTTTCTTTATTGATCCTTTCCCCGGTTCTAGTGGCGTCTCCTTCTCCTTGGAAAATATCAGGTACTCTGTGTTGATGTCGACTGTTTTCATCTTTTCTTTTACTACAATATCATCTCAAGTCGCTTCCTAGTCCCTATGTTATTTTTACCAATCATAATTTTAACAGAAGCCGGACACGCTCGGCACTGTGCGAGTCTTCGCCTTCTCCAAGTCTGCATGTGAGTTCTGGAGTTGATGATACCTCCCCACACGGGGTTTCAGGATACTCCCCAATTGCAACCGATGTCCGAAGTGTGTTCCAGGCCATTCGGGACCACGGAACCTCCAGTGATGCGTTAAGGGGCCCCAACAATTTAAGGGAGACCGTCTAGGCCATACTATATATAAACACGATTTCGCTCGAGAAGACATGGTAGTGTTCCTAACCGGCGGCAGCTGCCATGCGCGTCCGGATGGAAATTTGTGGGCTCGACTATTGACCGTTGAGGTAAGAGTGTCAAAAATACAGAATATGCCGCATCATTGGGCGAGGCGGGCGCTGCAGCAGTGCTTTGTATGGCTAAGCGGGGTTCTTGGATGTGGAGCTAGAAGCAGTGGGTGCTCACGTGACGGGCTGCTCCCACAGTGCAGTGCTGTTCGGGTCGAGCGGCGAGGCCAACGTCGCGCGGTCTGTCATCTGTCCCTCTTTCATTCTCACTTGTCATCTGTTCTTTCATTCTCACTTGCCATCTTTCGCTCAATTCCTCAGTCCGACCTTTCCGCGTAATCTGCGGCAGCACACAACATGTCATGTCCTTCTGAAAACCTGGCCGTAGTTGATCAATCCAAATTTTGGGATTCCAACGGCCTTCACTGGACAACTCACCGGATCGGCTGGGCCATCGCGGGGGGTTGCACAGTATTGGTGAGAGCAACTCCCTGAAGCCGTAACATCGTATCTGTGAAACTCATTACTCTGATAGACGGTACTGGTTTCCCTATTTTCCGTGTTTTCGCATTGCAGGTTCGTCTTACCGTACCGTCTTCTGTTTGCATATGAGATCATTCAACCCTCGACCTATGTCTATAGAAACTATACAAATCCTCCTCAACAACGTCAAATGTACGCCTTACCACCTCTCATGAACTCTCATCCCCTCCGCGCGCTCTCCGCACATGATTATACAAATGCATCCACGCCGCATTTTGGGCTCCCCTCCCCCCCATTCCAACATACCGGATCTTGTGCGGTTTACCCTGTCTTCTCACCGCCTCAGTCCTCACCACTGAAGGTCTATGAGGACCCTTCCCACCCTCACTCCACTCCATCCTTCGCCATTAACTGAAACTGAAATGCCAGATTACGCATCCTCTACATGCCTCCCGTGTACGCTGTCATCTCATTCGCTTCCTACCGCTGGTTCCGCAGCTACACCTACTATTCCTTCATTCAAGCCGGTGCGTGTCTCTACCGCGTTTCCTCCTCTCCTCGTTTTTCTAACGTGTTTCTTAGTATATGAGGCGAGTTATGCCCGCTTATCTTGCTGTAATCAATGCAACGATTGACGCCACAATTATATTCGCCCACGTTTTTCATAGGCGATCGGTCTTAGTGCATTTCTGTAAGTCTTGGCAATTTGCATGCTCGACTTTTTGATATATATTTAGAACCCCAAACCTGTGCAACACAGCCTTCTTCTGATCGAATTCGTGGCTGCAACCGCCGCAGGAAACTCAGCAGTTGATGCACTCGAGCGAAAGGATAAACGCCCTCTGCCTCTACCAGTGAGGTTTATTACATTCGAAAGAATAGGATTTTGATCTAATGGAGATGATCAGTTCTGCTGTTGGAGATACCGTCCAACAAAAGTGCGCACAGTCATGTTTCACAACTTCTTTTCTAACGCGCTCACATTCGAACATAGGCATATTTTTTGTATACCCTCAAAGTTCGTTAGTCCTCCCAATCCCACCCTCAACGATCTTTAATCCATATCAGTGGTCCGTATTACAATACGTAATCATCAGACCAGGTAGACATATCTTTTCTGACCCTGTTCGATGTTCGATACTAATTTTCCAAAAGCTGCTTCAATAGCAGGTATAATTTGCGAAAAACTCGGTGTTCTCTGTCACGCCGAGGGATTTTCGCCACTTTGGGCAAATGTCTACATCGAATCCATAAACTTCGTGAGCATCAGGTAAGTAACTCTCCATTTGACCCACATCTCCATTGGCATCACACCTAAAAGAATCACTTAACACCGGAAATTTTGTTTTCTTAATCACAGTATAGCGCTGTACGGTCTTCTGGTTTTTTATGGTCTCACGTCCGAAGAACTCCGAGGACGTCGCCCGATGGCCAAGTTTCTCGCAATAAAACTAATCGTGATGTTTACATTCTACCAGTCATTCGTGGTATGTCCTTAGTTCCGATTATATCGCTGTTTTTTTTCTTCGGTTGGCTGATCAGAATTGCTTCCATTCTCTAGTTCAGCGCTCTTGAAAACAGAGTTATTCATGGTATGATATAGGTGTTCTATTCGGTGAGCATGTTCTGAAAAGGGTTTCCGCAGAAACCCAGTATTGGACTGCAACGAATGTTGCTAATGGGTTGAGCGCGTTAGCGATATGCATCGAGGTGCGTTTTTTGCTCCATGTCGTCATCCTGTTTATCCGGATCTAAATGAACACATCTCCACCTCTTTACGTTACCTAACAATAACCACAACGTGTCGTCCATTTCGACTTTCAGATGGTCTTTTTCTCCCTGTATATGATGTGGGCATATCCATATTCCGAATATAAGCGAAGCACTGCGAAGCCGGCAACAAGCATTTGGAGACCCCTTTGGGACTCGTGAGTTATATCTATTTTATTCGATTTATCCACACGCTTATCCCACCTTTCCGTATGCAGAATCAACTATTGTAAGCACCTTTAACCATTATCTGACCACCACCATCGGTTCTAACATCATACCTTCTTCCGCTCTATTTTCTTTCGGAATCTATCTTTGGCTGACTTCTCTTCCATTTTATCCGTCTTCTAAACCAACAGACGATTTTATTGCGGAAATAGCCGGGTCGTTCAAGTATTACTGGGGAGCAGCCACTCACAAACAACAAAAAAGTCGGCGACCGAATATGGGTACAGCATTTGGTGTCGAGGGTAGACGATCATCAGGATCTTCACCTGGATACCCTGCAACTTCGTCAGGAAGGACATTGTTACAGGCTGCATCACCGGTACCATATTCTTCTCCTTCGTTGAACCACGATGAGACGATTATTCCGCTTACAACCTTGGATACGAGGGGGTCTACTAAAAAGGATTTGGAGATGAGGCATTCGAGGGTTGGACTTGCGCATTGATGATGGTTATAGGTCTTTCTTTATGTTGATTCCCCCCCTCCTGTTTTCTGTTCTTGGGACATTGATTTGGGCGTGTTGAGTTCTGCTAGTTTGTTTTCGCTGCAGCTGCAGATCAGGCATTCGTTTTTTTTTCCTCCTCGTTTACTCATTACCCGTCGTCTTGGATATACCTAGTATACGTTTTTTTTTTGGAACATAACTACATATCCTCTCTGCTGTATCGTTACCCCCCTTTGAAGTGAAGGAGATACCTTGCCAAACGAAAAAAAAAAAAATTCTATATAATGTTCTTATTTTGAATGAGAAATTAGATGACTGGGACGGTATAGAGGTCGATAGGCGCGCAATCAGTAGGAGGTTCATCCGGAGTACTTTTATACCACACCTAAATAAAAACAAAAACCACGTTTACAACCATTCAAAAAAGAAAAACACATAATAAACTCACATCTTCACCATCCCCACAAACATAAAACTGTCCAATAAAATTATAACTCAACCTCGCACCCAACTGTGAATTCTCTTGATCCGATTGAATACTAAAAGTATTATAACTTGCGCATTTGTCGGTGTTGGAGTTGGAGGTGAAGCCGAGAGGACCGGAGGTGTTGCAGGTGATTGATTCTGGGAATGCTATGAGAGCTCTTTGTGGTGAAGAAGAAGAAGAAGGTGTTGCGTAGAGGGTGCCTTGGCTGAAGTAGAATTGACCGATTGGGTTTGAGGTTTTGAGAGTTGAGTAGGTGGTTGTGCCGCCGGTTGGGCGTAGAGGCTATATTCATTAGTTGAGGGCGTAATTGATGGTGTTTAATGGAGGAGGATATGGGTAGGCTTACTTTGAGGTTGCCGGAGCCACTGTTTGGGGAACTGGCGACTAGGTAGAAGAGGGGTGTGGATGCTCCTGGGGGTATGATAGCGGTTGCGGTGGAGGTGAGGGTTGTGAGGAAGATGAGGGTGGTGAACTTCATTATTGTTGGAGGTGGTGATGGGGGGTGAATGTTTGCGTTAGGGGTATTTATGTGAATGTGAAGAGGAATTACTGAATCGAATTGACAGTTGTGTCAGATTGACTTGTGAAATATAGCAGAGTTGTACCTAGATCATTAACATGGGGCCTGACAGTTCATATATCGGTAAAGGATGTTCTGATTCTGACCATGGATGGTATTGGTTGATATACAGAACGTGATACTCAGCCACAATAACGACACGGGCACCATGCCCGCACCTGCCAGTGCTTTCCATACTCCCAGCCAGTAACTATTCATCTGCCGCGTTTTCATCCTCTTCAACGGGCGATTCAGCCCGTTGCTCTGCAGGGACAGGGACAGCAGGGAACCATCCATATTGCCTTAGGTTAATCTTATATTCACCATCACGAGTCTGAGTTACTTCAACACCTTCGGCAACAAGGGCATCCCGTTGTCTACGCGCACCATCTGTTCCTGGACCTCGAGAAGATATCGTACCAGAGGAGCCTATAACACGATGCCATGGAGCTGGTGGGTTCGTATCTGGATGGAGGAATTTGAGTGCTAAAGGATCCGTCAGGTTCAGTACATACGTTTCATGAACAAATTACCTTGGCCCACATGTCTAGAATGACGAGGCATTCCGACAAGTTTCGCAATATGACCTATTGGCATTTGAAAATATGCCCGACCGAATGGTGAAGTCTACTGACCGTAGGTAGTAACATGCGCAATTGGTATAGATCTCACAGCTTCATAAACCTAATAAAAGTCAGTTCTCCAAAAGGACGAGCTACAGAGAATCTGCCGTACCGCTGCATGGAATTCTGCGCTATCCATGACTGTTGCAAACGAATCTCCATTACAGAAACACAGTCAATGTATTGCTGACTCACACGTAATTCGCGTCAAGTCACAAAACCGTCACAACCACGTGTTTTGGATATAAATCTTTTCATTTAGGGCTTTGTTCCTTTCCGAATCCCAATTACGTGTTTCGAAACACTGCTGGATTCGATTATCCTTTTAACCCTTGATTCCCCTCTGGGATATGAATCTCAAAAGTACAACGGTAGAAGGGTATCTTGAAAATTTCAAGGTTATGAAGCCTTATGGTCTTGAGACAGGAGGCCGAACGTCGGATGACGATAGGATTGAAAGAGGCGGCCGGTTTAGTGAAGTTAGATGCCACGTGTAGGACACTCCTTTCCCCGGAGACCTCAAATTCCCCGTGTTTGGAGCCCGTGGAGTTCCTCCGCTGTCCACTGAAAATCTATAAAAAAAAGGGACAAAGCCCGCTACTATCTGAGGGGTAGAACGACCCATGCGGTAAGGTTTCCGTTCACAAGGAGCAGCGCTACGACTCTCGGAAGCTGTCCCTGCATAAATCCGTCCTCTCAGCTCTTTACGAAATCGGACTTGGCGAAATACATCTAAAAGCGAGCTGAGATATCCTCGCCCGCGTTCCGGTTCCGCGGAAGGGAAAAACATAGTTAGCGACATGTCAATAGCCAAGGCGAGGGTGATGTTTGACACGAAACATTCCTTGGATGTCATGTTGATCTCTTTTGCCAAAAAGCTGTTTCGGGAAAACATTAATGCTCCGTTGGGGACGGATGCATCGCCCCTTGCTGACATTAGAAGGTCGCCGCCATCAGTGGAAACCGCAGTAGCCACTTAGTATATGACGGGCGAAGCTGAAACACTATGAAAGGCGATTGATATACTTCCCCTTAAGACCAAGACTATGCAGGATCATCTTATGGCTCCTTTGTCAAAGGAGTTCGATGCTAAGTCAAAAGGACGATAACGTTTCCCAGTCACAGTGCACCAACGTACATAGGATATGTGTCCCTTGGACCGCAGTACAACAATGGATACGCTGTCCGGCTGGGCGAGTGGAGGAACTGCCAAAGCGGTTACCCTCCTAGGAAATCCCGGCTCCTAGAACTCAGATTTGGTTGACACGGATTCCAAATTTGAATATACACCAGACATAATAATGTTACAAGCGTAAACGACTGTCAGGCTCGTACAAATGTATCCAACGATGACTCCACAGCGAATATATGCTGATCAAGCCGGGCATGCGAGGAACATACAGACATAAAAAGGACACTCGGGAAATACTATGGAGTCGATGAGTGTTATATGTGACGACAAAGAGATAAAGCTGAACTACGCACAGAGTAAGAGAAATACTCCAGCGGCCACGAGGTTCAAACCCAACACTATGACGCAACATTAACGTATGCCTTTATGCTCATACATGAACTAACGCACAGACCCAGAATACAAGTTTGTTTTTGGGAGGGTAGCATATGACTAGCACCAGTGCTAAAAAGAACAATACAAGTATCGAGAGTGCGACTATTGTAGCAACTCGCAGACGGGGCATCCTAGGGCGACCATTAGGAGTAGGTTGGTTGGTGGTATGGGTTTGGGGTGGTGTACTAGCTTCGTAGGACATTGGAGAATTATGCATAGGTGTCTCGGACAGAAGAGCAGTATGAGAGTCTCCAGACGACATGTGGCAAAGTTGACGCTGCACTCATAGGAATAAAATACTGGATGAATGGTATTTATAGTTGCAAAATGCGATGTGATATTACCGTGAGGGCAGTGGGATAGTTCGATTTGAAATACGGCATCGAGGTGATATTTACTAAGTACCATCACCTGGTGTTGGGTAAAGATCGCCGAGTTTCCCAGCAGCTAAAGATCCCACTAGAAATTTATTGGCCGTGTATACACATTGTATAGTTGCAGTACAATACTCTCCAGCCTCCGGGAACTGGGCGGGTATGAGATCGCTGTCTGTGGTAGTGTATCAAGTCTTCTTGCGTAGCTAATGTAGTGGTTCAGCAGGTCGCACCCGAGTTTTGCTGTGCAAACATATCTGTTGAGATCAAGAGTCTAGTACTGACAACGAACAGTAAATCAACGGGCTTGCAATACCGTGTATTCTGTTTTCGAAGTTACTCTGCCAGGCTGCGCTGAGTATACCCCCATTAGGGCATGGGTTCCAACCATATTTTGGGAGGAGGTGGCTGGAAGATTGTCATCGCGGTAGCTTGGAGTTCTCTCTCTATCAACGGTGACAAACTTTGAAACTCACAGCCAGCCAGTTTTGTTGACGACCATATCGTTTTGCGAGGACAGAGCGTCAACCAGGCATCCGAGAGGGCTGTGGCTGATTATAGCCAATAATAGGCACTGGGGGCTGTTCGAGATTGATGTCCTGGTGGTTTCAAAGCCACAACAAATACTGGGGGCCGACTAGGAAAATATATCGGAGTAAACGGTAGAATTGTTCTGTCAAGTGAGAACGGCGTACTACCAATATAAACTACGTCATTCAAGTATACACCCGTGTTTGTTCCTGAGCGTTATATGTGTGTATCACTGCACCGGTATTGCCGCTAGATTATCTTTCTGATCAAAAGGAATAGAGTTATTCATGAGTACCGACTTTAAGATTTTCCGCTTGACATTGAGTCTTCTAACTGACAGGGTCACATCCGAAATTGGTCCCTTCGCCAGAAGTTGTCTCCCATCAGTGAGGGGGTCACTTTACCGCTGAACTAGGTACTTTCATACCGCCCCAAGCAAGTATTCTGCTAGGGTGCGGCGAGCATATAGGTTTAGTTATGACTCTGGGCAAGTGGCATCCGGAAATCCGTGGTTCTGAGTTCCTAAGTTGAAGAGTCCGGTAAAGTCCGTATCACATGATCAACACACCTTGTTGACCTTGCTCTGGAATTTTGAATTCTGCCAGACGTTGTTCAGCGATGAAGGAGAACATTGACACAGTACTCCTTGGCCATCGTACCGTATTAGTGCCCTATAGGAGGCGCCATGTTCCTGTGAGTGCAGTGAATAGCACTCTTTCAGCTATATCTAACCATTGTTAGATAGAAATACCATGAGTGGATGTTAGATGCGGAACTGCGCGATCTTACAGCAAGCGAATGCTTGACTTTGGGAGAAGAGTACGACATGCAACGTATGTCAACTGGATCCTGCAAATTTCTGTGGACTTAGCGGACTTAGAAAAGTGGCAGAACGACGAAGATAAATTGACCTTCATCATTCTCGGCCGTCATCCTGAAGACCAACTTCCGTCTGTTCACGATCCACAGGCACTTGCGACACCTTTATCCCCCGAGGATCCCAGGATAGTCGCGCTGCCCATGGTTGGCGACGTAAACCTCTTCTTAAAAGGCACTCGACCCGAGCTTTTGGCCCTGCGAGAGGGAACAATTGTTGCAGAAGAGGACAACTTTGAGGCCGAAATTGAAATCATGATTGCAGGTGAGTCCTTCAGTACCGTCACTGTTGGTGGAAACTTGACCCACGCTTACTTAGAGAGGACCTACCGACAGAAAGGCCTTGCTATCGAATCAATTCTGCTATTGCTTTCATATGCAACAGGGCAAGGGTCAGGATTCCTGTACCCATTCTTATCCCACCCGCCATCAGACGCACGTCCACCAGCCCATTGGAACCTTCAGCCGTATCTCGAGCACATTCAGACAACTCAGTCCCCACGATCACTGACGAGTATTGTCGCCCCCAATCGACTCGTAACGCGTATATCTCAATCGAACGAACCCAGTATCCGTCTATTTGAAAAATTGGGCTTCAAAATAGTCAAGAAGGTGGAAGTTTTCCAGGAGGTTGAAATGCGATGCCAGTATACCGAACGAGTTCAAGATCTGAATCATGTATAACTATCATCCCCTGGGGACCTATACAGCATTGCTTTATCGACTCTTTGAGGGACTGGAAAACCCTCCACCCTAGGCCAATGATCTTCTCCCTATAAGGTTTCATCGATTTCATCCGTGAGGGGTGAATCGAGGATCCTGTTCAGCCGACTGGTCACGAGCCTGCTTGCGTCCTGGGGGAACTGATCGTTTTAAAGTTGCCAGCGGAAAAAGGATAAAATACAGGTCTCATGTTCACACCAATGTGGAATATTGAGATTGGCCAGGAAATTGGCTCGCTTCATCGAAGTCGATACATGCAAGAAACCATTTTTAGCACACCAATGACGCACGATTCTAATCGGATTGGGTGACGTTTGAGTTGCCGCCTGCTAGAGCTAAGTTACTCCAATATTTGATGACGACTGAAAGGGCCGGTAGATCGCTGACTTCGTCCCGTCCTGGATTCATCTTAGGATGCTGGACTGGGGCTCTCCTGGGAAAGCATTCAGAGCTTTAGGGTTGTACATCTGCGACCTTCCACCCCGCTAGGAAATTGAAACATTAATGGGAGACAGGAAACCTATACGAGCCTATGTGGCGGGGCAAAAACTTCGGACAATCGATACGGATGACCACGTTTGATGGGTCTTCGACTTCGATTGAGATCAATATCTCGGCCTTATGTCTGCGTCCCTCGAGGTGAAAACACGACGCGTGAGTCGTCGGTCTTTCTCTGACACTCTGGTGACACTGGATCATTGAGCGGTCGAAAAGGTTATTTTTCCGATGTCTATCCCGGGAGCCACTACCTCTGGACTCCCTAAGCACGGGAGTTTCGTACCCCGGACTTTGGAACCAGCGGTACCGTCAACGCGTGGATGATGTTGATCCGAAATCAGTCCTCTGAATGGAGAAGATATACTCTTCTAGAGATGGTACGTCGGTAACTCTGTGCTCTCGTTATGCGGCCGCCGATGGAACCAATCCCTCAAGTCGCGCATGGAGTGTGGATCATATGTCCTCGGCACGGCCCGTTAGCAAACATCTGCCCCACCCTCAGGCAGGCGTTCGACACTCGGAACCGCTGCGATTTTCATAATCCATCGCACGGAATATTATGTGCTCTTCCGCCTATATAAGGCACAGGTGAATACTTCAGATGTCGGGGACTCGTTTCTCGATTCCGCTATCGAATGCTCAGAATTGGGTGGTCCGTTTTCTCTGCGACCGTTCTTGGGATTGTGGGGTTAGTAAACGCCCAATCCTCGGCGACGATCTCTGTCAGCGCGTCAGCTAGTCATTCTATCCCAAAGACCTTATGTAGGTTATCGAAACTATACCTAGGTCGACGACGCTAACGCACCGTGAAATGAAGGGGGTTTGATGTTTGAGGCAAGTCGAATCCCAATACCGAAATTTCGTATTTCTGAGGTTCGCGTGGGTGGATTTGTAGGATATCAGCGTAAGCCGTTAGCCCCCTCTCATTAAGACTGTGCTGACATTTTTGAAAAATAGCATGTGAGTACACTCGGTATAATCAGATTCCATCGTCTTCCCGTACCCATGAATCATATAGAGTGGCGACGGAGGTCTTTACGGTGAATGTAAGCGACCCCAGTACTCGTTCATCTCCGACAGATGTCTGAGGACACGTCTTAGTGCTCCAGAACAGAGCTTTCCAGCAAGTCAGTCCAGGGACAGGCGGAGCTCTGAATGCATGGGAATCTGTCAATGGAGGAAGTATTAACGTCATTCGCGAGTCTAATCCTCTGTCCAATGCGCTTCCCAATGCTCTTCGTCTTAACATCCCCGGTGGACGCTCCGGTGGTGTTGGATTCGCCAACAATGGATATTATGGTAGGCCTTCAATATTCCTACACCGCCACTCACTTATTAGTTCAAAGGTATCAAGGTTTCTGCCGGTACCACTTACAAAGGATCGTTTTGGTATCGCTTCCCTTCGTCTTCAGGCTTCAGGGGTAGTGCTACTGTTAAATTGTTATCCCAATATGGATCGACCCTCGCCACCACCACCGTCTCCCTTTCGGGCTCTCAGACATCCTGGGCGCAGGTCTCGTTCACCCTACAAGCGACCGCCACGGCAGGCGGATTGGACAGCCAGTTTATAGTCACTTTGGATGGCTCAGCTGCCAGTGGCCAGACTATCAACTTTGCTATGTTTTCGTTGTTCCCTCCCACGTACAAAAATCGTTCAAATGGTCTCAGAGAGGATATTGCGTCCGCACTAGCCGAGATTAAACCCGGATTCTGGAGGTTCCCTGGCGGTAATAATTTGGAGGGTCAAACGACTTCTTCGAGATGGCAGTGGAACGCCACCGTCGGTCCAGTACAAAACCGTCCAGGTAGTTCTTACTCCTTATGTCCTCATTCTAGTTCCTGAATCACTTCTTATAGGACGCCAAGGTGATTGGGGCTACATCAATACCGAGTAGGTTGAGAGATAGAGTGCGGAAGAGCGCGCTCGTTGACATGCATTCTAGTGGTTTCGGTCTATACGAGCACCTTCTTTGGTGCGAAGATTTGGGCATGGAGCCTATCATGGCTATTTGGGCAGGTAAGCGCCATTTATTTCTAGGGCGCCGAGGTCCTCATGTACACAGGTTACTCGCTCGGTGGAACAAGCCTCACTCAAGGTCAACTTGGTCCCTACATTCAACAAGCAATTGACCAGGTCAGTTCCGGCCCCCTTCAGACCACTGTCCAGCTCACGCGTTATAGATCAACTTCGTCATCGGTGGAACCAACACCGGCCCTGGTGCGCGACATGTTTGATATTCTGGAACTAGATCTAACTTGACGCATAGGTGCTTTGAGGGCTTCTCTTGGTCATCCGGAACCATTCACATTGAATTATGTTGAAGTTGGAAACGAGGTACGACCCGCCTCTTCTCTCTTCTCCCTTTGTTTTCGAGGCTCACAGGGTTCCAGGACTTCTTTGCTTCCGACAGTTATAAATATCGTTGGAACAGCTTTGTTAACACTTTGAAGTCCACCTTCCCACAAATCCGTACGCCACAATTATTTTATTGATTGAACCAGCCAATAACCAATGACTGACAGACTTCATCGCTACGAGTTATGTCAACAACCCCGGTCTTAGCCCGAACCCGACAGAGTGGGATGTTCACGTTTATCAGACACCCAGTAGGTTTTTTCCCGAGTCACCATCTCCGACTCGCTGACTGTAAATAAGCTTGGTTCGCACAGAACGCGTTTTACTACGACAACTTCGCAGTACGTATGTTGACCCATGACAATCCAGGTAACTCTGACCATTCTGCCAGCGTGATGGTACCAAATATTTCGAGGTGATTTTAAACGGTATTTTCAGGCCTTTACTAGCTTTTAATGTGTGTTCAGGGAGAATACGCCGCCATTTCGACTAACTCTGGGGACATCTGGGACAACCGCTTGCCATTCCCGACGATGGGGAGTAAGTGAATCCGCTCTTTTCGCGTATACGTCTCGTTGACGCAGTATAGGTGCTGCTGGCGAAGCCGCTTTTATGACTGGATTGGAAAGAAATAGTGATATTGTGTAGGCCTTGTTTTCGGTCCGACAGCCGATTCAAATTCATTCCAGTGTTTTAGGTTCGCTGCTTCTTATGCTCCACTTCTCGGAGTAAGTCTCCATTATGCTTTTGTGTGCAGATGTCTGACTATCCATTTACAGCACGTTAGCGGTAGCCAATGGGTATATTTTAGTCATCTTCCGAAGAAAACGTTATGCTGAACCAATTATGGTAGACCCCGAACTTGGTCGGTTTCGAGTAAGTCTGGATTTGTCAAGGAATAGGATGATTATTCTGATCAACAATAATCCAGTGCCGGAAGCGTTTTCAGATCGACAAGTTTCTACGTCCAGAAACTCTTTGGTAGCAACCGCGGCGACGAATACCTCCCCAGCACCCTCCCTTCTCGCACCGGAACCGTTTTCTGGAGTGTCGTTCGTAACAATTCCAATAACCAAGTCATAATCAAGGTAATTGATCAAGATCTCCACTCCTCATTTCTTCTAATGCACGCACGCACACCAGATTTCCAACACCGGTAGCAGCGCTTCGCGCCTCACCTTCAACATGGCCTACAACAATGTCGCAAGCAGTGGTACGGCACAAATTTTGACAGGAGCCTCTGGTACTAGCAACACACCAAGCAATCCTAACGCTATCACTCCCAAGACAAGCACCATCTCGACCGGCAAATCATTCACTTTCAGCGCCCCAGCTGTCAGTGTCTGCGTTTTGACATTCACTGCTTCCTGAATGACAGGATGCGAGGCAAGCAGAAGAGAATTACTTAAAGGAGTTGAATTGTAACAAATTTTTGAAACCGAAAATGAGAATTGCCTTATCGTGATCTACAGCCCACAGCCACAAAGTCTTCCCAATTTATTTATTTCGATACGGATCCAAGACACAGAAATCGTTACCATTACAAGTTTGGGGGCGTTCAGTCTCCGACATCGTTATCCTTCCAAAATCACTACATATTACACGTTAACGGCCAAAATACAGTATTTCGAGGGAAAGCATAGACTCAGTGATCTGGAGGGTTCTGTTAGAGAGAAAATAGTGAGAGTAGGACAGGGCGAACCTGCGTCCCAGCTATAAAATCAACCGCGATAGCCTTTGAGGGGTACGTGTATTTGTCATCGGACCAGATCCTGATAAATGGCAGTTGGCTTATGACTGGTTCCCGAAATATAGGCATGACGAGTCTGTATTCCTTCGCGGGTCTTTTTTCTGGGGCACGACGAACGTTGTACGCGTTGAAATCTTGGACCACTAAAGGGCAAGATTCACCATCGTCTTCATCATCATCGTCGTCGTAGTCGTCGTCATCATCATCATCATAGGGAAGCGAAAATAGGAGGTGGCGTTGGCCATTTGTAGTCGTAATATCAGCTCCATGTTCTTCCGATCCGCTCCAGAGGGTGACGGGAGGTCCCCAAGCATCCCACTCAATAATTCGAGCTTGAGTGATCGTTGGCCAGTCATCCTGAGGGGGAAGGGTGTTCAAGATCGAATGCCTATGCACAAGCATCGACAAACCGCTCCAACTACTCCGACCGTGGTCCCAAGCCTCCCACCTGAAAAGGACTACAGCATTTTCAGGCTGATCTAAGAAAGGAATAGACGATGGTACATGTTTTGGGAATAGACCATCTCCAGTGGGATTGGGTGCGCTGCGACAATGGCCCCAGTGAACTTGGATGCAAGGTTCGCGTAATGGGGGAAGATGCAGAGTCTGAATACGTTTGACGGATCCACCGAGAGTCGAGGGGGTAATATAATATATGTGCAACGACCACGATTCGTTATCCGGAATTATGACGAGATCACGGTGGAGAACAACGATGCCGGCGTTCGATATGGATATGGGTTCCTTGTTCAAATATTCAGCGTGACGAACTCTCAACTCAACTTGGAAATACTCACACACTTGGCCTTGCCCGATTTCCAATCAAAAATATACATTCGCTCGAAATGCGTAGAAACATCGACTGTGAGCACGAGGTTTTCTCCGAAAACCTTCATTGCCACTTTGATAACTTCTTGAAAATTCACAACCTCTTCTCGACAAACATCGATAATGTGATTTTCAGCAAGAGGGTGCGCGTTACCCGTTGAGTGCTGAATTAAACGAACTTGAAGGTGCACTTTCAGGGGAGGGTCTTGATAAACATTCCTGTACAACACAACTCTGAAAGCTGTAATTTTGTATAATGGCTTTTAGACTCACTGTATTAGACCGGCGATGAGATCATGTTCTTCAATGGCACAACAAAATTCCAACACGTTCTCAGCCACAATAGGACGAAAACTGTCTTCCTCGGGTTCTTGGATTGACAGGGACTGTAGACCTCCAGGAAACACATCGTCGCCATACTGCGACGGTTCTTTCCCAAGTAAATACCAGCAACCTTCAATGTCAAACAGTGATGTCATATCATCTGGGAGCGAAATCGTTCTTTTCGATGTCGGTGCGAGGGAGCTCCACGCGGCTTCCCTCTTCCTCAGCATCTCCAGTCGTTCCTGGGTGGAAAGGTGGCAACGTGGATTATCGACGACGCCGGCGACCTTGCATTCAAGTGCATACTGAAGTTGAAGGGACGTCTGGTATAGATTACGGAAAAAGCGATTGACGGATTGGACGGCGTGTGCGTCTGGGACGTCCAAGTGAAGCAAGATTTCGATGAGAACGTCGGAGGGAAACATAACGAAGCTCATCGTTTCTTGGTGCTTTAGATGTAGTCTCAAGTAGACGTGTAAGAACCGACGAGTGGCAAGCTGCGATCTTGATAACCACCCAGAGTTCCTTTGTTCGTAGCCGGCCGCGCACCTGACTGGTGGCTCAACAATGTGGTTTGGAAGCCGTTTCAACGGTCAGGTACAAATCAACGTCACAGACTTAATCCCTCCAAACCACATACGAGACTGAGGTTTAGTAAGTCCGATCAAGAAGAACCCAATGGGTAAATAACGTATCTAAGAGCAGAGTCTGATAGTGATGAAGAAAGCATCTTATACTTCTGGTGTTTCGGTACATAACCCACAATCCATGGCATTCAAAGAAAGCTGTGAAGTACAAGGTTAGCATGAGCTAGTATGTTATATCCATAGAAGAAATGGCGTACCAAGGCCTTAAAGAAGTCGACCTCGATTTGAGTTGTGACAAATTTTTATCTAGGTGGTCGTAGAAATTACCGCTATCAGACTATCACTTCGGGGCGTCCACCCTCATCAACGACCAAAACGCAGGATTTCGAGGGAAGTCTCAGTGGCAGTATCCTTGGGGAATTATTTCAGTAAGACAATGGCAAAGGCAGAGCATAACGGACCATGGTTCCAACTATCAAATCAGCTGCGATAGACTGTCTGGAGTACGCATATTTCTTCTCGGAGCAAATCTCGATGAATGGCAATTGGCTTATGACCGGTTCCCGAAATACATGCATGTCAAGCGTGGTTTCTTTCGCAGGCCTTTTTTCTGGGGCACGACGAACGTTGTACGCATTGAAATCCTGGACCACTAAGGAGTAAGATTCGTTATCATCCCCATTATCGTCGCTATCATCGTCGTTATCGGGAGGCGAAGTTTGGAGATGGCGTTGGCCAGTTGTAGCGGTGATATCGGCTCCGGGTTCGTTTAATTCACTCCAGAGTGTGACAGGAGGCCCCCAATTATCCCACAGAATGGTTCGAGGTGTGGTGATCGTCGGCCAGTCATCCGGGGAAGGAAGGGTGTTCATAATCGAATGCTTGTGCACAAGCATCGACAAAAAGTCCCAACCATGGTGAAAAAACTCCCATCTGAAAAGGGCCACAGCGGTTTCTGGCTCATCTAGGAAAGGAATCGATGATGGTACGTGCTTCGGGAATAGGCCATCTCCGGTCGGATTGGGCGCACTACGACATTGCGCCCAGTCAATCTGGGTGTTAGGGTCGCGTAATGGGGGGAGACGTAAAATCTGGATAAGTTTGACGGGTCCACCCAGAGACGAAGGGGGAATATAATATATGTGCAGAGACCACAATCCGTTATCCGGAATTATGACAAGATCACGGTGGAGAACAATGATGCCAAAATTCGAGATGGATATGGGTTCCTTGTCAAGAGTTCAGTGTGACGAACTCTCAGCTCAACTTGAGTTACTCACACACTTGGCCTTGCCTGATTTCCAGTCAAAAACGTACATTCGCTTGAGGTTCTTGCGAACTTCGACTGTGAGTACAAGGTTCTCTCCAAAAACCTCCATCGTCATCATAATATTGCCCCAAACGCCCATGACCTCCTCCCGACAGACAGTGATAGTGGGGTTTTCAGCAAGGGGGTGGTCGTTACCTGTTGAATGCTGAATTAAACGAATTTGAAGCTGCAACTCCAGGCAACGGTCTCGATAAACATTCCTATGCAAACGTAGTCTTCAAAACTGTGCTTTGTATAATGCCCTTGAACTCACTGTGTTAGAGCGGCAATAAGGTCATGCTCATCGATGGAACAGCAAAAATCCACCAGGTTTTCAATTGGAATAGGACGAAAGGTGTCTTTGTCAGGTTCTTGGATTGACAGAGACTGTACACCTCCAGCAGGCCCATCATAGCCATACGGCGACGGTGCTTTGCCAAGTAAATAGCAAGTCCGCTCAATGTCGTACAGGGTCGTTGTATCACTTGGGACTGAAATCGTTCCCGTAGATGTCGGTGTGAGGGAGCTCCAGGCCGATTCCCGCTTCCTCAGCATCTGAAGTCGCTCCGGGATGGAAAGGTGGCAGTTTGGATTGTCGACGACGCCGGCGACCTTGCATTCAAGTTCATATTGAAGTTGAAGAGACGTCCGGTAGAAATTATGGAAAAAGTGATTGACTGATTGGAGGGCGTATGCGTCCGGGACGTCTAAGTAGAGCAGTATTCTGATGAGAATTTCAGAGGGAAACTGAACAAAGCTCATCGTTCCGGGATGATTTAAGTCTTGTCTCGAATAGATACGTGGGAAACAAAGCCCCAGTTTGCCTTGGCACCGGAAATGGAACACGGTCCACAGCCCACTTGCATCGACGATAGGGTGAAGTATTCGAGCTACCTAATCTCTTAATTCCAACGTCGCAGGATCCAGGAAATTGGATGGCACAACCATCAGGGACTTGCGATCAATTGTGTCCCCAGAAAAGTGTCCAAATGCCTGGTATACATACTGTACAAGACTGACGTCTAGTAAGTTGTCCAATCAAGAAAAAACTATAGTCAGCGGTTAAACGAGGTGTCTGAGAGTAAAATCCGACAGCGATTGAAATGGAATCAAACGAAGTATCTTATACTTCCGGTAGACACTCTTGGACCTCATCTCTCCGGGAGCAGTCCACATTTGCATATTAAGGGCCAAAATACAGTACTTCGAAGGATGTATCAAGATCAAAGTCAAGCTAGAAAATTTCCTTAAGCAACAAAATGACGAGAGCAGGGTAGGACGAACCTTGGTTCCAAATATCAAATCCGACCCTATAGACGTTTGGTCGTATGGGTATTTGTCAGGGGAGCAAATCTCGATGAATGGCAATTGGCTTATGACCGGTCCTCGAAATACAGGCATGTCGAGCCTGTATTCCTTCGCAGGCCTCTTTTCTGGGGTACGACGAACGTTGTACACATTGAAATCCTGGATCACTAAACGGCAAGATTCCATAATATCATCATCATCGTCTTCGTAGTCATCATCATCAACAACCGAAATTTGGAGACGGCGCTGCCCATTTGTAGCGGTAGTATCAGGTTCGACTTTCTCGACTCCACTCCAGAGTGTGATGAGGGGTCCCCAAGCATCCCACTCAATATCTCGAACTGCAGCGATCGTCGGCCAGTCATCTGGGGAAGGTAGGGTGTTTATAATCGAATGCCTGTGCACAAGCATCGACGAGAAGTGCCAACCCTTGTCAAAGAAAGTCCATCGGAAAAGGACTACAGCAGTCTCTGGCCGATCTAGGAAAGGAACCGATGATGGTACATGTTTCGGGAATAAACCATCTCCAGTTGGATTGGGTGTGCTGCGGCACAGCGTCCAGTTAATTTCGACAGAAGGGTCGCGTAATGGGGGAAGATGTAGAGTCTGGATAAGCTTGACGGATCCACCGAGAGAGGAGGGGGGGATATAAAATATGTGCAGAGACCACGATTCTTTATCCGGAATTATGACAAGATCACGGTGGAGAACAACGATACCGAAGTTCGATATGGATATGGGTTCCTTGTCAAGAGATTCAGTGTGACGAACCCTCAGCTCGGTTTGGATTACTCACACACTTGGCCTTGCCCGATTTCCAGTCAAAAACGTACATTCTCTTGAAATTGTTATGAACTTCGACTGTGAGCACAAGGTTCTCTCCAAAAACCTCCATCGCCATCGCAATATTTCCCCCGAAGTCTACGACCTCTTCGCGACAGACAGTGATAGTGGGGTTTTCAGCAAGGGGGTGGTCGTTACCCGTCGAACGCTGAATTAAACGAATTTGAAGCTGCAATTCCAGGCAAGGATATCGATAAACGTTCCTATACAACATTAATTTCAAAGCTGCATATTTCATGTCCCTCTGAACTCACTTTGTAAGAGGGGCAATAAGGTCATGCTCATTAATGCAATCACAAGAATCCACCAGGCCCTCAACTAGAACAGGGCGAAAATTGTCTTTGTTCTGTCCTAGGATTGACAGAGACTGTACATCCCCGGGAAGCGCACCATAGCCACAAGGCATTGGTCCTTTGGGAAGTAAATAACAGCTCTCTTCAATGTCCTCTAGCGTCGCCGTATCGCTTGGGAGTGAAATGGTTATTTTAGATGTCGGTACGAGGGAACCCCAAGCCAGTTCCCTCTTCTCCAATATATCACGTCGTTCCGCGACGGAAAGGTTGCACTTTGGATTGTCGACGACGCCAGCGACCTTGCATTCAAGTGCATATTGAAGTTGAAGAGACGTCTGGTAGAGATCATGAAAAAAGCGATTGACTGATTGGAGAGCGTAGGAATCCGGGACGTCCAAGTGAAGCAAGATTTTGATGAGAATATCGGAAGGAAACAGAACGAAGTTCATCTTTTTTTGATGATTTGGCGTCGTCACAAGCAGAGAGCGCTGGTGAGCTGCGATTTTTACCACCCTCCAGATACCAGTTTATCTTGGCACCCGAATTCGGAATACCCTTGGCAGCTGATATTCTCCGACACTTGGTCGTTACGCATTGATTCCGTGCCGAATGCTGTGTTGTGTGATTCGACAACGAGGTAAAGTGGGACAATCTGTCGGCAAATGCAATGTCACAGGTACAGACTCTTTAACCCTGCTCTGATGACGAGCCACGACGGAAAAGAAGGAACCTGGGATGAATTGTGTCCAGGGAAAGATGTCTACATGATTGATATACATCCAAGGCTGAGTATTAGTAAGTCCTATCAGGAAGAAACAATAGTCCAAGGGTAAATGGGGTATCTAAGAGCAGAATCCGGCGGTGATATATGGAACCAAACGATGTATTTTATAGGTCTGCTGCTTCGGCACATAATCCGCAGCCAATACATTCAAGGCAAGCTGTGAAGTAACAAGGTTATGAACTGGTGCATTATACCCTTCGAAGAAATGACTTACCAAGACCTCCACAACAAGCGCACACGTAACAAGGACAACACAAAGGATTCTCAAATACACCTTCGAATCCAAACATTAGCACTTCGGGTTCAGCTATAATGCAATATACAACCACGACCCACCTCGACAACACCAAGCACTAAGCATAATCCCGAGAATCACAACCAGGGCCAGCCCAACAAAGATAATGATTAAATAGTCTAAACACGAGGCACCGTCAGCATCCTTAGAGAACAATAAAACCACGTCCCACGCACATTTCTTATCAATAAACACCTCATTGTCACCTTGAGGGTCCTCTGTTGCACGTTTCACTAGTCCTCCTAGCGTGTTTACATCCCAATGGAAGTAGTATGCGCAACCCATAATCAATACTAGTAAAACTCCAAAGATCATGAAGAGGAGCCCCCATCGTGACATGCCCCAGCGTCTAGTTGCTCCTCGTTCACAGAATCTTTGATGGTGATTGCATGATCTCCGACACGACTCAGAATCTCCCGTCAATAAATGATCTTTTGAACAGTCCTTATAAAGGTCCATGGTATCGATAGGGTATTGTTTCGGTTGTTCCGTGATGAGCCCTTTCATGTCCGTAGTGTATGGTATAGACAGCGTCGCGAAAGAACGTAAAGTGAGGGAACGAGTGGGGAAGAAAGGTAAAATGAATGTAGGGAAGGAAACGTACAACGGTTATATACATGCAGTACCTTACGTCAGTACTTA
The DNA here is from genome assembly GCA_963576785.1 of Chlorophyllum brunneum. Classification (NCBI taxonomy): domain Eukaryota; kingdom Fungi; phylum Basidiomycota; class Agaricomycetes; order Agaricales; family Agaricaceae; genus Chlorophyllum; species Chlorophyllum brunneum. The sequence goes on from OY756151.1 coordinate 189,753, forward strand.
CTGTGGCGTGGACCACTTGGTTCAGTTGCAATGGACCCCATGCCCGAATAGGCCCACCCAGGGTCCCGAGCAACCTGACAATGACTGCGGAGAGTCCATGAGCACAGCTACATCATCAGGGTAGCTCGTAATGAAGTCAAATGAAGGTCAATTTTGGCCGCACAGAGCCATGGTCTTCACTGCCTACCAACATGGCTATGCAATCCAAAAATATTCTATTCCCTGCGTATGGCAGATTCAAACTCTCAAATCACGCCCCTGTAACTACTACCACGTCTTCATGTCAGATATGCTTCAACCCTATTATGTAGTATATGATCCTCTGATGATCACAGGGTACACCGCTATACATCTATCAGCGTCAGGAGATAATCGAGTAACCGCTCTGACCTCCTGTTGGTAACGATGTCTTGGGGCATCCTAACACAGACAAGAAAGAGTTGATGAGTCCTCCATGAAGCGTACAGCACGCATCTATGAGATATCCATTTCAGTGCCCTGTTCACGTTCTAACGACAACACAGAGCTCACAAGTGACAGGAGGCTCCTCGTCGAAGATCATATCAAGGACCGATTTCGCCCTTGCCGCCATTGCCTCCTTTGGTTCTCTAACGTCTGGCACCCAAAGCTCATCTTCCTCAGTAAAGCTATCCTCAACCTGCAGTTTCGGAAACTGTGCTTCGATCCAACTTCTTGAACGCCTTTTGTCATAAGTATAGACCCCATTTCCCTCTCTGCAGTTCTACGAACGTTCCATGAACGCGCTCATCCAATCTCCGCCAAGAAGAATCACACACCTCTACAACGAGGATGGGCGTTTGAGTTTGTCCATTCGTTAACCAATCGAATGCAATATCGCATGTCCTAAGCGCTCGCGTGAGAGGACTCGTGTAAATCTTATCTGGGAGAGGGATCCCGAAAGGCCGTTCTTTTTCCCACTCTTTTTTAATATGCAGTGCTTGAGCCACTCCAATTGGGGTGAGGTCGGAGTCCGCTATTAAAAATGCGGGTGAGCAAACCCGAAAGCTGTAGAAGAAGTGAATCGAGCGGAACGCTTACGCCCCCAGGTGATTTCATCGTCCCCGTTCGTCCGCCCCCAGTGACTGTACACCAGAGTCAGCAACATGTTATAACAAATACTATCTTGAACTCACCTTTTCCACTCTTGTGTGGCGTACTTGCCTTTACCCACGTTATCTGAGCGAAGGCTTGCAATGAACATCCAATCGATGGTCAGGGCATTGGATGCATACGATAGCTCTGGCCGTGTCTGCAAAAGAACACCAGCTTGAACGACTCCCCAGGTTTTGCATGAGCATTGAGATCTTGAAGTCGTTTCCTAAGATTTAGCCATCTTTGAGGCGAACCATCGATAAGTCCGAAATGCTGCTGAATCTGGTGGGGATGGTAAGTACCCCCCTTCTTCAGAACTCGGGTTCGTATTACTGGGTGTTTCTGGGGTGGCACGTCCTGAATGAAGAACCCTTCGATTGTCTAAAGAATTATCAGAAAATTTATCAAGAATATGAAAAGAAACACGGAACCTCGTAATTTCTTTCCCGTGTGGGTTCATTCATGGACGAGATGGTCATCGCCAAACCCAGGGACACGCAAAGCAGTGTGATGTTCGCTCGGCCGAGATCAGATCCAGATGACGTCATATTATTGTACACATCACATGTTGTTCGGCATCGACGAGCGCCTGGTCCAACAACAAAATGTCCCCGAAGAAAAGATATCACAGAATAAATCCCTACCAACGCTAAGTGAAATCCATACCAAGAACACTTTCTCGCCCATCTATTTCTTCTGACATTTGATCACGACAGGAAGAATACCTTGTTACGACATCAATAAACATGAAACACCCAATCGTAATATTGCCGCATACCTCCAGTGGAGAGCCCAAAATGGGGTCGACCAATGGCTTGAAGGAATCCGTTTATGATACCACCATGCGCGGTAACAGAGATATCTATAAAATAGCATTAGAGAAATGCGAGAAAAGACTTGGAATCCCACATACAGGTCGAGGATGTGTCCTTCTCAAAGATATAATCCAGCACCTTGCGAGCGCGTTCAGCCACCTGAGCTTTCGTTTCTCTAAACTCCGGATCCCACAACTCATCCTCCTCAGCGAATCCTTCTTCAAACTCGAAACTCGGGAATCTTTCATGGATATATGAACACGTCCTGCGCTTATCACAGGTGTGGACTCCATTTTCTTCACGACAGTTCTAATAGCTGTCAGAAATATAAAGACCTGTGGAACAATGGAGCTACTCACTTCCACAATGACGACACTCCGCTTGTCCTTGACATCACCCAGAACAATCCCTTCAAAGGTAACCTTCAGGGTATCCATGGCCCTTGTCAAAGGACTCGAATACAACACATCGGGAAGCGTAATCCTGAATGGTAGTTCCGCCTCCCACCCACGTTTCGCCTCAATTGCCTGGTTGATCCCAATCGGCGTGAGTTCCGGATCCGCTATTTGAATGTCCAACCACCAAACACTCATTCAACTGCAAAGTCCCGGCGCAAAGAAAGTGAGAGTCAAGAACTACTCACGTCCCCAAGTCATCTCGTCATCCCCATATCTTTTACTAATCTCACTGCAAACATTCCTTATCAGTACAAACACTCTTCTTGCTTTGATTTGACATACGCATCCCAAGCTTTCGTTCCATACTTGACCTCCGCCACATTATCTACCAGAGGATTCAGGGCGTGCATGGAACCAAACCCAATGAAAGGTACGTACGCCATCCTTGTCCATGTCTACCAAAAAAGAACACTTTAACATCCCCATTCTCACTCTTCGCCAGCTCCTTCAACTCCATAATACTCTCTCGGAACTTATCCCACCGTTCCGCCGAATCATCCAAAAGACCCAACCTCGGCGGGATCTAGCAAAAATTGCAATCAGCCAACCCCAAGCCAACAAAAGCCCAAACCCTTACCGCAGGTAAAGTCAATGACCTATGATTCTCTGTATCATGTGCAAAAAATCCAGGGACTGCCTAAATGATCATTAAACATCACAATCTCGCTTGTAAACGACAAAAAAGCTATGGTCAAGAACCGAAAAAGCAATCAACGCGCACCTGATAACGACAAGCGGGGGACATAACTAATTTCCACGCCTCACCCGCTTATCGTCTCTTGTAAATTAATCGACAACGACCCTATCTTCAAAGCTCGATAGCTCGGAGAACCACACTTGTGATGATCGCAAGAACCGAAAGGCAAGATAAGCTTCACGTGAGATAACCTACTCCAACACACGTGTTGAGCGCTCAAAATCAGGACACTGCAAGTGCATTGAATATACAAGAAATACCGGGCATAGTGTATACACATGGAATCAACGCTGCATTAAACCAATCCATCAACGAAACAACAAAAACTCCCTATAAAACACACGGGACCCCGGACCATCTGGGTGGGTAGGGCGGGTATATATTCATACACTATAGAAACACGAAACAAATCAAGAGAAAGAGGGGATAACAAGTGCAGAAACTGATAGATGGTGAAACCAACGGAAATTATCATGGCATCGAGCAAATTTAAGAAAGTACGCATAAGAGGAGGGGGTGGCATCTTCATCGTCTAGTGAAGAAACATGGGGCGTGAATATCGTCATATCAAGAAAAATCCAGGATCCAAAGGAGGGAGGTGGTATTACGAACACAAATAAGTGTAAGTGGGAAAAGAGTCAACGGCTATCCAGGACCAAACCAGCGAACACAACGAAATGGGGGTGGTGGAAGGGGGGAGGTGTTCAAAAAGGGAAACGAAGCCGGCCCGCCAGGATCGAAAACCAAAGGAGAGCCAAACACCATGAAAAACCACCTCAAAAAAAAAACCCATTTCTCTCGCACAAAAACCGAACAGGCCGCACTCTCACCTTCACGAATAATGCGGTAAATTCGCAATGGCAGGCGCACGTCGAAGCAGGAAATGACTCTTCCCAACCCGATCACCCGCAAGCTTATTAATCGCATTCAACAAATCTCCTCTTCTCAGCGGTTCTATCATCCAAAAGTATTCAGTAAAGACGATGATAATGCAAAGGAGGAGTTACGCACTGGTAATATGATCATCCATACCAGCTTGCAAACACCTCTCCCGATCACCAATCATAGCATGAGCCGTAAGCGCAATAATCGGAATCGGATTCAACCCTTTATGCATCTCATACGACCTAATCAACTCTGTCGCTTCCATTCCACCCATAAACGGCATCGACACATCCATCTACACATCCATCAACCCTCAACTCCCAAATCCCAAAAAACCACTCACAAGAATAATATCAAACGGTTTCCCTTGCGCAACCCTCGCCTTAAACGCATCCACCGCCAAACTCCCATTCTCCGCAATCTCAACCGTATGTCCATACTTTTCCAAAATCTTCACCGCAAGTTTCTGATTCACAAGATTATCTTCCGCAAGGAGAATATCAAACGTCACATCATTCGGAGCAGAGACTGGTGAGACGGTGTTGGATTCGAGAGCGGTTATGAGTGCTGATGCGAGATCTTGTGCTGTGACGGGTGTTGTGACTTGTGATGAAATGCTATTGTCCAAACACCATTTCACTGTAAAACGAAAAGTTAATAATCGGGTAGGCAAGGAAGAGAGGGAGAGACGTACGATTCAAGCGAGGCATCTTGGGTGCGAGTAGTACAATCGGTATATACCTCAAATGCTCCAACTCCCTCACACTCTCCGTCTACAAAAAAGCATCATAAACACCACCACCAAAAAAAAAAAAAAAAAAAAAAACACCAAGAACCACTCACCGTATTCAAAGTATCAACAACAATCGTATCCACATGCGGACACTTATCCTTATCCACCACTTCCCCAACCGAATGAACAACATGCGGCCTCAACCCCAACTCCTTCATCCTCTCCACCACATCCGTCGTATCCCTCAACGTATCCACAAACAAAATCGTCCTCTTCGAAAACGACGCCATCTTCGCCAAAGTAGCTTCCATCGTCGAATACGATATTTGCGATGAAATCGTAAAGAAAAACTTTGATCCTTTCGACACTTCTGATTCCACCCACATATTGCCTTGCATAAGTCCAACTAGACGTTTGGAAATAGATAATCCAAGACCTGTTCCTCCATATTCCTATAGGAACACGTAGTTGGTTAATTAGTTTATCTCAATTGGAGAGAACACGCACCCTGGTAGTAGATCCATCCGCTTGACAAAACGTATCAAAAATCATCGTCAACTTATCCTTCGCAATCCCAATCCCCGTATCCATAACCGCAAACTCAACCGTCACCATCTGATCATCCAAACTCAACAACCTACAACTCAACGCCACATGCCCCTTCCTCGTCACCTTACTCGGCGTAAACTTGATCGCATTCCCCACAAGATTAGTTATAACCTGCCTCAACCTCAACGAATCTCCAATAAGTTGATCAGGAATATCCGCTTCAATCTCATATGTCAAATCTAGATTGTTTTGCGAAGCGCGTACGACGAGTGTTTTCAGAATCCCAAAAACGGTTTGTCGCAGCGAGTAAGTCACTGCTTCCATTGTCATTCTCCCAGCCTCAACTAGAAAACATCGTTAATAAACCCAGAGCACAAAAAAAAAAGAGGACACATACTTTTGGAAATATCCAAAATATCATCAATAATCAACAACAAACTCCTCGCAAGCGAATGCACAAGCAACAAACTCTCCCTCTGCGACCTATTCAAATCACTATCCAACGTCAACTCCGTCATCCCAATAATCCCATTCATAGGCGTCCTAATCTCATGCGACATATTCGCCAAAAACTCCGATTTCGACCGATTAGCAAGTTCCGCCGCCTCCCTCGCCGCTGTATTTTTTTGAATCGAATCACGAAGGTTGAACACCATTTGATTGATTTGCGTTTTGAGTGAATCCATTTCACCGGATGCTTCGACTGTGATGAATCGTGTGAAATCGCCATCCATGGCCGCTGCTGAGATTTGTGCGAAACCCCGGACTTGGGTGGTTAGATTTCCTGCCATGGTGTTTACGCTCAACCTATAAAGATGCGTAAGTTATAACATATGGGAGAGGGATGGGGAAGATAGACATACGTAATCTCTTGCCAAATCCCTTGCACATTCCCAACTTCAGCTTGCACACCCAACTTACCCTCCGTCCCAACCTCCCTCGCAACCTTCTTCACCTCCGCCGCAAATATCGCAAGTTGATCAATCATATCGTTAATCGTATTAACGAGATTCAACATCTCTCCCGAAACCGATACACCTCGAATCTTTTGCGTCAAATCACCTCTTGCCACAGCCGTCTACACAGCACCATAAGCCAACATCAAAGTAAACGCAAACGAAAGAAGACTCACGGTAGCAACAGCAATAGTCCTAACCTGCAACGTCAAATTATTCGCCATCACATTCACATTATCCGTCAAATCCTTCCAAGTCCCACCAACACCCGTAACCCTCGCCTGTCCACCCAACCTTCCCTCAGTCCCAACCTCCCTCGCAACCCTCGTAACCTCATCCGCAAACACACTCAACGACTCCGTCATCCCATTAACCGTCTCTTTCAATTCTAAAATCTCACCCCGTACATCCACTTCGATCTTTTTTGTGAGATCTCCACCTGCTACTGCTTTTGTTACTTGAGCGATTGAACGGACTTGATTGGTTAGATTCATAGCCATCAAATTGACGTTATCTGTCAAGACCTAGGACAGTTGTTAGTTTATTTTTTTAATTTTTTTACGAGAACGAAGAACGAAGAACGAAACGCACTTTCCACATCCCCTGAACATCCGGTACAAAAGCCTGTCCACCCAAAATCCCCTCAGTCCCAACCTCCAAACTAACCCTCGTAACCTCATTCGCAAGCGTACTCAACTGCGCCACCATCGAATTCACCGTCAACTTCAAATCCAACATCTCCCCTTGCACATCCACATTCACTTGTTTACTCAAATCTCCCAATGCCACTGCTTTCGTCACTTCGGATATAGAACGTACTTGATCTGTCAAATTCGATGCCATTTTCTGCGTTTTATGTTATTAAAATGAATTTTGTGAGATGGAAAAGAACGTACGTTGACGTTTCTAGTCAAATCAGCCCAAGTCCCTTGAACACCTTCAACTCTCGCCTGACCCCCCAAAATCCCCTGCGTCCCAACCTCCAACGCAACTCTCGTAACCTCCGAAGCAAAAGCCGAAAGTTGATCAACCATACTATTCACCGTACTCTTCAAAGTAGACATCTCCCCCTCTACTTGAATTTCAATCTTTTGTGTCAAATCTCCTCTTGCGACAGCAGTTGTCACGACAGCGATAGATCGTACTTGATCTGTGAGACTTGAACACATACGATTTACGTTTCGAACGAGTTCGAACCAGACACCTTCGACGTCTGGTACGTGTGCTTGACCGCCTAGTTTTCCTTGGGATCCGACTTCTAATGTGACTCGGGTTACTTCTGCTGCTAGTGCTCGTAGTCTGGGATAGGGTAAGTGATAGTTTTGATAAATAGAGGCAAACGCACCTGACGACCATTCCATTGACGGTATTCTTCAAATCAAGTATCTCGCCTCTCGCATCAACCTCGATCTGTTTACTCAAATCTCCCAACGCAACCGCCTTTGTCACTTTTGCGATACTCCTAACCTGCGAAGTCAAATTCGCGGCCAACTTGTTAACCACACCCGTCAACTCTCTCCAAGTGCCCTCAACATCCAACACCAACGCCTGTCCACCCAATTTACCCTCCGTACCGACTTCTTGACTAACCCTGGTAACTTCCTTCGCAAATTGTCCCAATTTATCAACCATGGTGTTGATGACGTCTTTTAATTGAACCATCACGACACCTTGAACGGGTACAGTGATTTTTTGTGACAAATCACCACGAGCGACAGCGTTACAAACTCTAGCGACATCTTGAACTTGTGCTTTGAGTAGTTTGAGTTCTTCAACCGCTGACATTCCAGATTCGAATGCGGCGTGCGCTAGAGGACCCATTGAGGGTACGATCATAGGTGAAGATCCGTTCGAGTTGATTCCGTTTGCATCACCACCATCTCCTGCATTACCACCGTTCGGGTTTCCTGTTGCGGTCGTTGTACCGGTGCTAGCGCCGGTGGGGCCACTAGCACCCATGGGGCCCATTAACCCCACACCATACGCATTAGGATTGATCAAACCGTATCCGGCATAGAGTGGCAATACCATTGAGTCTGGGATAGTTTTACCACAAGCGGGACAGAATGCGTGAGCGGTAGGCGGAGCTGACGTTGATCCGTTTGAACTATTGTTACTGGCGATGGTTTGTGCATGGGCTACGGTTGTGGGTTGAAGATTTGTGTAGAGTTGATCGGAGGGGAATGTGGATGGGAGTGAACCGAGGGAAAGAGCAGGACGGGTTGGTGTTGAGTTACGTTCTCGTTCTCGTTCTTTGCTGATGACGGTTGTTGCTGGGGATGGTTTGGTTGTTGAGGATGAAGATTTAGATTCTCGTTCGCCTTTGGATGACGATGATGCTGATATGGTTGTTGATGTCGATGATGAGGAAGTGGGTTTTGCTGTTGTTGTAGAGGTAGAAGTGGCGGTGGCGGTGGAAGTAGTGGTGTCCTTTGCGGCTCCGAATGGCGTAAAGGTATGGTCGACGACAAAAAGTTCGTTGATATTATTCATCGCCTTTGCTTCCTGCGGCTGGCTCTGGCTCTGGGGCTGCCACACACCCAATCCCAGACTATTCACGTTGGGGAAATATCCTCCTCCGGCACCCGCATACCCATAATCAAAGTCGTTCATATCCAGGGGTGGAACAGCCTCTGGAAACCTGATCATCTTTGCAGTCTCGATTTCTGGGTCGAGGGGTGGACAGAGATCAGGATATTCCTTGCGAATCCTCTCAACCTCGTCCTCGGCATCCCAGAGCCTCCGACCGAGAGCAACTATGGCGCGAATAATCGCATCAGTCTGCCATGTACGGGTGCCATACCAGACAGGAGGAGGAGCAGACTTTGTGCCGAGCTCGTAGACAGAGAGGAGGAGGATGATGTGACGCAGAAAGGGATCGCCGTCCTGGAGCAGGGGAAGGGTGGAGGAGGTCATTGCAGACGGTGAGCAGCGCAGTGGCCTCTGCTGCAACTCATCCAGCACTCTTCCCACGCCCGATCATCACTCCACAGCTTTCCCACACTCCCATCACCACCCCAGTTTCATAATAAACTATACAAGCAAAAGATCATCCGCTTCGCACTCTGCAAAATACGTCATTTAACACCCACTTGTATCTTCTGCGCAATCACAACATCATTGATGAACTACGCCTCAATCAATCATGATAGTGAAACCTCGACACTGCCTCTCTGAAAACACTTCACACAGCTAGTGTAACTGCAATTGCTGTTGAACATCAACTAGTGCCACCAACATCGACCCAGGAGACCATCTCCCACCTCCACATACTCCCCCAAACATGCGCGTACTAAACCCTTGTTCTTCTCCAATATTCTTCCCAAAGTATCAACCCAGTAACTAACTCAACCCCTTTGACAGACCAATCATTCTGATAAACCAGAGTCAGAATCAGGTTTCAGAGCTCGAGCTCGTGGTTTTTTCGCTCGTGCAAAACTCTTTTTCATCTACAAACCCACCATGGTCAATGCAACTTATCAACTTGCAGACAACTCATCCCTTCTTGACCTCTTACCACTACCTTCCTAATTGGGATGGTTCTCTGGTTGGGGGCTTCTGGCCTGTTCTTGCTGGATGTTAGGTCCTGGCACTGTCTTATACACAGGGTGATGTGTAGTACTCCCTTGGTGAAGGAGGTTAAAGGCTGGGTATGTTGGCCGCTGCATACTCACTCGATCTTGGATGTGCAAACAGAGGTTGGGATCTATCATATGGTAGATGAGAATTAGTTCGAGTGGGGGAAGTGGCCCCTTGGTGAAGGGCCTTAATGATGGGGTATGCCTGTCGCTTTCTCTAGACGAGAGTTGATACTGGGTCATACAGGACAGTAGGGGGTACCCCCTTGGCAAAGGGGCTCAAAGACTGGGCATGCCAGTCATCTTCTGCCTGTTCACTTTGAGGGCTCCTCTAGCGGTGGAGGGGCCCAGCGCACTCCCAAAATGGTGTCGTAGTTCCCCAATGGCAGGACTAGCATCAGTCTATTTGACTGAGCTACGGTACAAGTCTAGTCTAACTAGGCCTTCACTCCAATATGGGAACTACAGGAGAGGCTTCATTCCGCCCCGTTCTCTGGCTGGGGGCACATTGAGAAAAACCACCCAGCTGAGCCCAAGAGGGTCCAAAAGGATAGGAGTCGATAAGAGGAGGTTAGGGGAAAAAACAAGCCAACTGCAAGGACAGGCTACCCCTCTCCAACTGCAGTTAGGATGTTTATATCTTTCCCTGGCAGTGTTGGATGTTAGTAGGGATCACTCAAACTCTAGGGTGCTATTACATGTGGGTACCGCAAGGCATTCTGTGGATTTGCTTTGTAAGCAAGGCACAATCACCTCCCTGGTAGCAGCCCCTACAAGATAGAGACCCCAGACACCATTAACACATGGATCCATGCCCTATGGGTATAGTGAAGTGAGTGCTGGGGTATGGGAAGCTAGCCGGGAGTGAGACCCTGGAACCACTAGTGGGCCATGGCGGACTATGCAGAGAATGTGCGGCCTAGCTGGAGAGGTCTAAATCCTCTGTCGGTGGGTCTCAGAGAGAAGCCAAGTATACTTGCTTAAGTTGATACCACGATGCCATCTATAGGGGGTAAGGGCATTAGTCCACAAGGGGCCCCTTAGTCAAGTCATTGCTCAATCCCCCTCCCTCAAAAAGAATGTCAAAATCCTACAACATATGTACTGCAAAATGGAGCAGCTCATAAATGAATTTGGCCTGGTGATCGAACACAACAAGTCCGAAGTCTTCTACTTCACATATGTAAGACAGGACTCCAATCCTTCCATTGATTTGGGATCCCCCCTGTTCACTGGCCATACTCCTCTCAAACTGAAAACCCATTGGCAATACCTCGGCTTCTATTTTGACAAGATGTTATCATTCAAGGAATATATCTGTTATTATTCCGCCAAAGCCATATCTTTAATTAAGGCAATGAAGATACTGGGAAACTCTGTACGCAGTCTGTCCCCCAGCAACAAAAGACTGTTGTACTGTTCATGTGTCATACCAGTGGCAACATATGGATACTGACTATGGTTTCATGATAGGTCACATATAAAGGGGACCTATGAAATTCTCAACAAAATGCAAAGATGGGCAGCCCTCTGGATAACTAGGGCCTTCCGGACTTCTCCCACTGGTGGAGTTGAGTCCCTTGCAGGGCTCATGCCCATCAAACTTCATCTTCAAAAGTTGGCCAAACGACAAACATGGCTTCATACCTTAGATGATGAACATGCACTGGCAAGACTGACGAGAGAATATCATTCCTCCCCCCACCGACTTCATATGAAGAATTCCATGGAGATTCAGAAGAAAAAGACACTTGGAGCTATGATGAATGTTTCATGCCCCACCCCTGAGACTCATTATATAGAATCTTTTAACTCTGTTTCCAAAACTCTCTGGCCTGGATGTAGGTGACTTGACCACTTCTATACTAATGTATCATTTATAGGATTCAACCAGGATGACCCCCACCTCTCGAAGACATTTTGGGATGATGTAACAATGAATACGACAATAGACTTCAAATCCATAATCATAGGCATGGATGGCTTGGTCCATCCTAACCCCAACCTGTTTGCTAGCCAATTCACAGTAGCAGCTACTATTTGACACTTAGACGGAGGAAGCTCTATCATGAAGAGACTCGGAGGAACAATATCTACCAATACTGAACTAGTAGTGCAATACCTGGGAATTACCAAGGTACTTGCTACTGTCAATTATGAACAAGTTGAGCACATCCATGTGTTCACTGACTCCCTCGCAGCCTCTAGGCTTTTACTCAACTACTCGCCGCACTCCTGCCAGCGACAATCCATCCTCACTTCAAAAGCACTTCTGACTTGGTTCAACAAGTTCGACTGATACTACCTTTTCTTTTACCACACTCCATCTAAGTATAAATATAGAATCCAGAAAGCCACACACAACTGGATCCAAATTATCATCTGGCCCAATTGGGGTTGAAATCACCACATCCCTAACTCCATCACCTACCTACACAAGAAGTCTGCCGAATGTGCCATTCAAACATGGCAGGCCATGTTCGGGTTCAAGAAATACAGTGGTAGCTCCTTCCTCTACCTCCCAGTACAAGCAAACAGGGCCTCTGCTTTACTGTTGTACATCAAATCCGGCCCTTGGATACGAGAATGCAGATACCAACCATAGCTCTTCGCAAGAGCTTGTTGCACCATCCTATGTCACGCCCCAATTGGACAGTACCATCTCGGGTTCTTCTCTAACAAAGATTTATCTTGTCACTACTGTGACAATCAACTGGTTCAGACCAGGTTGCACATCCTTTATTGGTATCAGCATTTCGATTACCACTACGGTGTCAACATCATCAAGAAGTTTGCCAACTTCCTACGTCGCAACCCCACTGCTTTCAGCTTTCCTCTAGAGCCTGATTGCCCTCATATCCATGCTGGTTTAATACCCTTGTTACATTATCATCAAGCCCACCGGAGGTTTGGGTCCGTGCCTGCATGAGTCCTTTCATTTTTTTAAATTTTTCTTGTGCTTCCCCAGTTATGGACTTCAAATTCATTTCTCTATTTCTCCCTCTCTCACTCGTCTACTATTGTAATTTAGTTTTCATTCAATATCCATCTCTCTCGTGGTGTTTGGGTAAATGTCCCTCCACACACTAGTACCGTTCGTTGTTCCCCCTTGTGTTTGCAAGTAGATAGTTTCACTTCTATCAATTTCTCTCTCTCACTTTCTCTCTTCCAAATTCCTTCTTTCCTTTTTCCGCTGATCAACTTAGGTACCAAATATCTCTCTAGTATACATGCTAGATGGCGTCGAGTCTCATGGGTTTAGTTTACTTTTAGTTTACTTTCCTTACTCTGAACATTCTGTACGTTCTACCTATGTATGTATATATATGCGGACTGCAATCGAGCACTGCTATATAAATTGTTGATTTAAAAAAAAAAAAAAAAAAAAAAAACTCGCAGATGACTGCTGTAAACTCTTTCCCTCAACCTTATCCTCTCCTCCACTAACCCACACTGAATAGTCATGAAAGATTTTATCCAACACACAATGCCAGCTGCAGCATACAATTCTTCCACTTGTCATTCTCCTCCCAGATGTCATCCTGGCACTTGACTAACAACCGTCAAACACACTCGCAACTTTATCGAAGCCTCTGGACATAAAAAACATCATCACCCCTGGTTCATCAGTCCAGCCAGCATTGGAAATCAGCCATCATGCAAACTATAGCCAAAACAACTCCAAACCTAGGTGCATCCATATTTTTCTCAGTTAAAGGCAAAGATGAAGACTGCCGTGACAATCCTTCCAAAGTAGAGTTCCTTTTTTGTAGAATCACATATTGTCTATTGTGAAATAAAACAGGAACTCTAGAGTTATTGGCTCACGGGTTTGTGCCTACTTGGAGCCTTTGGCAAAATCTTCCTTTGCCTCTTCTCCTTGCTTGGTCTCCTTAGTGATCTCCCTGATGTGTGCTTTCTTGGGTGCTTTGCAGTTCTTCAAGATGTGGCCCTGCTTTCCACAATTATAGCATGTTATTTTGGTGTATGTGACTTTCATCTTCTTGCAGCAATATTTGGCAATATGCCGATATAGGTTGTAGTTAAAACATCTCGGTTTCCTATTTTGATTGGTATCTGCCCTCTGTCTACCAATTTCCATTGGTTGTTCTCCACCTCTATATATGACTTCTGTGCTAGTTCTGATGTCTCCTTAGGTAATGTCTGTGGTTTTATATCCCTGTCCTACTGTAAGGATCATGTTTCTCCATTTGTCATATGTGTCCAGGATTGAAGCTGGTAGGTAGTCTACAATGGTCCTGATAATGTCTGCTCTGGTGTGTCTTTTGAGAAGGAATATGGCATGTGCATTGTTTGTTTCTGCTTGGGTTTTCAATACTTCAAACTCTATTAAGAAGTCCACAGTGTTCCACTTTCCCTAGATTGCCTATAACTTGGCATTGGCATAAGGACCTACTAGTACTCCTTTCATTTGTACTAATACTCCAATTATCTTCTGCTTGTTATCGTTGATTTTGTTGAAGAGTGTCCACAAGAACATTGCTCTCCACCAATCATCAAACTTGGTTCTATCTCCATTGAAGTATCCTGGTTCCAGAGCTAAGTTCTTTGGGAAATTAATTTCATTGGCCATTTCAGAATCTGTTTCTAGTTGTTTGTGCTCATATGTCTCAGCAACTTCTATGTCAGATGTCTTGGATTCGCTATATTTGTTGTTCTTGGCAATTTCTATATCAAATGTGGCTTTGGCAACTTCTGTGTCATATGTGGTCTCAGCAACTTCTGTGTTGAATAAGGTCTCAAAGGGAGCTATGTTTTCATCTATACTATGGGCTGATTTCTGTTGCTTAAGTCCTTTAGGGACTTCTGGTTCTGTTTGTCTTTTGGATCTGGTTGTGACTGGTGATCCCTAAATATCTGTTGGTCTCAGAGCTCTGGGTCTTTTTGGTGTTCTCGATAAGCTGCTGCTACTCATATACTGTTGTTCTGGTCAGAGACTATTATTCCGGGCCTAGCTACAAATAGTGGCACCTCTCTTGCAAGGTGAGTTGAATGACACTTTACCAAATATTATGACCTTAGTCTAGGACTCAGGTTGCAAGTCTTTGGATGGGGACAAGGAAGTAGAGAAAAGAGAAAGGGATGATACAATTGGTAAAGTGTAAGGAATATATCAAGTATTACTATACTTTATATACTAGTGGTGAGTACTATGAATAAGGGAACAGAGTAAAGGAGTCATAGGGGATGAGTAGAATGAGTCAGTTAGGAGTACAGCAATAAAGGATAAAATATAAGATGAAATGGTTACAGTGAAATAGTAGGTGCGAGATGATAGGTGCATGATAGGAATATAACTACTAAGAATAGTTCATAACAAATTGTAAAAGATGGATATTTTGAGTGGGTAAAAGAAAGTCAAGTTTATTATGATAAATGTACCAAGTAAGTTGAAAATGTTTGGGTACATATATCAAAACACTTACCAAATATACAAATCAAGATTTACAAAGGTTATACAAACTGGTTGATTTGCAATCTACAAGATCCAAATAATAGAGAGTTTGCTTATAACCTGTATTAGAATATTGTGAATAACTCCATATATTCTATTTACTATTTCTATTCTATGTCTGTCTTTTCTAACATACATAGATATCAAAGTGTAGACATTATTACATAGTTTATATTAATATACTCTGTATATTCTGTTGTTATACTATTTCAAGTGCAAAATTTTCAGCTCCATTATCAATGGTATGGATGTGAATACTATAGATAGACCACACTCACTGTATGCAGTTTAATATAAGATTCAGGAACTTTTCCAAATTATTTAGGGTATTTCTATAACTATGACATGCCATCTGCAATAACATCTACTAAGATGGAGTAGTGTTACTAGTTATCTATAATACTCACTAAGCCAATTAAAACAAGTACTGTGTCCTATTTCCATTTAAGTAAGGAATCAGAAGATAACATTAATCTTTGTAGTATTTATAATAAGCTATATATTAAGCTAGCTCTTAGTTCTTTTGAAGTAAACAGAATATTGTAAGCAAATCTCAGATAATAAACATTTTAAATAAGAAACTAGCTCATTTAATGGAATACTGAGTTATATTAGACTAGTCTGAGTATAGAATTTCTAGTCTATGAAAAACATCTCTTTTGATAAAATAAGTATTGCAAAGTTTATTTCTTTTACTCTATGCTTTTACCTGATGAACTAAAAGGTTACTACAGAGCTGTACAACTGTGCTAGACCTACTCTATATCTGCAGTTTAGATTGGCACCAATATAAGTCCTTTTTTCTTATCTTTCTCTTTGGGTTATAAACTTCTATCTTATTTTTCTCTCTTCTTCCTTACTAGTCTATTTTTCTAGGTAGTTTTTATTCTAACTCTATTCTTCTTTGATGATTGCATCAACCTGACCAATCACATTATTTTGGCTGTTTATTTTACTTTGAATTAGATTTTTTTCTTTTCTCTTTCTTAAAACAAATAACTAGATAATCTTCTAGTTTATAGTCCAAATAATATTAAGTCTTATAAAGTTGTCTTTCTCTTCTCTGGATATTTGTACTTTATTGCCTTTGTATTTATACATATGCAGATTATGATTGAGTACTAGTATAAATTGTTCATTTAAAATAAATAAATAAATAAAAACTATGCTAGATTTACACTCCAGTTTTATATTAAGCTCTAGAAAATCAAACTAAGCCATATTATATTTACTGACTGAAATTACCTAGCCATACTACTTTTATACCCCATACCTATCTTTATATTCCTTAGTTTTCTAGTTTTATATAATAGAAATACTAGACAAAAATAGAAAACTAATTTTTAGCATATTGACTGGTATTCTTCTAGGTATAGTGACTTTATTACAACACCCACTTCATGTTCACAACTGTAATTATCCTATTAGCAAAGATCTCTAATATATCTGTCTCTATGATTCAAAGACAAGTGAGACTAGACAAGGTTCTCTTTATATTGTTATTCTTTTTCTTTTTATCTTAGTATATTTCTCAAATTTATATATATATAACATTTTCTGGTAGTATTCCAGATCCTGTTCTTGAAGCATAAAAATACAGTTGCATGATTACCTATATACTGCTGTTACCATCTTATCTATTATTATTCATGAGATATCTGATGTTGAATTTGATAAAGAAAAAAATAGGAATAGAAAAGAAAAAGTAAAGTATCAAGTAAGTTTTATTTTTTTGTACTATAATAGTAGTTCTTTATGTTAGATAGGTACACAAAAAAAGCATATTCATCATAGTAGTTCCAGTAGTAGTATATCACAATATTTTTAGATATTTTTAAAAATATGTTAACTTTGTGTTTATCTAAAACTTACTACATCCAAGCAATACTCACTGATACTTATTAATAATAGTAAGAAAAAGTCAGTTATTTTCAATTCTTTGGTAGTCTTTGGCTGATGTATCTTCTTCTAAAGCTGTAAACCAGTGGTATAGTGCCTCTTGTATATTTGATTTTCACTAATCAAATAGTATATTCTATTTGGGTTTTTCTTTATAACCATATATTTATAATATTCAAGCTTTTTCATAGCTTATTTGATCTTTGATAGTAGTTGTGTGCCTTCACAGATATTATTATAGATGGGTGGGTAGAAAATAACTTTGAATTTCATCTAGAAAATTTTTGTCTAGTTGAATATGAATAAGATAGGCAAAGAAATGTACATAGTCTAGTTAGAAGTCTATTTACTCTAATCTTGTGACTTATTACATATTCCAAAACTAGAGCTAGGAAACTATAGTGACAACAAACAACCTATTTGCTACAGCTTTTTTGATAAGAAACTTTGTTTTTCTGAAAATCAACTTTGTAGTAGTTTTGGAAATATATGTCAACCAAAAGTAATGTGGCTAGAAAGTAGTATCCAGACTAACACCCAACAATAACTGCCCATCAAGTTATTTTATCATCAGAAACTTTTTGCAGAATGGAGCAGTTTCTAACTATGGAAACACTAACAAAGTTCTTCAGTTCAATATCATACCCAACTCTCTTAATCTTTTCTGTTATGAAAAGGTTGGCAAATTGCTTGTTTACATCTTTCTGACTGTTAAAAAATAAAATTAAAGCTTTCTTTTGCTACTTAACCCTTCTTCCTATTAATCTACTACATAATCAATAATAATATGTCAAACTAACAAACTATACAGTAATCTCCAAAGAAATATTTTAGAAAACTTGTCTATGTCCTTTTCTCAGACTTATGTCTTAGTCAACATTGGAATCTTCTCCTTTTCAATATTTCAGTTCACTATGTCCAAAACTTTGTAGTTTATCTAAGTGTTTAATCACAAATTGATACAATATATATCAGACCATTTTCCTTATTCTGTTTTACCACTTCAGAAAATCTATCATATAGTTCACTATATTTATATTATATTCAATAGAAACTCTTATCTTAATCACTAGTTAGTTACTACTTATTGCTTACATTGTATAATTTCTAGTAATTTATGTATAACCTATTTGAAATATATCAGAAACATAATTTACATAAATTTCAGAAACTATACAAAATATATGTAAATGTTATTTAAAATAAATGAAGCTATATAAAAATATTCAAATAATTTTGTATAGTTCTGAGAAGCCATATAAATGGTGTTATAAAAACATTATATAAATATTCATGAATAAGATTTGTATGGTATTTGTGTAATTCACATATATTATACAAATATTAAAGTAGTGTTATTAGAGAACAAAAATTTCTCTTTTATACTGCTTATTGCTGATGCACTCTAGTAAGGTTCACTTATTTCAGATGTTAGAGCAGTAGTTAATAGTTTGATAGTAGTCTTATTAAAACATTCTAGATTATGAATTATTAGAGATTGTAAACTTGTATCAAGTACTAACTCAAAAACAAATATTAGTATATCAGTCTAAGATACCTCAGGCTCAGGTCTGCCTATTCTTCCAGAAAGTTTTTCTACTATGTTGACAATAGTTTCTATACTAAGTATAAGTTTGAAGTTGATGTTAAGATTTAATTACACCAATCCATTAGTAGCAGATCAGTCAATTATTTATATTTGGTTATTTATAACTGAAATAAATTAACTGTTATGTCTGAACCTCAAACCTATGTCAGAGGTTACAACAAGTTCCCAGAAGCAATACCACTTGTACCACTACTACAATCCAACAATGCCATTATCAACTCTCTACTCTGACTTACTTGGAAATATGTACCATACTTATATATATGTGATACCGATGGACTTTACTTATACACCATTGAGAACAATCTTTATGGCACATGGAATAACAGTTAGAAAGCATAACCTACCACTGAAGAAACAATATAGTACATCCACCCCTACATATACACTTGTGGACCAGCACTCAAAGTGCTCATTCACCAACAAGTTGCCAAAGGAATCTATTGTATAGAGATGTGACCAAAGGACTTATCACTAGACAATGAACCTGCTGTATCCAGTAATGATAGTGATGATTCTCTCTATCCACTATTACAATCTACTCAAGCTTTTGTCAAGTCATCTGAGTCTTATCTCTCCAAAAAACCAACTATGTCAACATTATCCTTATCATCCAATCCTAATCAGCCTATGGATGCAATCCTTCTGTCACCACCATTGTTATCATTATTGTCATCTACCACCTTGTTCTGCACATCTTGTAACTGCAGTTGTTCCAACAAATCTCTATTGTTGTTATCTGAGATCTCCAAGGATAAGTAAATACCTATTTATTTTACCATCATCAGTTTCACCCTATTCTATATTTAGTTGTTTCATCTTCATCAGTTTTATGTTTATCTTTAGTAGTGTTTCACTTTGTGTTTTATATCTATCAGTTTCACATTGTGAAACTTGTTTCAGTCTCATTATCTATACTCTATAGTATTTATAGAAAAGAAGTAGTTAGTATAAATAGCTGACCATATTAGGAAGTCAAAGCTTAAGCTTTGATCTTCTATAGGATAGCCTTCTTGATCATCCAAGAAGAGTTTCTGTTGATAGTTGCTGTCAATAAGTAGAAAATTGCTTAACTGCTCACTCTCTACTTGCCCTCATTACTCAGAGTTACAAGATAAACAGGATTCCCATTTCTTAGTTGAGTAATGACAGTTTGATAACATTTGCTTATCTGGTTACTTGACTGAGATAGGTATTACATACCCTAAAGGTCATATCCTCTTTAATTGCCCTTAGTAGCCCAATCTGTAACAAATGAAGCATTTTACATTATACTGGGATAAGAAGACAGTACAGCAAGTTTAGGATTCTATCAAGGCTATTGTAAGTACTTTGTGACCACTATGTTATTTGGTACCAACTAACAAGATGATCTCAACAGTTAAGAAATAACATATGTCTTTGTTCAGTAATCAGGCCCCACTGCCAGCACTGTCAACTTCAGCTACCTTCCATATCAAATGGCTACTTGAATATTAGGAAAGTGACTTTAGTAATAAGAACAACAATGATGATAATAATGATGCACAATACACTCCATCAGATACAGATGATAATAGCCTGTGGATGGCTGAATTCAGGCAATATATCAATGGACATAATATAATTGCTGTTGACATGCCTGTGATCAAGTGGTGGCAGGTAAGCCATTATTATTATTGTTTCTTATTCTTACTAACTGTTATATAGTTCAATGCAACATACCTTCCTGTATGGTCTTCTCTTGCTCAAGACCACCTAGCCATCATGACTTTGTCTGTCTTCATGTATTTTCATCTGCTAGCATCACCATTAGCAAACAACATAACTACCTTCAGGAAGATATTGTCAAGGCACTTCAGTTTCTCAAGTCTGCTATCCAGCATGACTTGCTCTTTCATGAGAAAGAGGTGACAATAATAGAGGAGGAGCTTGAGAAGTTGGAAATTGAGGATAAGGACTCAGATTGGAAGGATGTACTGGACATTGAACTTGCAGACTAAATTCTTTGACAGATGTTAATTATATTATCAGATTCTATTTACTTATAACAGGCCAGGACTTGAGCTTGAGCTGGCTTGAGCTTGGCTCCAGCCCTGGCTATAGGGCTAGGCTTAATGTTTTGTGAGGCTTGAGCTTGGTTAGCTATAGCTGGGACTTTCGAGCTAAGCCAAAGCTAGAAGAATACTAAATAAAAGTATGAATGATAAATATGACCTGAAGTCCACAAAGAAAGCTGGACTTCAGGGTATAATACTGAATCTTTATATATATTGTGTAAATTAGAAGAACTCATATTCTAAAGCAAAACATGTAAGTAATTAAAATAAAATAACAAAAACAAAAGACAGAATACTTCTCTATAAAGGAGATTCTCAATCATCTTCTCCTGTACCTTGAGACATTTTGATGTCTCCTTTAACACCCTCTCCTGGTGTAGCATGCCAGTCAAGCACTAGTAAATATGAAATCCTACAACCTGTAATCATGTCAGAAGCTCACTATAACTAGTACTTTACACTCAGAGGGACAGGGAAAAATGGTCTTGATGATGGATCAGACATGAGTCTGCTATTTTGCATACTAGAGTAAATAATAAATATATACAAGCAATCATAAAACCCTGCCTATTCATGACCCAAATTATCAACCTGACCTTTCTCTGTGTGTACAATATCTGACTCAGTCCCAGGGACACTCTGCCCATGAAGGCTACTTTCCACATCATATACACCCTTGACAGGAGATCCTCCATGTGCAATATGAATATGGACACCAGACACATCCACAGTGGGTTCACCACCACATGGTCGGAAAACCACACCAGACAGATTCACATTGGGCTCATCACCACACGGTCTGAAATCCACGCGAGAGTTGAATATAACCATCATCGAGTTTGAGTAAAGCTTTCCAATCACAAATGCTGGCGCGAGGAAATATCCTTTGTGTGGAAAACCTTCAAATAATGCCTGATCAATAATCGCAACGGCAGCTGAGAGAGACTTTAGCATAAATTTGAACTCGCGGAACAAGCCTCTTCGTACATACCTGTTAATGCCCCGGTACCGACAATGAGGCGAACCATCCTTTGAACAAGCGTGTGGGTCGAAGCCCGAATCCCCGAGTCGAGTCTGGGAAGCTATGGTATTCGTCAATATTGGTCACATCAAGGTTGGTTGTACCTACCCAATACCACATAGTGACCGCAATCACTAGATCACAAAGAGCAGTCGTAGCATTAAATAACTGGGGGATGAGAGTTACGTTAGCCAACGCAGCCGTCGGAAACACAACTACCTACCCCATGGCCAACCCGATCCGTCATGGTATCCAACTCCCTTACGTCCTTCCCAATAAATCCGCGAACCCCGGAAATGAAAGCACCAACGCATTGAATGACGGCCATCTACATAACCCCGCTATGTAAACATCATTCCCATGATGACGTAGATTGAACCGCATACCAGGCATATCAGAACGGGAATGATATTTGACTGTGATAAGACCTTGATACGATATGCGTAGAATATCTGTACTATCAACCCAACTGTTCTCCGGTTAAAACAGGGACCCACGGGATTTCACCAGAGAGAGAAATGGGCGCACCAAAACCTCCAATGATCGGTGCGGAAAGGCCACTCAGATGTAACCCTGTGATTTCATCTGGGTTTCCAAACCCTTTTGCAAATGCCTCGAACATATCTCGTGCAATAGTTACAGCTTGTACAGTCTCGAGTAGAAAAACCCCCACAACCAGCCATTTATGAATGGCGCGATCGTTGGGGAAGGCAAGGAAGTATATGTCTGTAGTGGTATCTTATCAGGTCGCCTTAAACGAGTCGACAAACAATAATACTTACAGACTTGAACAGCCAGGACTCCATAAAGACCCCAGGCGAGTAGGTAGCCCACAATCTGAGGAGAAGTGAGTCGCTGTTTGAGGGGCATTGAAGTAACATACAAGAGAGCCCGAACTGTCAAACGAGAACAAGCTCAGCCATAAATTCACTGGCGAGGAGAATACTGGCTCACGTATGAGTAAGGGCGGCAGCTACGCTTGGGGGTAGAATTATTGGAGAAGGAGGAGGCGGCATCAGGTAGTCACTGGATCGATCGCGGAGGAAGTCTACAAGCTATAACTAGTCTTGCCCTGGTTTTAGCCTTGGGCTAGCAATCAAGTATTGAATGGGGAAGGATCGATGACCAGGAATGCCGAGAACCCGCTCATGATATACAGGGGACCGCGAAGCACAGTAAAGTCCATGAATAGTATCCAAGAACAGTGTTCGTGAATATTTAGCACTTCAGAAGGCTTGGTATCATACAAATTGATACCAACTTGGTTGGCTAATCGACGGCGATGTTTCATGGTTGCCGAGATGGAAGTACCTGTGCTGCGAAGTTGGCCGATGGGTTGTCGCTCTGAACCACGAGCCCGGAGCCTAGTTCTGATGGTGATTAACACGTTGGATGTTGACATCAGCTGAACACTTGTGGGTCTGATTGATTATGAGCATACCCATCCCCATAAGTTATTAGTTATTGCACGCCGTGGGGAGGCCGTGCTAGAACACATTTCCCACCCAGCAAGCATCAAGGTAAATAGGATACGTTTACAATTGCGTGGCATCTCACCAAACGGGGATCAGTGGCAGTAGACTGTAAGTGGCAGTGTATGAGGCTATTCAGTGTGCCCAGCCTGAATAAATTGAGGTCTGGATGACCGGATATAACCAAGTCAATCAATATTCAACTAATAGACTGTATGAAATGTTACGAAAAGAGTAAGGAACGACTCAACTCTGAGCTAGATCCTGGGAAAGAGCGCTGAACTCAAACATCATCATCTTCAGCTATCATTCCAGCAAGTGCACCACACCCGTGATTCTTGGGCCCAGAATACACAACACATGCCGTCTTCTTGATATCGCTGGCATTACTGACTACACCAGAACCTCCCCTCCGTCTTCGATTCGAATATCCATCTCTAGCTCCCTCGACCCAAACATTTCCGGATTCTGGTCGTTTAGCACACGCTCCCAGGGTCTGGTGCTCCATCGTCGGCATCATCATTGATCTCGGGCACGTCACTCCGACGGCAACTGTTAGCAGATGTCAACCATCATCGTTTGTTTCCCCGCCACCTTCTTAAATTTACCTACAAAATTGTCGTGTCAATGGGAAACTATCAGAATTTAGATCACGTATCATGATGTACCTTGAGCTATAACAAGAGTTTTGGATGTCTTCTTCTCGGTTTGCATGTAGCATAATTTTGTCCTCGATCACGAGCATGGGTGCGATTGTTTCTATATACGGGCCTGGGCATTCATTCTGGACCGTGCTTCGGTTCTGGCTTCATGAGTTGGTCCGACTGAAGGAGCGTATCTAATATTTGGTCATGGCTTTCGTCGTGGCCATAATAATATCCAATTGTCAATACGGGAAAGCCCATGAGACTCGTATAATCCTACATGTCCGTCAGTCAGGTGAATGATGATGAAGAGCATACAGCGATGCTACCTCAACGATATCGCACAAAATCATGGATTCACGGAACAAAAACACACCATGACCACATCCAGTACTCTACACTTGACACGTTACAGTGTGCATTCACCTCCTGACAAGAAAGCGTGTGAGCAGGTTTATGGTGTTGACAGCTTCATCAACATTGGTGGGTGAGATTGTAGATGACTGTAGCACGCCTTTGGCCTCGCTAGAAATTTCGATATGACACGTTTTGGCTCTCCTTCCGATCAAATCCGCGTTCAGCCCGACCGCTTTGAGTACAGCCACCCATCCTTCTTCTCCTCGATCATCCGTTTTCCACCTCCTGATATTTCCACTTCACACGTACTGATCCACATCAATTTAGCTTCCAATCGTCGGACAAGGAACGCTTCGAGAATAACATCCATAGAGTGTGGGGATACCTATATTGATTGATCTCTGACAAGCGTAGGTTGGAGTTTTGAACCTTCTTGGTGGCATTCGATCAGGGAAGTTGGGGGAGGTTCTAGTTCTGATATAATGATGATGATGATGACCATCGTCGCTCAGTTTGATGTTCTTGAATTGGGTTATAGACTTACACGCGGTTTTACCTGCGCTAGGGTATTTCTTGATTCCTCGCGTGAGAGTTCTATCGAAATCCTTCAAGCGGTACCTTCCCCGACAACATGGCCTTAACTGCATTTCGCACGGTGTGTATGACCTTTAACCATGCATACGCCGAACGATCGGCGTCTGAATCAGTTCTTCGTTCGGGTGGTCGACCACAACTGACGCATTTGCTTTGCCCTTACACCCTTTCAGGCCTTGGTACGATTCGCTGCTTGGTTTCGACTTTGCCTTGAGTCCTTTCCTTAATCTCACTGGCCTCCATTCCCGGCGCGGAAGGCTTGGACGAGGAGCACCAGTGTTCCGGCATAGCTCAACACAGTGTGAAATTTCATTACCCGCTGTACCAACTGTGGAGAAGACGAAGAGGACCCGTCGTGGAAATGGTGCACAGGAACGGGTGAGAAAACAGTGATATTACCAATGGTACCTTTAACACCATTCTGGCTTAAGGGAGCAGCCACTATAACCCCCATACCTTTACCTGAATCACACGTAAATAACCGGGAGAAGAGATGATGCAAGGTTGATTAGGATCGCGTGGGCAAAAGGTGATCATCCCATGCTAATTATGGGAGCAGCAACCATTTGCCCATCAAGATCAGTCACTTTCTGTCATGAACTTACTCACCAGCGCTGATATCGCTCTCTCATCCTACCCTAATGGGCTGTGTTCAGTCAAAGTCTCTCCGTGAAGAATTATACACACAGAACTCCCTCTCGCCCCTCAACGTCAATGACTCCGGCATCGACAGCCAGCCTAAATCACCGGGTACACCGAATAACGAAATAAAGGTCCTGTTGTTGGGCGCTAGTCAATCTGGCAAAGTACGTAACCACGTTCATCCTCTATACACTCATCGTTCATTGCGTCCCTAGTCAACGCTGCTAAAACAAATGAAACTCGCCTATGGAGGCCGGTACAGAAAACGGGAACGGGACTCGTACAAAGAAATCATTTTCGGAAACGTTACACAATCCATGCGGTCAGCCATCCCCACCCCCCTTCTTCTCTCAAGATGTCGGCTAAAACTTGTATTAGCGATATCCTCACGGAAATGCCCTACCTACACCTCCAAGTATCCCCCAAAAACAACATCCACAACACGACCATCCTGGAATTTACTAACCACTTCCAAGTTCAGCTTTCTCAGCATGTGGTAGACGCTATACGTGACCTCTGGCACGATCCTAATGTCCAAGAGGCTATCCGGCGTTCGCGCGAGTTCCAGCTCAACGATTCCGCTTTATATTATTTTACCATGATTGACCGTATAGGTCAACCAAATTACAGTCCTACGAACCAGGATATCCTTCATAGTCGTGTCAGGACAACAGGGATCTCGGAAACAACCTTTCAAGTTGGAGAGCTTAGATATAGGGTCCATGACGTTGGAGGGACGCGAAGCGAGCGAAAGAAATGGGTCCATTGTTTCGAAAATGTGACGGCCATGTTATATCTGGTCGGTTTGAGTGAATATGATCAAATGTTATATGAAGATGATAAGGTGGTAGGGTCTATTTCCACCTTTTCCGTCTCCGACGTTTCTCACTGGTTGTATTTCTAGAATCGAATGCAAGAGGCTTTGACTCTTTTCGATTCAATATGTAATTCTCGTTGGTTCACCGAAACCACCATCGTACGTCCATTCACACTCAATCTCGGAAAACCTGACACACCTCTGATTAAATCCGTAGATTCTTCTGTTAAATAAAATCGATCTCTTTGTCGAAAAACTACGTCATTCTTCGCTGGCCGATTATTTCCCCGACTATACAGGTGGTGAAGACTACGAAACTGCCTGCAACTACATACTCCACCGTTTCGTGTCTCTAAATGAGAGTCCTACCAAACAAATTTACGCGCATTATATTTGTGCTACGGATATTCAGCAAACTAAATGTACGTGCCTTGATGACGTTCATCCAAATATCCTCGATGCTGATTTCCCTACAGCGGTGCTTAATGAAGTACATGATACTCTATCCCAGTATCATCTGAGGGATTGCGATCCTCTATAAGACCTCCATCCCTTTGCTCTTCCCCATATATTACATCTATGACTTGAAGGCTGTGCCTGTCGACCCTCCTATCCCTCCATTTTGGAATTCCCGTTTATTTTACTTATAATTTTTTCAACCTGGAATTATTCTGATAGGTCGACCAGCGAGGTAGTAACCTAATAGGCCAGGGGTTAATCAGTAATTAATCAATATTCGTATATATAACTTGCTGGATTGCCTGGTACATGTAACAAGGGTGCCGAGATCATGATTGACTGGGATTGGGTTGGGGGTGGCAGTGTTGTTTACTCAGACTAATATGAAGACAAAGATAAGACACGCGATGCGACGACATGTAGGGCAAGTGCAACCCCAGACTCAAATCCTGAACGTAAGATGGTGCTACTCAGAAACCGATCTCAAATCCAGATGCCTATGGTTCTAAAATGGCATGTTCCAACATCTTTGCAGAGGTACCACCCGGGTTGAGAGTTTTACTATCATCCGTGTCTCGGTAGAATTTGTCGATGCACTCAGCTGCTCCCGATAAATGAGCAATCTTGGCACATGCAGCATAAATAACAAGGTATGCTCGAGATGGAAGTGTAAATTTACCTGGATCTGGCATACTGAGTCTCACGTATTCCGGATAGTCACGTATAAACAAGTCATTGGACCCTTCGAGCTTATATCCCCTCTCTTCCTTCTGAAAAGTACATCTTTAGCGTAGTCACACGATTGAAGGTCAGAGCCGATGCACTGTTGCAACAAGCCAAACTTGTGATTGATCGAATTGCATATGCAATGGATAAACCATATTTATGACATTTTCCAAACGGTGAACTTTGGAACCGTTCAAGTCATCAGGAAGTACATTATCGCTAAAGCGACACAAGTCCGCCCATATCGTAGCAGTGTAGTTTTGCTATATATAGTAAAAGCGGCGAAAAAAAAAGTAACAAGGACATACGTTATCCGAGCCTGGTGTGGTGGACGAGTTGGTATATTCAGCGAATATGTGCGTACATGCTACTCTCAAACTGTGGCCCAACGTGAGCATCTGTGTCAGCTCTCAGTTATCCAGTATAGAGTGCACATCATATTTCGCAGTTACGAGACAACGAAATCCATTGCGGATAAGTGCCAGATCAGTTTTAATGTTCGACCATTCGTGCAAAGAAGGCAAGATTGACACTCTTTCAGGCGTCAGCATGGGACTGAGGAGCATCTACTAAGGTATCGTTGATCATATCCGCTACTGTATCAAATGACGGACGAGAAGGATAATTTGAGGGCGTGGGTGTGTGACCGCTATTTGCTCAACTGAGTGACACGCGTCAAATCGCCCTTGAAGGAGTAGACAAGTTGAGAACATACATGTCCTGATATAATGATCAAAATACATCTTCCCAGTTCCAAGAAGGGCAGAATATTCAGGGCATGAACTGATCTTTTGGATGACCATTTCCAATCCACGTTCTGTGGGTACATAGTGTACAAAATAGCCAAGGATTCGGATGTAAATCATGTTCTTCCCGACGTCTCAGCCTCTGTCCATAGCTTGTTGAAGAGACTTCTCGACTCTCAAGCATTATGCGCTCTCACAATGTAGGGGGTGTTGCGGAGTCTGTGAGGAACTTCGGCGGGCAACGACGTCATGATTGGGGGTCAAGGCAGTCGGCCAGATGGTGGACAGTGGCGTAGTTGTGAGAGGCTAGCTCGGACGCGTCACCTCGGTCACACTGGGTTCCAGAGAACCGTGGTGGTGGTGTGGTGAGTGGTGGATCATTTGGTCTGCTGGGAGCGTTCTGTGTAATATAGGACTTGACGGCGCGGGATGTCGATGTTGATGAAGTTCTCGACTCCGAAGAATCTGGATGCGTTAGGGGGAAAGGAAAGACCATGAAGGTTGGGAGGGTTACCTTGCTCAATCGGAAGTCATTGCAGGAGTATATTCCCCAAGTGGGTCCACATATAGCTAGAGTATTGAGAGATAAGCCACCCGGCTATGCTTCGTCGCGGGATGCGTGCCCCACCTGTCTCTCTGGATATCAGTACCCCCAATGCACGGAAGGCGACGTGAGATTCGTCGACAACGTAAGCCGGATCACACTTCGCGACTCATGTGTATGGGTCCCGATAATCCCGATAATAACCTCATACCCATTCGTTGGCCGTTTGCTCCAAAACGAGTGATAAAAGTATCTTTTCGAGCATAGGTAAAACCCACCGAAGATGCCTCTAATGCTATTCTGGTCCAAGACTATCCACTGGCCCCCTAGCTGGTTGTTTTCTTGGCACCGGTTTGCGCTGTTCGACAACAGCATGATCCCCGTACTTATCGCCACGAATGTTTACCTCTCCGAGCGCGGGTGGGAAGAGCCTTTCCGGCACAAATTCTGTGTAAGCTGAACCAGAAAGTGATATGAGTATTGGCAAAGTGAAGGCTGCGCCAGTGTCAGTACCGAGTGAAGCGTGATGTGAGGGGCTAGGACAGAACGGACACAAGTTACGCACCTCCTGCCGAACCATCCAATGTCCCTTTATAGGAGCGTCCTCGGTTCGCTTTAGGCTCGCGTGTTCAAAGAGATACAACAATCGTCCCACGCGAATTATGCGAGCTCGATCCTAATGTCAAAGCGCTTGGCTGCCAGTTTGTGACAAACTACCCTCCTGCAGGCTAGATGTCCTCCGTAGTCGTATCGATTTGTATGGAAACTACGTTTGGAGTGGGAGAACTCAGGTATAAGGTCCATAACGTTGGAAGATGGGAGGTTCATAGTGTACCTATCCCTTTCTCCCTTCTTCGATACTTCTCATTGATTATTGGTCATACGTATTGAGCCGCATGCGGGAAGCTTGAAAGCTTGACTCCTTGGTTTTAATAATTCGCGTTGGTTCACGAACACTATTAATGTACCTCACGTTATCTCAAGCGCAGAATCATTCCACACTTCTGGCGGGAACGACTACGAAGCAGCCTCATTTTCCTTGAATGGGAGTCCAATTATGCACATTCCATTTGTGCTGCAGATAGTTGACAACGAGAAGCCCCATGCCGTAGTTACGTTCCACAAGCATCCTTGACACTGATCTTCCCCTTGATAAAATACAGGATATTCAATCTCGGCATTGCCTGAAAGAGTGGGTAGCGTTATCTACGCAAATAAACAGTGATAGTGAGGGTACGCGACGTGGAATAACAAGGCAAGTACAGTGTCAGAGGACCCAAATCCCGGGGCTCGCTATGAACTAACTGAGTTGTAATTTAGTTGAGGAAGGACGGGAAAGGACGAAGTCGTTGTTGGCGGATGGCCTTGATATGCGACAATGTGCAGGTCCGCCATCACTTATTCCCTTGTTGTGGGTCCCAGACTCAGGATGTTCGACCCGGTATCATGGTATTGACGTTGATGTACAGTTTCTCAATACGTACGCGTGCGCGAACATCGGAAGTTAGGCTGTGTTTGGGGTACCGCCCGGTGACTTCGTGGAATGGTACGGCGAGACGAAAGGAATATGCACGTGGGCCTCAATCTCTCAGAAATGAGCTGTGTTGCCCCTTGCAATTGCCCACGACGTACACATGAATCCATTCTCCAAGCGTCGTTCCAAAGTAAGTACATCCTCTCTCCAGGCAAGCTTCGACTTCACCGTCCTCGACAGGAAAAAGATCGCTCTGAAGCACCAGAGTCGGGGTTCAGAGCGAGGGCCCGTGGGTTTTTCGCGCGCGCTAAACTCTTCCTCGTCTATAAACCCACTATGGTCGATGTAACCTACCAGTTTGCCGACGACAACTGTAAGAATTCCTTCGCCTCATTTTCCCTTCCACCACTGACCAAGTCCTGTCCCAGTCATGAAGGACTTCATTCAGCATGCGATGCCAGCTGCAGCGTACGATTCCTCCGCCCGTGATCCTCCTCCTCGATGTCATCCCGGCACCCGACTCCTGACTGTTAAACGAGCCCGGACCTTCATCGACGCGTCTGGCCGCAACAGGCGAGTTCTCTGGTACGTCGGTCCTGCCGGGGTAGGCAAATCCGCCGTCATGCAGACCACTGCCGAAACGACCCCCAACCCGGGCGCATCCATCTTCTTCTCTGTCAACAGCAATGAGAAGGATCGCCGTGACGATCCTTCCAAGGTCTTCACCACCCTCGCTTTCCAGGTCGCTGTTAATCACCCAGCCTACCGCGAGCACATCCGTCGGAGGATAGCAGCAAACCCAGCACTGCCAGAGAAATCCATGGCAACGCAGTTCGAGGAGTTCATCATCAAGCCCTTCGTCGACCACAAGGTATATCGGGAGTCCACGCCTTTGGTCATACTCCTCGACGGTCTGGACGAATGTAAGGGTGTGGATGCTCAGTGTGAGATACTCGAACACATCACCCGCTTTGCTCGAATGCATCCATCTGCCCCTCTTCTCTGGATCATCGCTAGTCGTCCGGAGCCCCACATCACCTCATTCTTTTCCCGTCCTGACATTGTTCTGATCCACGAGAAAGAAGAAATTACTGTTGATTCAAACGAAGGACGGGAGAGTGTTGAGCGATTCCTTCGCACCGAGTTAAACAAGATCCGGACCGCATACGACTCTCTTTCGGATCTACCGCAATGGCCACAGGAGCACGAGTTCCTCAAGCTCGCCGCCGCCGCTATCGGCTTATTCGCTTATGCGTCCACTATCATCAGGTTCATTGGAGATCCAGAATATCGAAACCCTGTAGATCAGCTCCAGCTTGTGCTCGAGCTGATTGACGAAATCCCGTTCAATCCTACCAGCGGTGAAACTGACCCGATGGCTCGACTCGACACGTTGTATGAACGTATTCTTTCTCGCATTCCCCAGCGTTCATTTCCCAGCACCGTAAAGCTTCTGCTAGTATCTGGAATCATACCCAGCGGCTCCAATGATCGGCCAACACTCCGTTTTGTGTGGGACTGGCTCGGTATGACTCGTCAAGCGGCATATGCTGCATTAGACCCACTACATTCGGTCCTCAACATTCCTCCACTCGCCGAGGCTGCCGCGCGATCTATCCAGGTCCATCACAAGTCACTCCAGGACTACTTATCAAAGCGATTTCCTAGTGCCCGGCAAGAGGCCAAGGACCTGTGGTTTGACTGCGCGCTCCGAGTCTTGAAGGATCGATGTGAGCCCTGTTGTATTCATCCTGGTAACTGGTAACTAATGTCTTGTCTTCGTGAAGTCGTGGAGGATCCAATTCAATCTTGGGAACCCGAAGACCTGGAATATCACCGACTGCTGTCTTCGAAAGCCAGTATAGTAATCACTACCAGTTCCGACTTGATCCAATCTCGACTTAGGAGTGACGACCATGATTTTCTCCAGTGTATGAAGGCCATCAATGTTGTTACCGTCTGGGTGCACGACATCACTGACATTTTCGTATGATTTTCTTTTGGCTGACGAATTGAATGTAACTTAATTATTCTCTCCAGGATAATAACTCTATTTCTCCCGTTCTCCATGAATATGGGATCTTTGAAGAAACTTTAATCAAAAAGATAAATTTCAATGTACTCCGATGCTTCAACAACAAAGCAAGATACAAGTTTTCTTGGCTTATTTGCTGTAAGTCCAAAGATAAGATTTGGACACCACATGTTCCATGTTCTAAGGTATCTGTTGTATGGTTTGTACATGCCTTTGCTAATTTCTACTTTAGCATGATTTCATAGGTCCTGTTGTAAAAGATAGGTACTTTGAATGGTTCAAAGCAGGAAAATTTGGTTGTGATAGTTGTTACAAACAACTTCAGAGTGTTTGGATGCATACAACTAAATGTTTCCCAGATACATCAGTGAAGATTTTCAATCGTGATGTCCAGTGGATGACCTGTAGTCTACAAGATCCTGTAATTGCAGCAGTTGAGTGGCATTGCTTGTGCAAAGTCAATGTATAGAATTTTTACACTTGTATATAAATTATTCAAATTTCCAGCCACTCTATTGAAGTAAAATGAGCTCAGAAGTGCTGTTTTCTTGTTCAAACAGTCCTCTAAAACCCATTCAGCTTGTTAATGGCATCCATGCCTTGACCCAAATTGACATAATCAAATAGAATAAAATTTGGGGCAAGTCCATTGGCAAAGGATGAACAACCATTAACATGTGTGAGGATACTGGTAAAGGGTTAGCAGAATTCTTGATGAGGGAGATGGGCACCTATGAGTTTAGTCTGTTTGTTTTTGGAACATTTAATTGGTCACTTAGAAAGTTGCAGATGTATTCACCAAGGCAGTCTACCCTCAAACCATCAAGTTCACCATCCTCTTGTTTGGACTTAGTCATTGAAGGATTGGTTGGATTAGGGGGGTGTGTTAGAGTGTGCAAGTTGTGATCTGCACCAAGTTGTTTAAGTATGAGATGATAAGTTGACTGTATTATGTGATAGGTTGAACTTAGCCACTTGTGGATGTCTCAGAGGCTTCTCTAGTCTCTAACATTAGTCCACAGGTGAGTAAAATCTTGTACACTTGTTCTCTAGTCTCTAACATTAGTTCACTGTTATGACCTTAGTCTAGGACTTACATTGCAAGTATTTGGATAAAGACAAGGAAGTAGAGAGAAGAGAAAGGGATGATATGATTGGTAAAGTGTAAGGAATACATCAAGTATTACTACACTTTATATACTAGTGGTGAGCTCTAAGAATATAGGGGAACAGAGTAAATGAGTCAAGAGGATGAGTAGAATGAGTCAAAAGAAGTATAGCTTTATGCAGTGAAACAGGAAATGAAACAATACAGCAGAATAATGAGTATGAGGTATTGGGCACATGATAGGAATTTAATGTCTATCTATAGTTCATAACAATATCTCTCTTTCTAAATTCATGATCTTGTGAATCTTGAGTACCTTTACTTCTAACTTCCTTGGGAGTGTTTTTTCAGGCAATCAGTGTAGGTATATGTGATGTGGCCTTTGTGATTGGGACAGTTTTTGTTATGGATTTGGCTACTAAGAGCAATCGAAGAGGATGTGACCTCTAGGGTATGGTCTTAATACCTATCTTAGCCAAGTAACCAGATAAGCAAATATTATCAAACTATTGTTACTCAACCAAGAAATGGGAATCCCATTTATCTCATAGCTCTGAGTGATAAGGGTGAGTAGAGAATAAGCAGTTAAGCAATCTTCTATTGATTGTCAACAACTGTCAATGGAAACTCTTTTTGGACAATTAAGAAAGCTATCCTTATAGAAGATCAAAGCTTAAGCTTTGACTTCCTAATACAGTTGGCTATTTATACTAACTACTTCTTTTCTATAAATACTATGAAGTATAGATAACAAGACTAAAACATGTTTCACAATGTGAAACTAATAGATATGAAACTTAAGATGAAACACTACTAAAAATAGACATGAAACTGATAAAGGTAAAACAACTAAATATAGAGCAAAGTGAAACTAATAAAGATGAAACAGATGAGTGCTTACTCATTCTTAGAGATCTCAGATGACGATGATAAAGATTCATCAGAATAGCTGCAGTCACAAGATATGCAGGACAAGATGGTAGAGGGCAATGATGATGATAGTGGCAATGGAAGAACTACATCCATAGAATGATTAGAGTCAGATAATAAGGATGACATTAATGTAATTGGTTCTTCAGAGAGGTAAGACTTGGGTGACTTGACTCAGGCTTGAGTAGATTGCAATAGCAGATGGAGAGAGTTGTCACTATCACTACTGGGTACAGCAGGTTCATCATCTGGTGATAAGTCACTGGGTTGCATTTCTATACAATAGATTCCATTGGCAACCTATTGGTGAATGAGCACTTTGAGTACTGGACCATAAGTGTACATATAAGGGTGGATATACCTATGCCCACAGTGACTTGCTTCCCCTTTCATGGATTCACCCATAATCTCTGGTCTGTTTGGGTAAAACTATTGTGGATTGAATCAAAACAGTTCCTTTAAAATCTGGAAGATGCATATGAGTGGGAGATGCCATGGAGTTGTAAAAGTGAGAGGTGATGGAGGGGATGATGTGATACTTAACTAATTTGGCAATTGCACTGCCCCCACAATGCTTCAGCTTTACCCATGAGTTGCAATTAGTATTTCTTCTGAGCCTTGAGAGAGATAGAGAGTATATACTCACAAAATCACAGCAAGAGAGCTCATTGGTTTATGATAAAGCCCTGAGCAAGATTTGATCTAAATATAGATATTGCAAATGTAGATATTGCAAGTTATAAATAGAATGTGTTAGTGGGTACCGACAATATCTTGCTCAGCATGCATCATTGCAGACATACCAAGAGTCACATGGTTTGTGATTTGCCTAAAGGTGCACCCCATCATCTAACAAAGCCTGTTGAAGGCTTTTGTGTCACTGTCAGTATTCCCACAACCAAGGGGGCCCCATTTTCGAAGTCACCAAGGAAGAAGCTAATAGTTCTTACTTCATGTATGCATTGTCATCTTGTGGTTGTCTGGTGCTATTGGGTGTCCCCCTTGTCCAGTATCTTATCATGTGCCATATCACCAATCTTATGTCTGGTCAACTTCATGACCATATCACCGGTGCTACTGGCCACTTGCAGAGTATTGTCTCTGCAGTTGTTGTTAGCACATCCAAAACATTCAATGATCTTACCAAAAACTTGTGCAAGGCCCTTTGCTGGCTCTTCTACTGTGGTTTTTGCGGCCAACAGGCCTTTCCTCCTGTTTTGGTATGTTGTCTGTCCCCAGCCTCTCCCTCAAAGAGTTGGAGAATCATATTAAGAAGACCAACTCCCACCTCCTGACCAACAATTAACTTGCCACTCAGGAAGGTCAGAACACCTGGCAGTGTTGACCAGAGCAAGGCTCCTTATCCTCAGTGCAAGCTTGTCTTCTCTGTCCATCTCTTAGTTGTTGGGGTGCTGTATCATAGCAAATATCTCTGCAATGTGAGTTTGACTTTTTAGGTAATGATATGCAGAACCTGAAGGGCTTGATTATATGCTTCCTATGTGATCAAATCCTTACTGCACCAATCCATTGGACCAAAGTAACTGATTTCCCTGAGACTATCACCCATACCATCAACTTTGGTCCTAGTGGTTCTAGTGGGATTAGATAGTCGTGGTGTTTGCAAAATTGTCATTGGTAACAAAGGAAAAGGGGATGCTGAGCTTACAACACATTGAATATCAAGTATAAGGATTGGGGGAGTAAGAAATATGTGCCTAGCTTAGTTTGCACCAGGTATGTTCCTCATTTCTTGGACAATGTTGTAATATTCATATACATCAACCCTCATCAGTTTACATTCCAGCTCCCTTTGTGGCAAGATATCCCTGTGCAACTTGACAGGAGATTGGTTAAGATGCTCACCACTGAATAGTTGCTAATACATCACATCCCTTCTTGACTTCTTACCACTACCTTCCTAATTGGGATAGTTCTCTGGTGGGAGGCTTCTGGCCTATTCTTACTGGACATTAGGTCCTGGCACTATCTTATACACAGGGCAATGTATAGTACTCCCTTGGCAAAGGAGGTTAAAGGCTGGGTATGCTGGGTAAAACCTTTCCAGAGTACTAGGAATTGATTTTGTTGTCCTCTTGTGTGGTGTCCTTGGATCTCTTCTACTTCATATTGTTCTTCATCATTGATGATCTTGGGCATCAGTGGTGGTGGGGTATGCTGGCTGTCGAACTTGGGTTTTTGATAGGAGGAGAGGAGTCTGCTGTTAAACACATTGTGTATTGCCTATGTTTCTGGCAGCTCTAGTTTGTAACTTGTTTCACCTATTTTTGCTTTTATTCTGAATGGTCCATATCATTTGTGATCCAGCTTCTTGGTTGGTCTCGTTGTCCTAATGTTACTTGCTTCAAGCCAAACTTGTTCTCCTGGAGTATACTCATATTCCGGTTTGGTGCTATTGTGTTTCTCCATTTGCGTCTAACTATGTTGTAATATCTTCATCGCCTC
This sequence comes from Chlorophyllum brunneum, assembly GCA_963576785.1. Classification (NCBI taxonomy): domain Eukaryota; kingdom Fungi; phylum Basidiomycota; class Agaricomycetes; order Agaricales; family Agaricaceae; genus Chlorophyllum; species Chlorophyllum brunneum. Next base: position 226,595 of record OY756151.1, read on the forward strand.
TTGTTGCATGTTTTGTAACTCCTGTATTCATTCCGTGATTGCAGGTGCCTTGGTAATACTTGTTATATCTCCTTTCCAAGGGTATCGTCCATAAACTATTTTGAATGGTGAATATCTGGTAGCTGTGTGGACTTTGTTGTTTTATTGGAATTCTACTATGGCTAACCATGTTTTCCAGTTGTTCTGTATATGGTTTATTATATTTATGAGGTATGTCTCAACCTCCTAGTTGATGTGTTCTGTTTGACTGTTGGTTTGTGGGTGGTATGCCATGGATAAGTTTTGCTAGGTTCCTGTTGCTTGGTATAGTTCTGCCATGAATTTGGATGCAAATTGTGGTCCTCTGTCGCTGATAATTCTGCAGGGTATTCCATGTGTTCTCCATATATCATCTTGGTAGATATCTCCTAGCTCCTTGGATGTTAAGGTAATGTTGACTGTACACAATCTGATCATTCTGCTGAAACAATCAACTATGACAAGTATTGCATCATATCCTTCTAATTCTGGTAGTGGTCCTATTATGTCAATTGATATTTCCTCCCAAGGTTCTACTGGTGTTGGTAGTGGATGGAGATGTATTGTTGGTCTTATTTGGAGTATTTTGTTTCGTTGGCAAGTTTCATACCCTCTAATGTATTATTTGACATTGTTACACATCTGAGGCCACCAATAACTCCATTTAAGGAGTTCAATCATTCAATGTTGTCCTAGATGTCCTACATCTGTTTTGTTGTGGTGTTGTCAAAGTATTTCTTGTTGTATTTGGCTATTGGGTGGGACATATATTCTTTCTCCAAACATCAGTACTCCATCTATTTCCCATATCTCCTCTGGTCATTTTTCTTTTTCCTTTAACCACTGTGTTTCCTTTTTTGTCTCCTTTCATAATCGGTGTTTCAGATCCTCTTCTCCTGAGATCTCCCAGATTTGTCTGATTACAGTAATTGTGTTGTTATTGAATAAGTGGTCAGGTAGTAAAATGATGTCGGTGTTGTCTCAGGTGGTGTCAGTTTTTGTTAGTTTCGATAAGACATCGGCTTTTGTGTGGGTTTTTCTGGGAATGTGTTTCAGCATATAGTGGTATTCCTGTAGCTCCATCTGCCACCTTGCTTGTTGTCCTGTGAGTTGCTATGGTTTTTGGAAATATTCCAGGTTCTTGTGATTGGTCCATATTTCAAATGGTTTGTCTGCATCAAGTAAGTATTGTCTCCAGGTCTTGATTGCTTCTCAAATTCTTTGTTGTAGATTTGATAGTTTTGTTCTGTAGATGTCATCATTCTTGAGTGGAATGCGATTGGGTGCCAGTGTTCTTCCTGTTTTTGTGATAGTACTACTCCTACTCCATATCCTGATGTATCCACTTCTACTCTGTATTGTCCCTTGTCTTGCAGTATTGCTAGTACTAGTTTACTTGTGACCTTTTCTTTGATTCTTTCGAAGGCTTGCTGCTGTCATTCTGTCCATTCCCATTGTGTGTCTTTTTTCTTCAGCTCATGTAGTGGGGCTGCTATGTTGCTGAAGTCATGAATGAATTGTCGGTAGAAGTTTGCAAACTCTAAGAATTTCTCAATGTCTTTTAGAGATTTGGGTGTTGGCCATTCTTTCACTGCTTTCACCTTCTCTTCCTCCATTTTAACACTGCCTTGTCCCACCACAAATCCTAATATAGGTATCTCTTTTGCATCAAATATGTACTTTGATCTTTTGAAGTATAGTTGGTGTTTTGCTGCGATGTCAAAAAATTGTTTTGTCCTGTCCTCAAGTTTCTGTTGTATGGTCCTGGGGATGATGAAGTCATCCATATAGTTGACAACTGCTCCTTCATGTAACATTTCTTGAAAGACAGTATTCATTATTCTTTAGAATGTTGCTGGCAAGTTACTCATTCCAAAAAACATGACTGTTGGTTTGAATAGTCCATTGTTTGTTACAAATGCTGCTTTCCATTCATTGCCTTCTCTTATCCTAATGTTGTTGTATCCCCAGATGATGTCAAGTTTGTTAAAAACTTTTGCATTCTCAAGTCTGTTGATAACTTTGCTTATGAGCAGAAGTAGCATTTTATCTTTGATTGTGTGTTCATTTAGCTTCTTGTAGTCTTGTACCAGTCATTTGGTTCCATTTTTTTTGGGTATGAAGAAGCATGGAGTGGTATAGGAGGATTGTGATGGTTGAATTCATCCTGAGGCAATGTTTTTGTTGAGGAATTTCTGTAGTTCTTGTTTCTCCTTTAATGTTATTGGGTAGACCTTAGCTTGTAGTACCGGTGGTGCATCTTCTGTCAGGTTTATTTCGTGGTCCCATATCATGTGTTTTGGCAGTTTGTCAAAGTTCTTCTTGTTGAATAGGTGCATATATTGCTATAGGTATGTTGGTAGGTCTTCCAGGTTTGTTTGATTGGTTTTCTTTTCCTCTACGTATTCCTTTACCATGCATATCCTTTCACTGAACCGTATGTTGTTGTGGTGTGTGGTGCAATCCTTTGGACATCTATTGAAGAATATTATGTTGTTTGTCCAGTCAATTTCCAGGTTGTGCTTGACTAGTCAGTCATGTCCAAGATATAGGTCTGTACTCTCCAGTTGTGTTACCATTGCTTCAATCTCTTCCATGTGTTTGCCATTGCTTAGTACCAGTTGTGCCATGTCTGTTATTTCTCCTTTTTTGTTCTCAGTTCTGTTGACATTGATTACTCGTATTGGGGTTTCGAGGGGTTTGGTTGTAATTTGTTCTGTTTCTACTATTCTTTGCACTATGCATGTGTGGGTACATCCAGAATCTAGTAGTGTGGTGATTTGTTTGGGTCCTTTCTTTGTTCTGATTGTTGAGTCAAGGAGAAGTTTACACATTGAGTTCCATTTCTGTGGGATCACATATCATCTATTGTGAAGTAAAACAGGAACTCTAGGTTTATTGGCTCGTAGGTTTGTACCTACTTGGAGCCTTTGGCAAAATCCTCCTTTGCCTCTTCTTCTTGCTCCATCTCCTTGATGACCTCTCTGATGTGCACTTTCTTCAGTGCTTTACAATTCTTCGAGATGTGGCCTTGTTTACCACAATTATAGCACATTATCTTGGTGTATGTAACCTTCATTTTCTTGTGGCAATATGCCCATATAGGTTGCAGTTGAAACATCTTGGTTTGCCATTCTGATTGGTGTCTGCCCTCTGTCTACCAATCTCCATTGGTTGTCCTCCACCTTCATATGTGACTCCTGTGCTTGTTCTGACATCTCCTTGGGTGATGTCTGTTGTTTTGTATCCTTGTCCTACTGTAAGGATTGTATTTCTCCATTTACTGTATGTGTCTGGGATTGAGGCCGCTGGATAGCCTACAATGGTTTGGATAATATCTGCTCTGGTGTATCATTTGAGAAGGAATATGGCATGTATATTGTCTGTTCCTGCTTGGGTTTTCAATACTTCAAACTCTATTAAGAAGTCTGTGGTGTTCCTCTTTTCCTGTTTGAACAACTTGATTTCTTCTTCCGCTATAGCTTTCCTATTCCCCAAGGAGAAGGTGGCTACCATCTCCTTTGTGAAATCATCGAATGCTGGCATTTTCTCGTCTTGAATTGTTTGTAACTTGGCATTGGCATAGGGTTCTACTAGTTCTCCTTTTATTCATGCCAATACTCCGATTATTTTCTGTTCATTATCGTCAATCTTGTTGAAGAGTGTCTATAAGGACATTGCTCTCCACCAATCATCAAACTTGGTTCTATCTCCATTGAAGTATCCCAGTTCTGGTGCTAAGTTTTTTGGGAAGTTGATTTCATTAGCCATCTCTGATTCTGTCTCTGGTTCACTGTGTTCGTTCTCATGGGTTTCAGCAACTTCTATGTCAGATGTTTCGGATTCTCTGTTTTTGTAGGTTTTGGCAACTTCTATGTCAGATGTGGCTTCAGTAATTTCTGTATTGAATGGTGTCTCAGTGACTTCTATATCAGATGTGGTCTTGGCAACATCTGTATTGAATAGGGTCTCAAAAAGAGCTGTGTCTTTGTCTACACTGTGGTCGGATTTCTACTATTTAAGGCCTTCAGGGATATCTGGTTCTGTTTGTTGTTTGAATCTGGTGGTTATAGGTGATCCCTAGATATCTGTTGGTCTCGGAGCTCTTGGTCTTCTTGGTGTTCTCAATGAGCTACTGCTGCTCATATACTGTCATCCAGGTTGGAGGCTATTATTCCAAGCCTAGCTACAAATAGTGGTACCTCTCTTGCAAGGTAAGTCGAATGACACTTTACCAAATGTTATGACCTTAGTCTAGGACTCAGATTGCAAGTATTTGGATAAAGACAAGGGATTAGAGAGAAGAGTAAGGGATGATACAATTGGTAAAGTGTAAGGAATACATCAAGTATTACTATACTTTATATACTAGTGGTAAGAGCTAAGAATAAAGGAACAGAGTAAAGAAGTCATAGGTATGAATAGAATAAGTCAGAAAGAGTATAGCCATAAGGGATGAAACAAGGGGATGAAACAGATACATAGGAATAATGAGTGTGATGGGCATATGATAGGAATATACTGTTTATCTATAGTTCATAACAGCTATCTACTACAGAAGCTGAGTATGTTGCTATGTACAAGACATCTTGTCAACTGATTTGGATTCATCAGCTGCTAGGTGAGATTGGGTTTGAGCAGCCTGCTCCACATCTCATGCATGACAATTTGGGATCAACCTTCTAGGCTTCCAACCCAGTAGTTGAACATCAATCCAAACATGTTGCAATTCACTGGCATTTCATCCATGAACTTGTTGAGACAGGCAAAATAAAACTATTTTATGTGAAGTCTGAAAAGAACCCTGCTGACATCTACACAAAAAGTCTGGATACTATCAAATTCCAATAATGTTGCAATTATTTACCTATTCAGTTCAGTACTTGATTCTAACACTTTGAGCTAGGAGGAGTGTTGTCATTTGCACTTACAAGCTATATTCTATGTGACTAGCTCCATAGTATATTATTCATCTAATATTTGTCATCAAGGCTGCACCCTCTGACTCACATTATACACCTCTTCCTCATGTATTTCATGAGCTGACTGATCACTGTCACTCCAATTATGCTACTGGACACCACTGAGCAATCACAGTGTTTCAAGGGACTCTTATGCCTATTATTATCCATAGGTCTTAGGGTTTGCTACCCAGACATTTAGTATATATAGCAGCATATATTCCTTTTATTTCTTAAGACAATCTACTCATCTTCTACTGCTCTACTCAACTCTCACAGCAACTCTTACTAGTATTCTAACCAGTCTACTAACCCCTTATCAGTAAGTCAGATAGTTTGTCTGCTACTGCATAAATACTGTGCTGTTTAATATATCTAGCCAATACTGTCCCTTACAATTGCCTGAAAGAGGGATAATGTTATGGTTCATGTCCTAACAGTCCACTGTGATATATGTAACTGATTTGTATTTTTTGTGAGGAAGAACAAGAGGAAAGGACAGATTGAGGTTTGGAGCAATGAGCATGGAATACAACAATGTGTAGGTCCATCACTGGTTCTATTGCTGTGGAATCAAATGTCCATGGATCCCAAATTGGGAATGTTCAACCCTGTACCGAGGGATCGACACGGCATGTGCAGTTTATCAATGGATATGTGTATGCGGACATCATGTTGTTCAAGGCACTGTCTGATAACATTATTGAAGGGTTCAGACACGTGGCATATGCGTGGAACTCAGAAATGAGCTGTGTTGCCCCTTGCAGCTGCCCACGACGTATTCATGAATCCGTTCTCCAAGCGCCGTTCCGAAGTATGCATGTCCTGCCTCTAGGTGAATTTCGACTTAACCATCCTCGACAGGAAAATGATCGCTCTGAAGCACCAGAGTCGGGGTTCAGAGCGAGGGCCCGTGGGTTTTTCGCGCGAGCTAAACTCTTCCTCGTCTACAAACCCACTATGGTCGATGTAACCTACCAGCTTGCCGACGACAACTGTAAGAATTCCTTCGCCTCATTTTCCCTTCCACCACTGACCAAGACCTGTCCTAGTCATGAAAGACTTCATTCAGCATGCAATGCCAGCTGCAGCGTACGATTCCTCCGCCCGTGATCCTCCTCCTCGATGTCATCCCGGCACCCGACTCCTGACTGTTAAACGAGCCCGGACCTTCATAGATGCTTCTGGGCCCAGGAGGCGAGTTCTCTGGTTCGTCGGTCCTGCCGGGGTAGGCAAATCCGCCGTCATGCAGACCACTGCTGAAACGACCTCTAACTTGGGCGCATCCATCTTCTTCTCTGTCAACGGCGAAAAGGAGGATCGCCGTGACGATCCTTCCAAGGTCTTCACCACCCTTGCTTTCCAGATCGCTGTCAATCACCCAGCCTACCGCGAATATATCCGTCAGAAAATAGTAGCGAACCCAGCGTTACCCAAGAAGTCCATGGCAACGCAATTCGAGGAGTTCATCATCAAGCCCTTCGTCGACCACAAGCTATATCGGGGGTCGCATCCCTTGGTGATACTCCTCGATGGTCTGGACGAATGTAAGGGCGTCGAGGCACAATGCGAGATACTCGAACACATCACCCGCTTTACTCGAATGCATCCATCTGCCCCTCTTCTCTGGATCATCGCTAGTCGCCCTGAGCCCCACATCACCTCATTCTTTTCCCGTCCTGACATTGTTCCCACCTACGAGAAGGAAGAAATCGCTGTCGATTCGAACGAAGGGCGGGAGAGTGTTGAGCGATTCCTTCGCACCGAATTGAACAAGATACGGACCGCGTACGACTCTCTTTCAGATCTACCACAATGGCCACAGGAGCACGAGTTCCTCAAGCTAGCCGCCGCCGCTATCGGCCTATTCGCTTATGCGTCTACTATCATCAGGTTCATTGGAGATCCAGAATATCGAAACCCTGAAGATCAGCTCCAGCTTGTGCTCGAGCTGATCGACGAAATCCCGTTCGATCCTACCGGCAGTGAAACCGATCCGATGGCTCAACTCAACACGTTGTATGAACGCGTACTTTCTCGCATTCCCAAACGTTCATTTCCCAACACCATAAAGCTTCTGCTAGTATCCGGAATCATACCCAGCGGCCCCAATGATCGGCCAACACTCCATTTTGCATGCAACTGGCTCGGTATGACTCGTCAAATGGCCTATGCTGCATTAGATCCACTACATTCTGTTCTCCGCATTCCTTCACCTGCTAAAGCTACTTCGCGATCTATTCAGGTTCACCACAAGTCTTTCCAGGACTATCTATCGAAAAATTTTCCGAATGCACAGCAGGAGGTCAATGACCTGGGGCTTGACTGCGCGCTCCGAATCTTGAAGGATCGATGTAAGCCCTGTTGTCTTCATCCCGGTAACTGGCAGTTAATGTCTTGTCTTCGTGAAGTAGTGGAGGTCCCAATTCAACCTTGGGAAGCCGAAGACCCCGGATATCACCGACTGCTGGCTTCGAAAGCCAGTATAGCAATCGCTGCCAGTTCCGACTTGATCCAATCTCGACTTAGGAGTAACGACTATGATTTTCTCCGGCGTCTGAAGGCTATCGATGTTAGTGCGGTCTGGAAGCAAGATATGATTGGCACATCCGTATGATTTTCTTTTGGCTCATGAGTTGAACGTGACTTATTTACTCTCTCCAGGATGATAACCGAATTTCTTCCGTTCTCCGTGAACATGGGATCCTTTCGAAAACTTCAATTGCAAATATAGAATTCAACCGCATACCAAACTACGGGTCTTCTTGGTTTATTCGCTGCAGGTGCAAACACGAAACTTGGACACCATATTTTCCATGTTCTCAGGTACATGTTGTATGACTTCCCCAAGCTTGTGCTAACCATTGTTTAGCACCCTTTCACAGGTCCTATTGTAAAGGATGGGTGCTTTGAATGGGAAAAAGCAGGTGAAGGCAGTTGTAATGATTGTTACAGCCAACTTCAGCATGTTTGGGTGCATGAAACAATACACCGGTCAGACACGCCAGTCAATATTTTCGATGGTTATGTCCAGTGGATGATCTGTAGCCTACGAGATCCCGGAAAGGAGTCGGTTGAATGGCATTGCTTGTGCAGAACCCGTGTATAGATTTTTTACAATTGTATATCGATAATTTAATTTTCTACCCACTCTATTATAGTCAAATGAGCTCGATCTACATGCGAACATGTACGTCGCTCAAGTCGAACGTCATTTCAAGCGTCAACCGATTCACTGTTTCCTTGTTCAAACAGTCCTCTAAAACCCATTCAGCTTGTTAACGGCATCCATACCTTGACCCAGATTGACATAATCCAATAGAACGAAATTTGGGGCAAGTCCATTGGCAAAGGATGAACAACCATTGGCATGCGCGAGGATACTGGTGAAGAGTTGGCAGAATTCTCGATGGGGGATGCGGGCACCTACGAGTTTAGTCCGTTCGTTTTTGGAGCATTCAATCGGTCACTTAGAAGAACACCTGGGCCAATTGGGAGAATGTTGGTGTCGAGGTTGTGGTTGATCATGTAGAGTTGGTCTGTCGGATCGAGGGGACCTTCGGTTCGGTCGACTTTGCAGGGAAAGGTGTTATTCGTCGGGCTGAAGGGGTCCTCCCACACCTATGCCGATTGTCAAATCAAGCCATAGCCTTTAAAAGAAAAAAATATACCATCTTGAATTCGGGCAGGATAAAATCAACGATAGGTTGATCAGAGTCTTTTTCGTTGGCACCTTTATCCAAAAATGCTACAACTCGTTTTCCGGATTGGATCATCTCCCCGAGGGTAGGCCATTCGTCGCGTTGGAGAGGGACGGAGTCGGGGACGTAAAGAAGGGGAGTTATACCTTGACATTTTGTCAGCACGAGCGACGTAGAGATTATGGTGTGATGATGACGTACTGGCGTTGTCGAAGGCGGGCTTCCAGTATTTTTCAACGGAGAGGTTGTCGGGATTCGTGAAGATGAAGGTCAGGACTTCGTCAGGGTTTGAGTCTAAAAAGTCCTTGACGGTTTTGAGGTATTTGTCGACTGGCCCTCCGTCGAATAACGTGCACGCTAACGGCCATTAGTGTTAGTTGAAGGTAGACACAAGGAGGGATTGACGACGTACAGGTATGACAGAAATGGAGAACGTCTTTGTTCCTGTGGATAAGATGAAAACGAGGGGGGTTAAAGTGGCCGCGGGGAGACTTACAGTCGTCCCTGTGCTTGGAGCATTCGAACCCCGTGTTTCAGTTGACTAGGAATGTCAACCTCTTGTGTTCTCGCAACTAGACGTAGTCATTAGGATATACCAAGGTGTATCGTCATATCGAAGACTTACATGCCAATGGATTACCACTGAAGGCAAAAGAATCGTGAGAGCCTAAGAAAGTGGTATTTCCGTATGATCGTTCACATAGTTCGGTGTGGCCATTGCAAGCATCCGCCCTGAATAATAATGAATGTCGAACTCTCGTGGGATTGTTGAGTCGTACCTCCTCGCAGGAAGGGTTAACCCCGAGACATTGCATCCGTAAATAGTAAAGAGAACAGCGGCCAGCCGCAAAGAGAGTTGCATGTAAGATAGGTGGGGGGAGACCAGCTCAAGGGGTCTCGTTGTTGTTGGAGCACTTTTATCATAGGAGACAGAGGTTCATGCTGTGCTTTGCACAACGCACGGGTTCTCGGCAAGGAGACGGTGAAACGGACCGTCCTCAAGGAGATAAACTGACCCGGTAGCGTTCATTCACTTGGGAACGAGATATCTGAAGCGTATCTGGTCGCATCGTCATACAGGGCACACTGGCAAGGTACTCCATGATAACACCTCCACGTGACCAGTCTTCAGGGGAGGCCAGGGCGCGTTTCGCTCGACTATGAGCCCGCGAGTCGCGTTCAGGTTTCACTTTTCTTCCTTCATCACCAACGACGATGAGCTCGTCGTCGACAAGACCGTCGCCCTCACCGATATCGCGCTTCTCATCTGTGCCTCCAAGCACGAACGCATCTTCTCCTCCTACGCACCTATCATCCTGTGCAAGTAGTGAGATTTATGGTCTCAATGTACGTCTCATCTTTGTGCCTTGCTTTGAACGTCATCTAATGTTACTCGCAGGATCGTGTGGATGATGATGATCCTGTCTTTGAAGTTGACGCGACTGAACAGGAGCAGCAGCAAGAAGTCGACGATGTACGACTCGTGTTTCTTCTAGGAATCTCCTTTCCTAACTGCAGACCAGGAAACTGCTCGTCGTCTAGCTAGGCTAAAATTTGTTCTGGAAAAATCTGCTGTTTATACGAGCATCTTGCACCAACGGATGGAAGAAGACAAGCAAAACTTGATCGCAGCACAACAAGCCAAAAAGACGAAACCAGATACTGCGAAGACCGGAAAGAAGAGGACACGAGCTCAGCACAGAGGTGACGAAGATGCTCAGGCGAAACGCCTGAAGGGCGAGCATGGAGAGTCTATACCCGTAGAGGGCGAGGACCATCCTGTTTTTCAACAACCCGCGCTAGTTACTGGCGCCAAGTTGAAAGAATACCAGCTGGAAGGGTTGCAGTGGATGGTCTCTCTAGACCAGAACGGTATCAGCGGCATCTTAGGTGAGTATCTGTGCTCGTACATATGCCGCTTCTCATCCGTTTTTTCGCACATAGCGGACGAGATGGGCCTTGGCAAGGTAAGCTCATATATCCTGCATTATACGCAGTAAAGTTGATACCCTTGGCAGACAATCCAAACTATCGCCTTCAGTGCCTACCTTCGGGAATGCCACAATACTAGACCTTTCCTCGTTGTATGTCCCCTCAGTGTTCTCCACAACTGGTACGATGAATATCAGAAATTTGCGCCGTCTGTACGTCCCCCGTTGCTGGCCCACACCTCTCTCACCAAACTGGAGCCAGATACCCGTTTGCATATACCACGGCACCCCAACAGAGCGTGCCGAACTGCGCCGGACGACCATGGCCCCTCCCCACGTTCGAGCGTCCCGTCACCAGAGGCCAAAAACAACGAAATTTAAACCAAACGCCAATGTAAACCTGAAAGCAAGCAGCTCATCGCTTCGAGGTTCGAAAGGACGTAAAGCCAAAGTGAATGCCCCAATTACGATTGACGACTCGGACGAAGAACCGGCTCAGGAGGCGGGCGGAGAAGACCCCAACGCATCGTTTCCTATTGTTTTGACGACCTACGAGATGATTATCAAAGATCGTACACACCTTGCGAAATACAATTGGGGCTACATTGTTGTCGACGAAGGACACCGCTTGAAAAACCTCGATTGCGCCCTCATGCGAGAAATCAAGAAATACCCTAGCGCAGGTCGAATGATCCTAACCGGAACACCACTACATGTAAGTCCATTACTCCAACCCCTCTCCGAGGATGCCATGCTGAAGACTCACCGTGACCATTAATATATCAGAATAACCTGGCCGAGCTTTGGTCTCTCATGAACTTCATCCTCCCAGACATCTTCGATGACCTCGATTCCTTTCAAGAATGGTTCAACCTCCCAACACTCCAATCAACACTTCCCACTGATCAATCAACACAAATTATCTCCGCACTTCATGCTATTCTCAAACCATTCCTTCTCCGAAGGTTGAAAGTTGATGTGCTTGGCAATGATGAGAATGGTCAGGGAGGGTTACCGCCAAAAAAAGAATATGTGTTGTATGCACCGCTGAGTGTACGACAGAAGGAGGCGTATCAGCATGTGTTGAGCGGAAACATCAGGAGGTGGTTGATCGCCGGTGGGACGGCGAAGGGTGGTGCGAAGCAGGTCGAGAAGAAGAAAGATGAGAATGAAGATGAGGATGAGCAACAGCAACAGTCAAAAGAGTCAATCTCGAGGCGCTTGCGAAAATGTAAAGGCAAGAAGAGTTACGCTGTCGATGGAGATGACGACGAGTATTTCGATATGGTGGAAAAGGGTATGGTAGACGAACGTGGTGTTCGTCCAAAAGTTTCCAAAAAAGAACAGGAAGAGGAAGAGAAACGCGCCGCATTGGAATTCCAGGCAAAGACCAAAGGTGTGCTACATCCACTGTTGGTATTCAGTATTGTTGATGTAATCTACAGTGAAAACTGTCAACAACATGAGGCTCCAAAATACCGTCATGCAGCTACGAAAAGTCTGCTCGCACCCTTTCCTGTTCGACTGGCCTATTGATCCTAAGACGAATGAACCTGTCTTGGGCGCTGAATTGGTGAATGCCAGTGGAAAGATGATGGTTTTGGACCGGTTGCTTAGGGAACTGTTGAAACGCGGCCATCGGGTATTGGTGTTCAGTCAATTCAAGACCATGCTCAACATTATCGAGGTGAAGTTGTTACATTCCCTGTCTGAATCTCTTGTCTGACAAACGCGCAGGATTGGGCGACAGATTTTATGGGTTGGAAAATTTGTCGTATTGATGGTTCAACTTCCCCGCAAGAACGACGAGAACAGATGAATACGTTTCAGAAAGCGACGAAGGATTCACCCAAAATTTTCCTTTTGAGCACGCGTGCCGGTGGTTTGGGTATAAACTTGACCGCGGCGGATACAGTCATCTTCTATGACCAAGATTGGGTGCGCTCCTTCAGACTCAAGTAATAAAACTAAAGCTAAAGTACGGACTAGAACCCGCAAATGGACGCTCAAGCCCAAGACAGAGCCCACCGTATCGGACAAACAAGACCTGTGCTCGTGTACCGCCTTGTCAGTGCTCACACCGTCGAAGACAAAATGTTGCAATGCGCTACAGAGAAGAGGAGACTCGAAGCCATGGTCATAGCTAAAGGTATATCATGACAATTCAACCTACATCTCCAGATTTTTTGACACATCAATTTTGTAGGCAAATTTAAAATGCCCGCCTCGATCGCTCCTAGTGGGGGGAAACAAATGACGATGGCTGATATGGCTGCTGACTTGTTACGTCTGGAAGGTGAAAAGATTGATGTCGTGCCCGACATTGATGACGACGACAGTGATGGTTGGAATAAAGGCAGAACCAACGCTCAACGCCTTGATCGTGTGTTGAGTGATCGGCATTTGGATATGTTGTTAGACCGGAGCCCGGAAGTATTTAAATCGAGGGGATTGGGATGGACATCTGAATCGAGGGTAGAGGAGGGGTTTGATAGGGATGGCCGCGGTGATAAAGTCAAGAAGACGGCGTTTGCTGTGTATCAAGCGCCCAAGGATCAAGGGAGCGATGCACTTGCTGCCATGATGGGTGAAGACCTCGCTGCTTGAGTCTTCGGTGCCCTAAGGGCACCTTTTATATTTGGGTGGATATACATACTGGATATACCAGGACCTAGCTTTGGGTAGGATAATCTACTATTTAATCCTGTAGGATATTGGGCATATTCGTTTTTGTATCATATACATTCACTATTGGACCCTCGTCATTGGGCTCCCTGGGGCATAGTGTTGCCACTGCCACTGATCCCAGGTGACGGGATCACGGTCAACCCTTACTAGAAGTACTCACATCACGGACCGCATGGGTGGTGTGGGCACAGTCCTTGGGTTGCTCGTGCTTTTCGTCGCATTTCTGTGTGAAATACGGACACATCCGATCTTTCCTCCACTGTGGATATTGAAACCTGAGACACCCCTATTCTTGCTGTGAATAGCACGCTTCTCTTGACCATGAGTGTGTCTATTTCTCTGTGAAACCTTGTGGACGGTGAATGTGTTCAATCAGGGTTCTCAATACCAATCCCCATCAAATTTTGGTGTTACATCAATCAATGTAGAAGTCAATGATGCAGCTGACTCCGAGGAGGGTGTAGCAAGCAACCCTACTTCTCCCACAGTTGTTTTCCCGTAGGAAATTTCTTGTCAAGAACTGAAACATATTGTCAGTGAGTATAGTTCGATGTGGATTTCGGTAGAGATACTATCTCAGTTGGTTTTCTCAGTCTGACACACATCGTCAGTATCGAGTGTTTGTTCACCAACGTTATCTAGGGCCAACGCGTCAATCACGAATCCTACGACATGTTCTTAGGAGTCAGTTTCGAGTAACTACCTTTGTATCATTGGTGGTCTACGTCGGTATCTTAGCCACGAGTATATCAAGGTGTGTGAGATCAAGTCTTCTCCGTTGCTAAACGCCAAAAATCACCCCGGACACTATCTATAGAACGGATTGTGCTTCGCGATCTGTTGGGTCTCTGCTATATCAGGAGCGGGTTATAGACATTCCCGGTCGTCTATCCATCTTCATAACCCCCAGGCACTTGATTTCCAGGCGAATATTAAAGCCAGAGCAGAATCTGAGTTCTAGTACCGACAATTTCCTTTACAAGTACTCCAGTAATTACATATGGCGCCTCCTCCTCCTCCAATGCTTCCGTCAAGTGTAGCTGAGGCCCTCATTCACACGTGAGCTAGTGTTCTCCTTACCCATGAATCTACGACTGAGCTTTGTCTGTTTAATAGCTCAGGCTCTCTTGTATGTCACTTGAATATTTCTCAAGCATCAGCTCATTTCTCCTTAGATTGTGGGCTACCTACTCGCCTGGGGTCTTTATGGAGTCCTCGCTGTCCAAGTCTGTAAGTGGTGTTGTCGATTCGGTTAGAACTACCGGATAACACGCCAATACAGATATTTACTTTCTTGCCTTTCCCAACGACCGCGCCATTCATAAATGGTTGGTTGTGGTGGTTTTTTTACTCGAGACTGTACAAGCTGTGGCTATCGCACGAGATATGTTCGAAGCATTCGCAAAGGGTTTTGGAAACCCAGCGGAAATCACAGCATTACATCTCAGTGGCCTTTCCGCACCGATCATTGGGGGTACAGGTCCGTGTGTCTCTCTAGCAATTATTGTATACTCCGTTAACCCGAGAATAGTCGGGTTGTTGGTACAAGTATTCTATGCGTATCGCATTAAGGTCCTATCACGGTCGAATATCCTTCCTATACTCATATGCTTCGTATGTGGTTCCTGACGCATTTAAATGACGTTTACCTAAGGGTTTGCAGATGGCTGCTATTCAATCTGTCGGTGCATTCATTTCTGGAATTCGTGGATTTATCGGGAAGGACGTAAGGCAATTGGATACCATGCTTGATCGAGTTGGTCATGGGGTAGGTAACAACCTCGTTCTCAACACCTATGTTGGCTAATATTGTTCCCCAGCTGTTCAATGCCACAACCGCTCTTTGTGATCTAGTAATTGCAGTTGCCATGTCGTACTGGGTAGGTACAAACGACCTTGTCGCCGCGGTCCAATGTTGAACACGATCATAGCTTCCTAAACTCGACTCAGGTATTCGAGGTTCAACAAGCACGTTTGTACGAAGAATCGTCCGTCTCGTTGTCGGTACTGGGGCATTAACAGGTATATACGGATACGTTTAATCTCCCAATCTAATCTGACACTGTTTTTCAGCTGCCGTTGCGATTATTGATCAAGCACTCTTCGAAGGCTTTCCCGGCAAAGGATATTTCCTCGCGCCAGCTTTCGTGATTGGAAAGCTCTACTCCAATTCCATGATGGTTATATTTAACTCTCGTATGGATCTTCGACCATCCCGCGATGAGCCAGCTGTTAATTTGTCCACCGATATACGTATGGCACCCGGAAGGTTCCCCATTAGGGGCACATACCACACAGAAAGTGGGTCTGAGGAGCGAACGGTCACCAGCGGATTCGAATTAGACATACGCCCACACAAAGGCAAGTCCAGTGAACTAGGTCATAAATAGAGCAGGGGGAGTCTGTGGACACTCGTTTCGCTGTTGAAATATATTAAGTATCTTGTGTGTACAATTATACTTTGATAGGTACCGCAGCTATGAATATACGACCCCCTCCTTAAATAATATGACCTAATAATGAATCGCAATCGAAAATGAAGTGAGCATGAAGGGAATCTGGGGGGCTCTCTCTCAGCTCGCCCTGACCATACACCTATCAACACTGACCGAAAAGTTTGGTTGTCCGTGGGATACCGCGACACGGAGTATCCCTGGATACATTTAATTATCCCAGTATCATACACCCATACTAAGGGTACATAAAACAATTCACAATACAAATACATGACCAGCCCTACGTCATTAACTCAATCCGCATGTACATACGGCGTAACGAGTAGAGGCATCTGGTTTCCCCCTTTCGGGTCACTAATCAACACCGGTCTCTGCACGATAAAATTCTTCTTCCCAATATCATTCACTGGCACAGCAAGCCTGAACTCGAACGTTCTCACGAGCGTAAAGATGAGTGCTTTCATTCTAGCAAACACATGTCAGTCCTCCAAACTGATCTGATCTGGAAGGACGTACTCGACTAGGGCGAACCGATATCCAATGCATGCCCGTGTACCACCGAGGAAAGTAAGTATGTTACCCCACACACCTGGGACTGAGCTAGCCCCCTCTGGAATTGATTCCCACCGTTCTGGTCTGTACGGAAACCGGGACGAAGTTGATCTCAGCAAAGACCTAACGCAAAAGTGAGTTACGGACCTGAACTCCTTCGCATCTTCTCCCCAAATCTCCGTCGATCGATTAATTGCCAGCGTTGGGATAAATATCGTCTGTCCCTTCCTGACCCTATCCGCACAAATACCATTAACAAACAGCGACAGAATGAGTTTTAGGACACGCACTGAATTGTATCCCTCACCCTCCCCTTACTATCAACAAATGGCTTCTCGAGTGGAACGACGTCGTCCTTGATGGCAACTCTCAATGTAGAGGGTATAGGAGAATGTACACGCAAAGTTTCGCGTATGACAGCTTCGAGGTATGGTAGAGAATTGAGCTCGTCCATGCTTGGATTGTCTGTTGGAATTCTGAAAAGTTCTTCGCGGAGTTTGGTTTGGATGTCGGGACGGAGGGAGAGAGCTTAGAGCGCCCACATAGTGCCGTTACTGCGATGGTGTTGTTGTTAATGTACATATAGGTGATGCCTAAGGAAGGTTTTCACCTTGTAGTTTCGTGTCCGGCAACTAGGAATGTCGGAACCTCTGTATGCAGTGTGTCAATCAAGACTCGTGTCTGAGGAATCAAGGGAGCACAACTCACGAGCAATAACGTCTTGTTCAGTCATCCTCTGGCTTTCGGGTACGTCCGTAGACGTATTCGCTTTCAACAGCAGTGACAACAGATCTCTCCTTCTGAACCTCTCGTCCTTGCCTTCCTTCGCTAACGCCGCCTTGCTGTCACTCAACAATTTTCTCCAAATTCTTTCCATCGTCTCCCTGGCTTTAACACCCGCTCTATTGCTTTCGATAGGCTTAAATAAAGTATTATTGGGGATGTCAAGTATAGATTGGAAGAATGGCTCACCAGGGCTAACTTGAAATTTCCCATAAGCCCTCTCACGATCATCATGGCCGACGTAACGGGTCTGAAATTGAGTAATGTACGAAATGCTTCGTTTAGCTCGTTCTTCTCTCCTTGCAAGGAATTAAACTTGTAGTCAAACCCTGTTCCCAAAATTTCACCAGTCAAAGGTCGTGCCTCGAATTTACTCGATGGACTCACCAGCGAGCCCGATAACGTCCAACGTCATCTTGCTCAACCCTAAAATCACATTGATCCTCCCTCTGCGCACATCCTCCTGCGACTGATCCTTGATCTCTGTGGCCCAAACATCTCTCAACTAGACGCGGAAATGAACGAAATGAGAAAAGCGTTTACATTTAGAATAAAATTTTGACGTACCTCGAGCGCTTTTTCAACAAAGATTTCTGTCAGTTCTCGTATTTGCGATGGTCCGAAGGCTGGGTTCTAGAGACAAGGGTAGAAGCAGGAGTACAGAGAACGACTGGGATGGAGAGCTTACCATGATCCTGCGCTGTAGGAAAGGTCAGCTCGGATCAGAAACGGTGTTGAGATTAAAATAAAATAAAAGGTGCTGCAGACCTGGTCCTTGTGTTTCGTACCTTCAACGACGAGTATACCTGAATCAATGTTCGATAAGCCAACCATAGACATATTATAAAACAAAATAAACTTGCCGTTACCCAAAACCCTGCTCATGAAGAACCTCGACACTTCAGGTCTCTGATAAACTTCATTATTCATCAAGACATGATTGATGGCTTTTAGATCCATCGTAAATAGCCTCGACATCTGCACGAACCTACTATCAGCCAAAAGATGCTTGGAACTTAGAGACGGGATCCACTCACCCCAAGGAATACTTTATACTTCATCGTATTCCCATACTCGCTGACCCATTTCTCATGCATGACCGAATGGTCTGCATCCCAGATTTGTCGCATGTTGCCATACACCCAACTCGGATTGGGAGGACCAGGGAAGTCGTTTAAAGGATTTGAAATATAATGCCACCATACAAACTTGATGAGCTTGTAGACGGTGTAGGTTCCAAGGGTTGCTGCGAGGGGAGTGAATAGTCGGACGAGCGTGTTGAAGATGGCGGGTGAGCATGAGGAAGTGCTCCATGAGGACAGTAAATTGCTGAATGGAATAAAATCCCAGGTGGATTTGATGGACATTGTGGTTCGTTATTTCTGGGAGGCGAACTAGAGATGTGAGCGTTTAGACCGCACGGTGCTATTTATTGAAGGCATTTTGATTGAAATCAACATTCAATCTCCACCGCATCGGGACTGACGACCTAGAGATATACAGAGACGAGGGAATGCTGACGCGTCCCTCGAATAAGACGCCAGTGGTTCGGCAGGAATGAATGAGAGGAAGCCATGATTTACTTCTTCTGTTGCCGAGCACACGCAAACAATAATGACGCGCATACCGCTGTCCACACTATAAATATTACCCACTGTATTCAGTTTCTCGAAGAGTTGGACTGATAGCACGATGAGCTGGCGAACGTAGGTCCGCTTGCAAAAGATACAAAGCTCACAAGATATGTTATGGCTCCGTAGTCTCATTCAGGAGGCATGGCTGAGAGAGGCATCTACGTACACGGACTTGCGATGCTGAGGGACCTAGGGCTATACAAGCCGTAACCGCAGTATTTACTTCTATATCAAGTATGGATGCGCGCTGCATACTGAACGTGAAGATCGCTAACGGCTTGTTGTAGCGTGATCCCTAGGTTTGTTCGCGTACTTAAAAGTTCGACTTAGCGCTAGAGTTTGATTAGATCCAGCAATCTTGAGTACTGGTGGCATACAGAGAGATAGGATTCATCTCGTCGTTGAAAAAACGCCTTCAAGTATATCAGAGAGAATTTTCAAATAGATCCGTGTCTTCCATGAAGGGCATAAATCCACAAGGCGCGCCACAAGATTTTCATATGTGGAGTCACCAATGTATGTGGACGCGAGGCCGGAGAGGCCGGAGGCAATGTCCACAGCCCTTCTTAAATCTACTTTGAAAGGCTGGGCAGCATTGGTGACATATGAATGCTTCGATTGAATAGCTTCAGTGGAGCTTCCAACAGTTAACGATCTTAGGCTGTACCCGTGAATGCTTTCAGTGATTTCAGGTGACCATCAAGCTTGAGTCGCCAGCCTGAGACCAAGATGGAAGGGCGCCGTCGGTAGGCGACCTCACTAGAGGGAAGAACGAGCAGATACACGGGACTCGAGATAGTATTCGAAGGTCAGGAGGGAATTAGTCTACCTTACAGTGAGCTCGCCTAGATATACTGTAAGCTGCATGCCTACACAAGAAGCTGCAGCGCAGGAGTATTTCTCCGACAACAAATTCCTAAGGGTTATCTCTGGTATCTTATCCTCCTCAGGACTTAAAAAACGCTCACTTTACAGGGCTCAAATCATCCCACTGTCAATTGTTGTTCCAAGGATTGATTTATCCGGGAGACAACGAGTATCCGGTAAGCAAGACCACGCAAAACGATTCAGACAGGTTGATATTGCTGCATCTTACTTTTGAATCCAAGGGTTGGATGTTCGGCTAGACACAGTCTGTTCCATCAAACACGAGACTTGTCCGTAAGCAAAACTGGTCTCAAACTACCTCCGGTGAACTCGCCCGAGGAGCGAGGTCGCTACTGCTTTCGCCGGACCTGATGACTCCAAATTGGCTGTCTATCTGGTTTAGTAATTCCTGTTATACATGTCAAATACTTCAATACACAATACGATATAGAGGTGTAACTTCAAAACCGTTATCTCCTCAATCCCTTTTTATGTTCAATTTTATGTTCTGTCTATCTCGTGCTCCCAGTCGGCTTCACAATGACTCGTGGCGGTATATCCTGCCCATAAAAGTGTTTCATAATTGCCTCGGTATGTGTGATGGTTAGGTTAGTCAAAGGATGTGTTGCGTTCTGTCAGAGATAAATTTCGTATCGATAAAAACAATGGGAAGCACGAGGACTCACAAGGCGGTTTGTTGTGCTGGGTCCTATGACCCTTGATGTACCTTCTTCCTCCGTCCAGCTGATCAGGTCCGTGAAAATAGCCTTCCGAAATACGTTATTTGGTGAATCTACACGAGTAGAGTGAGCTGGAATCTATATTCGAATAATAACAGACATACCGTCATCCTTCCAAATACTAGAAGTCTGCGCCTTCCGCGCGTGGGAAGGATATATGTGATGTTGAGCAGCTGACAGCCCAGAAAGACAATATAAAGTGTGGTACGCATCCGCAGCTCTTAAATATTCCATAATTAGGAGGAAGAAAACATAGCCAAGATGTATAATTAACGCACTTTGGTGGCTTATCCCTCAATCCTCCAGCTGGGTGCTGACCTGCAAGAAGAATATACTCCTGCAAAGATTTGCGACTGAACAAGGACTCGTCGATATCGTCCCACCCTTCGTGGTCTTCCCCCGACGTTTCCGGATTCGTCGCCCTACGAGCAGCTTCCGAGTTAACGACCTCATCTACCTCGACATCCCTCACCGTCAAATTCTGTAATCCACCCACCCCGAGCGCCTCCAACAGAGCGAAAGACCCACCACACCACCACGAATAACATCCATCCACGAGCTTATTAGTTCGACCCCTGAACCCCCCCAACTCGATCTCTGAACCTTGCATATTCACCAACCATCGCGTAAGTCTCTTGATGTCAATTTTTGGACGATCGGTTGTTAATTCTTTGTTCCACTGATTCTCAAATAAATTCTGTTTGGTAGGGTCAAGGGTGCGGGTTTTGGCTGGATCGAGGTTGAGATAGTTTTGGAGGAGGATCCAGCTCGCTAATGCGCAGAAAGTATATCCGCCATGCGCTTCGCCAAGGTTAGGTTTGGGTACGCGAAGGACTCGATCCGTCTCGATGGAATAAAATGGATGTGATGCTGATGAGAAGCCACCTTCGTACGTCTGACAGGACGCTAAGAAAGTCGCGGTGCCTTCTACGAGCTCTGGTGTCATGATGTCTAAGAGGGAAGCCGTTACTAGCAGGCAATAGATGCCCCTGATGAACGGTTCAGTAAAGGGTCAGAGCTAATGATGTGAACACTATACCGAACGTCAACTTCCATATGTTCCGCAACACGAAATGAACCATCTGGTTGTTTGAGTGACATAAAGAAATCATATAACTTTCGTCTACAAGAAAGTTTCAGTCAGGGGATAGGGGGCAAACAGCCAAATCATACCGATCAACCTGATCCCATCCACCTTCAAGTCCCGGTCTTCCAACAATGGCCAAAGCACAAACAGCAGCATACGTTGGTAATAGATGTGGCGACTGTCCTGGTCCACCAGAAAATCCTCCCTTTGGATGCTGCCACGATAGAATCTTGGTGATCGCCCTTCGAATTAATGCTAACCGTTAAGAGGAAAACTACAAGCTTCGACGAACGTCATACCTTTGTCGATTTCCGGGATCCAATCCAACCTGTAAGACACTAAATGCCTGTAACGTCCAGAATAACAGCCATGGTTGACTCGCGTCTTGCGAGACATATCGTGCGGGGAACCCTTGTATCATGTTCCGAGCTAGGAATTGTAGGTGGGCATTCTTTTGTAATGTTGGTTCTGTGGGCGGCTTCAGTCCTGTGCTCAAAGTTACAACCACTTAATGACGTACCATCGGTGGAGGCACCATGCTCTAGAAGAATGTTTTCCGTCTCTTGCTGGACTCTTGAAGTCGATGTAGGATATCCATCGACCGGAGTGTGTTTATGATGTTGTTGCTGGGTGTGAGGTTCAATGTTCATGGTGGTTATGACATGAAAGTACAGATCATCGAGAACAATTGAAATCTCAATCTCCTTACGTCATTGTAATTCCGTGAATGCCGAACTAATTTGGGCGTCACAGAAAATCCTCAAATTCAAGTCTATTCGCATTCTGAAATACACCACACCAACTACTAGTAGATTTTTACGAAAGCTTCATACCGAGACCCTCTGCCTCGAGTACCTTGATGATCTCGTCACAAACCTGGAGGTTGTAGGGAGCTTGAATACCAGGCTCCTTGAAGACACCATCAAGAACGAGTTGAGTAGCTATACCACAAGGAATTCCAACAGTGCGTGCCATAGCTGAATAACCACCAGGAGCAGTAGATCCATATTCCTCAAGTGTCGCAGTCGAAATTTCCTACAAAAGATATCAACACGTGATGATACAGACAAGTTTTGTCGAAACAACTCACCGTAGTACCATTAGGATGCTCGATAACAAACTTATGCTGAAGCATAACAAGATCTCTTTCGCCAACTTCATACTTCATCAATCCCTCTAATCGAGCACAAAGGGTATCCAACAGATTTCCAGCCCGAATCTCAGCAGCCTCGTTGTTGAAGGTACCGATCCACCTCAAACCAGATACTATCCTCTCAGCTTCGGATGCGTTAGGGAATCTAACCTTAGTCTTGATACTTTCCACGATAGTGGCTTCAGTCAAGTTATCCTCAGCTTTGGCTCCAAGGAGAACCTGAGTGATCTGCTTCCAAGTGATACCCTCCTTCAACCACGACTTCTCCGTCTGATCCAACCAACCCAACTTAACGAGAGCATCGATAAACTCTGGGAAGCCTTGGTACCTCAAAGTACCACGAACAACAGTCTCCGCTTCTGGGATATCATATCTTTCACGAAAAGGTGTCGAGTCACGGTTGGGGTATGCGACGAATGCGAAGGCAGGAGAGATATAGTAAGGTTTGGCGTGGCCCATGAGTTCGGAGCCTGAGACAGTGCAAACTTGGGAATTGGAAATGTAGGAGGCGGTATTGAGAAGAGCGAGGAGGACTCCACGAGATGACCAAGAGAATTTGTAGCCGAGGGGGTTGTTGGCACACTCGGGTGCGGGAAGACCACCACAATACGAGAAGAATTGTTTGACCTTTAGATAATGTTATGATCAGGTACGTCTTTAAATTAACTATGAGATAAAATGTACCTTTGCTCCTTTAGCATGAGCTTCGTAGATCATCCTAACGGCGTACAAATGATCAATCCCAGGATCGAGACCAATCTCGTTAAAGACAACGATCCCAGAGGCCTTCGCAGCAGCATCGAGTTCTTTCATTTCAGGATTCACGTAGCTTGTCGTGATAACGTGGGTCTTCGCTTTGATAGCAGCGCGAATGACTGCTGCGTGATAGGTGTAGGGAATGAGCGAGATAACGATATCGTGTTCAGCGACTGCTTTCTCCAGAGCATCCGTCGAGTTGACATCAAGAGAAATGGCAGTAGTAGCTGGGAGCGATCCCGCAAGTGCCTGCGCGGAAGTAAGGGTCCTGCAGGCTTAAAAGAACTTCAACGTCAGTCATCGAATATCTAATTTCCCAAAGAAATTACTCACCGATCGTCAATTCGTTCTCAGGATTCCTGGCAAGGTATTCCGCACAAGGCCGCGCGACAAAACCACTCCCCAACAACAAGATCTTTTTGTTCTTCTTTCCCTTAGCCGCAACTTCAATAGCCTTGTAATCACGACCAAACTTGGGTCTGATGTCTTTTCCCTCCTCCAAAAACGCTCTGGTGAACTCGGGGAGGATAAAGGCAGCTCGGTGAACATCTTTGTTATAGTACCTAGTGTTCTCGACTTCTCGAACAGGCGTGCGTAGATCCCTTCCGGGGGCCTTCGCACAAACCATAAATCCGATTTGTCCACTGGGATAAGTCGGAATCGTAGTATAAGCATACTCCGTCGTTGAGAATATTTCACTCGTGATCTTCTTCAATTCTTGGATAAGGGAAAGATGAATCCATTGACATTCACCCTGAGTACTGATATGACCACCTGGTGAAAGCGCGTCATGAAGAAGTTGGAAATAGGGTTTTTGGAAGAGTGATTCGGCGGGACCAACGGGATCGGAAGAGTCGGTGATGATAACGTCGTAGGTACTTTTGTTGTCGGAAAGGAATTTGAAGCCGTCACCAACAAAGACGGTTACGCGAGGATCGGTGAGGAGGTTTGACATATGGGGAAGATACTGACTGGAAACACGGATGACAGTCTAGCCCCGGCATGAGCTTGCAGTTGACGGTCTAACAGTGCATCATACCTCGTCAATGTCACAAAGAACGACTTCCTCGACGGTATCGTGCTTGAGAACTTCACGAACGACACCACCATCACCACCACCAATAACCAAAACCTTCTTAGGGTTAGGATGGGACGCAAGCGGGAGATGCGCTATCATCTCTTGGTACCTATAGCGTTCATTACTTAATGAGTCATCTAGGAATGCGACCGGAAAAACGGCTACATACGAGAATTCATCGCGCTCTGTACACTGGATAACACCATCCAGAATCAAAACATTTCCAAAATTTTCCGACTCAAAGACCAACACGTCTTGATAAAGTGACTTCTCGACGTGTAGAATTTTGTTGACCTTGAGGGTCATAGCCTGACCAGGCCACTGAGAAGAGATTTCGCGGAACCAGCCATCTGCGCAGTATACTTAATGTTGTGTTTTATACAGAGTTATAGCTACGTACCAACGATAGAGGGGTGAGTTAGCGGACTCATTTTTTGATTGTGGTAGAGGCAAATAGTGATCTAAAGTTTTTTGGAAATGAGATCTGACTTGATCGATCATCACGTTATCTTGATCGCGTGTGCCGACTTACCATTTATGGTCAACGTAAGAGTTGTCAGGCCCTGTTGTTGACCATGGTCGTTGGACTTGTTCAGAGTGTATGGATATCTAGTGCAGGTAACCAAAGTCTACACGTCGATCTCTACGTAGCCGAGGCTTTGAGGGTCAAGATGCAAAGGGCATAATTCCACCCTTGAGTGACCGCCACATGTAGCGTAACAAATCCTTCTCCACATCGCCAAAATCTTCCCTCGTCGGATCAGTTTGTCGGAAGCTGCAGGTCATCACAAGTCTCTGCGTCGTTGCAACGCGGTTCACGAGTTGCTTATCCAATTTGTTGAAGAGGGGCTCTACCACGGCATCGTCCTCGTCCCACGAAGTGAATTCAACTTCTAGTCTTTGCAGACGAGGTGAGAAATCCGGCTGCGAGAACCAGGTTGCGAGAAGCTCGGCACCCAGTCTATGTGGGGTACTGAGTTTGGCAACCTCAAGTGTGGAGGTACAGTTGAACCACAGCGGGCTGGGGATAGGGACTAGTAGACGTGAAGTGGTTAATGGCAAGCGAACGACTGCCACTCACCTGCACGACTGCATATCAAGTTCTCATTGAAATGTAGCTCAAGCTCTCTGACGCGAGCCATATAAATCAGATTCATCGTACTATAAAGTCCATAATCGCCGCCCAGCTCCCATAGTTGACATATCCTGATGCACGATATAGTGCTCGGCTTCTGCAAATCCAAGTTTTGTAGCAGCCACTTGGAGGTATGCTCAGCGGCATTTTTGTCAATATCTATTCTCTGTAAGACTGGGAATGGATTCTTCGTGAATACCGTCTTGGCTGTAGAGAGGGCGGGCTTTGCCCAACAACCACGAACGATCAACTCTTCGAGGGAGGGGAGCGAGGATAAAGACTCGAAAAGTCCAACATAATCTGATCTCCATACATCTTCAAGACGGAGTTGTTTGATTGAAGTCCAAGAAGAAACGTCGGTGGCGGACAAAACATCACGAGGCATCAATGGATCTCGTAGATGAATACGAGGAAAGGGAAGGGATGAAGAGTGTTGTGCTAGCATCTGCCATGTTTCGCCCCACGAATTGCGAGTTCCTTTTCCTTCTACACGTAGGGTGGTGATGTGTGATCTAATGGTACAGAGCGGGGACCCAAGGACATTCAGGAGTAACCGCACATCTGCGGGTGTGGGGGAGATGGTAATGGTCCCTTGGTGGAAAAGGTTGTAGCGACTGGCAGGTACCCAAGACCTGCAGACAAGTGCACAGGTCAAAAGTTCGCGTTTTGAAGGACCAGCCACCTGACAGGCAGCTGCGATAATTTGGTCCTCGATTTCGCTCGGAAAGCTTCGTTGCGTCATACTTCGATCGACCGTGAGATCTAGAAAGATCACATGTAGTCTTCACACGTACTGCGCGCCGCCTACTGGAAACACTTTTAACTGAGAGTAGTATTGGGGATGTTGGGAAGAAGAAATCGCAAGTCAACCAGGTGAGCTGGACTGACTCGGAGTATTTGACAGGATTTGAATTCGATTATCGATGCGCACTGAAGCGGCATGGCTGAGCCACCCGGAGACACATGTGACTTGTGGGTCTGGGGACCAAAATTGGATGCCAGCAAAGCAATGAATGGATGACGGCCGCAATCCTTCACTCTTCTAAGTTGTCGAACGTCGGTGTTGAGGCATTGGGCACGTGCACTTTATTATTGTCGGACCACCATACGAGTTAGTGTTTGATGAAGTGAATGTCGAGGATTTTGACAGACTCAGGACAGGCAATTTGCTTCTAACAAGTGACGAGTGCGCTCCGAGCCTCCAGTATCTGCATCTGATCAACTGCGGGCATTTGGAAGGTTATTCGTTGCACTCGGGCTCCAAGTTCGTACTACAATGCTCCGCCTGTCCCCGAAGTAGAGGGTTATCGGTGCTGCACAGAAATCAGCCCTTGATTCCTCCCAGTGAATATGTGCTTAGGAGGTGTACCTCCCCTTTGTCCCTTCCACTTTGTAGTCGCTCACAGATACCACTTAATTACCTGGCCTCGCAACTGGTAACACAACCATTGCTCCCGCATGTTATGTTATGACAACATTACTTTTACACGTACACGACTGCAATATTGTACCTGACAACTGTCAGGTGCTGGTGACATTCGTAATATAACGAGATATAGAATAACTCTACAAACATAACACCGATTACCCATTCCACCATGAAGTTCCCATTAGAGACCTCTTACATTGACGAAGAGGGAACACAAAGAATCAGAACAAAAAAAAAACCTAGTAACGGCACTGTGTTACCAATCCCAACAGCGACGCAGGGATTGCGGGCAATACCGAGATCTCGATTGCAGTAATTCTCACTAGACAGGCCCTTCATCCGACAGAGAGATCCTGGCCCAACACCCAAACACATTGCGTACCAGTAGTTCGCCTCAATCTCCCGGATTAATCAATATATTTCTTCCGCTCAACGGAAGTTCACACAATACCGCCGGATCTGAAGGCGCTTATCCTGCAGCAGTAACCAATCAGATGGGTGGGTCCATGATGCCGTGTATATGTCGTAAGTCCATGGGCCCACGTCCGCCCACGGGTCCCATTTGACTGTCGGGGTCAACCAACTATGGAATAGTACAAGGGAGACATAAGCCACTAAACCATTGGTGTGGTCCCAAGCTCGCTTCATCTTCCGAGCAATCTGACAACCAGGATAACCCCGATCAATCTTGTCCGTAGGGTCGAATATGTGGCAGACGTCTGCGTGGATGAGGTAGTACCTCTCGCTCGGATCAATGCTTGCCTTGAAGACTGGGTCATATTATTTATGTTATTATCCGACATATTTAAATTATACTGCTATTGCAACAGTGTCTGATACAGGAAATCTTTCCCGTTCCCCCGCACCCAGATCGACAGTTGATAGTCTACAATCATCATAGGTGGTGACCCTGAGCAGGGCTTAAGCCAGTGCCGGAAGGAGTTTCCTAAAGAGTGGAACAAAAGAACAGCATCCCCGAAATATTCACAGATCCGTGCGATCCGAAGTAGAATATCCTGCCCTTGAGGCAAGGCATCTCCCGCTCCAGGTTGAGGGAGAAAACATCACGTATCAGTTTCTATGGCTGCGGCTAAATATGTCTGATACCGGTGGGTTCACCACAGAGGGTGCCGCACTGGAAAAGCAACGAAAATGTAAACACCGGGACGTAATGAACAAAAAATTATGTGATCTGGTGGAAAGGGTTGAATGGGTCTTTCTAGTGGTGACGGGATAGCATGCGGTGCCCGATCGCTGCGTACCTACCGTACCACCCCATTAAAATAAAAAATAAAAATAAAAATAAGAAAACGTGGGCTGGGTATGTCATTAAAACGCCCGTGAGTATTCACTGGGACATTCGTTTCCCAACAACTTAAACCCTCCCCTAGTAATCCTCAATCCCGTTTCCTCCGGACTCTAAGTCCATCTTCCTTTACGCCTTCCAGAGCTGCAGGCCAGACATGACAAACATCGACCTGTGTTCGATGCCGTCGAGATCCAACTTCTTCGACGTAAAATCGGAATCAGTGACGACCGCATGCACTAATGACAATGGAGAACAAGATTCCTTTCCCTTTCCTTCCCTCCCCAATCCGACACCTACAGATCTCGGTACTTTATTTCTCGGTCGCAAAACCAAGTCACGTCGCAGACATGATCCAGGACATGTTCCCCGACCACGTAACGCTTTCATCCTTTTCCGTTGCGACTTTGTACGACAACGAGTTCCAGACGATATTATCAGTGATCATCGCGATGTTTCTCGACTAGCAGGTTGCATGTGGCGAAAGATGTCTGATGATCAGAAAAGACCATGGTTCGAAAAAGCCGAGGAAGAGAGGGTTTATCATTCACAGATTTTCCCATCCTATCGCTATACGCCAGGACCAATGAAAAGACCAAAGCGCATTTACAAAAGGAAGAAAACACCCTCCCCAAAAGAGGTTTTCCTCAGAGACCCTCGGGATATAGGAGAGCGAGATAATTTCATTCCCACCGCTAAAGAGACCGCCTCGAAGATGGCAGTTCATCAGCACAAATTCAGGCTCGCACCATCCTCCATGCACAGAGATCATGCCTCCGCCAAGGAATCTCGACACAGTCGGGCGTATTATCAATCGTACGGCTCGTTTAACGACACAGAAACCAAGCATAGCTCCCTCATTCCTGATCGCGAATACTCTCACTCTTCCCCCATCGACCCTTTTTCGGACGGGTTCACCCAAATGCCAAAACCTAACGACACCTTCAATTGGAGCTTTGATCAACCTGGTTCAAGCTCTTACAATCAACAAGGATGCTACCAATGGCATTCTCGTATATCAGAGGTAAATACGGGTGTATTTAGCCCCGCCTCGAGGCTAATGTGATTTGGATTTACAGGTGTACAGTCCGAATTTCACATACACCCCATACACGACATATTCCCCTGATTCGACAAGCGCTTCGACTTCGAGTCAAAGTACTGATTCCCTATATGATATGTGGAGGGGATTGAACGACTTCCACTCCTATGACTTGATGCCTGCTCATTACCCCCCGAGTCATTCGCTGACACACACGTCCCAGGATGTACCTTACATACCTTCGGCATCGAGTCAGAACGGGTCTTACTACAGCATTAATTCCGTGCACCATTCGCCTGCTTGGTCCCCTTAATTCTCCGCCCCAACACCACTCTTCCCATCTCCTTCATTCATTTACTTCCTTATTCATCTCATCCCAATTTTTCACAATTCAACCAATACACGCAGAAATGCAAGAACGCTTAGATAACCTCATTGTCGCATATTTTGGATCTCTTCCATTCATTGTCGCATAATCAAGAATGTACAACACCAAACACCAAATACATAGTTCCCTCCAATAATTACCGAGCACATATAATTGTTTTTTAACGTACTCAAAACATTACAACAAGTGATGTATACTTCTTTTGAATTCCTCCTGTCTCTCTGAATTTATTTTTTCATATCTCTTGTTCATACATATCATCTTCCTCCCATACTCCTTCATCATCATACTTCTCATCGTCGAACTTCTCATCTTCACTTGCGTTGTCCAGTTCATCCTCGAGTATCGGTTGGGGGCGAGGGGTCTGAGATCGTGGTTGCGACGGGGCCACGGTACCTGCCTCTTCCTGGATGATTACCAATGGAGCATCCTCGTCATCGCTCTTGTCATCCGTGCCCATGGTATATAAATCATCCTCATCTTTGTCGTCGCTGATGGCTTTTAGTGCCTGGCTGAATGACGGCGGAGTGTTGCTGTCAACAAAGAGGTCTTTCAGCGCATCATAGTTGATTCGCTTGCTATATTTTGGGTTCTTTTTGATGAGATTCCTCACAGACTCTGCTGGTGTGCTCCCTGATGGTGTTGTCGTGTCTCTGGGCTTGTTCGACCGCCGTCTCTGAAATGACGTAAGCACAGAAAAGAAGGTTATGTGACGGATTCGAACCTTTCGGCTCTTGGCCTTTGATGAATCTTGTTGATCGCCTTTAGCTAAACATCGAATCCGTTTAGCAAAATGCACACTAGACGAAGATAGCCATCGACACCCATGGTATCGGTCCCATAATGAATGGAGAAAACGAACTCACCAGCAATCGCCTCGAGATAGTCTCGGTTTAGCTCGACCCAGACACGTTCTTTTATTCGAACTTCTTCCTCGCTAAGAATAAAGCGATCCAATTCTTCCTCATCGAGTCCTATTAGGTCATCCGCTACTGTGATTTGTGCTAGTCGACGTTGTTCCGCCTCGTCAAGAGCCTCGCTCAACTTAGTCCCCTGTGGATTTTGCAAGAATGTCGACACTTCCTCTGCTAAAACATTTGAAACTGTTTCGTCAACAAAGTTCGTCGGGGGCATGGTCAGTGTAGGCGTATCTGGACCCGCCGTAACTGTTTCGGTTGGTCGTTGTTGGCGGAGTAAGGCGGGATCGATGTTTTGATTGTGAGGCAATCGGCCTGCATCCGCTATAGGGTCGATCGCACCGGCTAGGATACCATGTTGTAGAATTGCGGGATCGATAGGAACACGAGCGGGTTGAACGTCCATGGGTGCTTCTGGCAGTACATCGGCAATTTCTTCTTCATCACTCGCTTCGCCACGTTTCCGTTTACCCTTTTTCTTCTTCACCTTTTCTCTCGCCTTAACCTCCTCTTGTGGGGTCCCATTGGTCACAGCCTCAGCAGCCTTCTTCTCCGCTTCCTCTCGTTCCTTTCCCTTAGTAAACGCTGGAGGATCCATCTCCTCATCTAACCATACACTGCGAAAATCGGCCAAAGTGAGGTTTCCACTAGGAGTCGCTTTGAATTCGTCTAGTCGCTTCTTTAGAGTAGTATCGGCAATTTTGACGACCTGGACAATTTCTTCCACAGACCGACGGAAATTGTTCATGCGAGCTGCTAAGAGGAGTGCCGCACCACATATACCAGCCGGTCGACGGCCCTTGGTCATCCAATCGCGGTCGAACCGTTGTACAAGGCGAACGGCATCCGTAGCAACTTTGTGGGTTTCGTCGCCAAACTCTAAGAGAGCTGCGAAACGGGATATATAGTGGGAAGGATCGACAAGTGGAAGTCGGAGGTTGAGGATCTGCACGAGTTGTAGGTACGTGTGACCTAGTTCAAACACGTTGACCTAGATGGGAAAATCGTTAGAAGCATCAAAGACTCACATAGTTTAACTAACCTGGAGTAAGTCAGAGAAATCGATGAGCATATAGTTCCGAGTCTCCTTCTGTCGGCATGCTACATAGAGACAAACAGCGACCACATTCAAACTTTTCCTCCCTTTTGTGAATTTGTGCTCGACCGCAAGAGTGTACATCCTCCGCGCGGCCAAAACCACAACCTCAGACAACCGCAGAACATTAGCAATGTTCTGTATCTTCTTAGTCGCTAGATGGGCATGAAATTCAGGCACGGGCTGCAGTAAGTGACGAGGTGAATGTAATAACATACCATTCTCGATGGTTTGTTCTCGTGAGTCACTACTACTCCGGTTTCCATACGGTCCTCCCATCCGAGCATGGGCTAGAAGGGATCAGTAACACAGAGCGAGAGATGGGGGATTAACATACTAGCTCCCTGAGCTACGAAGGACCCTTGTACGATAGCAGCTCCATTAGCGGTTTCACCGAACGCAATTTCGTTCACGATGGTATTCTCCTCAATAACAGTTCCACAGGTTACGCAGAAGCCATTACCAGCCGCATGATCATATTCAATCACAGTTCCGCCACAGTCATTGCAGACAGCCTGCCAAAGGAAGGAGTTGGTGAAACGCAGGTACGGCTTTTGATAGAGGTAAACTCACCATTGGCACTGAAATTCAGGATCAATTACTGAACAAATCTTTTGGGTATGAGTGTGCGATAGAATGACATATAATACAAAACTGAGGAAGAAGAAATGCTCAAAGAGCAATAATGATAGAATAAACCAACAGCGAGGATCGTGCAAGAACTGTACGTGACGAGATCAGACCGTGACGGAATTATCATATCACACGTCACAGGGTCAATCAGGCACTGGGCTCACATGACTTTCTCTGACTACTGCGCAGGAAACATCTCACTAACAAAGGATCTTACAAGAATCGCAAATGAATTAGCAGAGAAATACCGACAATAAGCATGCTAAAACATGCACTCGAGTTCGTTCTCACAGCTCCATTCGTGCCTTCCTGGCCATCGGAAACGCTCGTACTATTCGTGCTGTTCGGCGGCGACACGACGTCAAGCCTACGAGTTACAAATCCAAGCGTACCATGACATGTAAACACAAGACTATTCACAGCACAGGTTACTCCCAATGTTTTTGTAACTTACGGTAAGCCGTTCAGCCGATTAGCGGCGACAAAAGCTTGTCCCATATCAACAAAGTCGAGGAGGAGGAACTGTGGGTTGCGGTTAGCGCCACTAAGTGGAACGCAACCATTGACATTCGCTACGATACTAGGTTTTGTGAGAACACTGGTTCAGTCGGAGTTAAGCACACCTACGAAGTAACCCCGTTCGTAGTTGGTGCGTCGAGGGGATCGCTAACAATAACTCCGTCGCCGATAGGGATTATGTTCTTGTTCAAGGAATGGTTGATCATGTATGAATGGTCAGCAACAGACAAAGGACCACTAATACGGTCGACACTGCATGGGAAATTTGGGTCCGTGACACTGAAAGGCGTTTCCCAGATCTATGCCAAGGTCAGCCTTGGTAGTCTCCATACTAGAGAAGTATGACATGCCATCTCGAACTCTGGTAAGATGAAATCGACCTGAGAGGAATCGGCACCACTATCAAGGAACATGACGACCCTCTTTCCACCATCGATCATTTCCCCAAGAGTGGGCCATTCCGAGTTCTTCATTGGGACGTGCGGGGGCACATAAGCAAGGGGGGTAATACCTTGGACTCGATCAAAAAGTTTTTGTTGTTCGGTGATTACAACACGTACCCGCACTATCAAAGGCAGGCTTCCAAAATTCAGGGAGGGACAAACCCTCAGGGTTCGTGAAGATGAAGGTGATTACTTCGTTGGGGTTTTGGTCCAAGAACGTTTTGACCAACTTCAAGTAGTCCACGACTGGTCCTCCATCGAACAAGAGCTGATTAGTTCGTCAGGCAAATAACTTCATCGAGAGTCCACTGTGCTTACACAGCTCGTATGGCAGAAATGGATGACACCATCGTTCCTACGCTTGGGTTAGCATCGTTCAAATAAATGCAATGAATGACCAGCTGTACAGGTGTGCTTGGGCTTGCAGCAGTCTAACTCCCAACTTCAATTGTGTTGGTATATCGACCTCTTGGTCTCTCGGAACTTCGAGGGGGTTGGTTCCGATGTACTCGATAGGAATATACGGACGTACGATCGATTGGGTCCGTGCTGAAAGCGAATGAATCGTGAGCTCCAACGACCGTCACATTCGAGTAGCGCCGATTGCAAAGCTCAGCATGTCCATTACAAACAGTGGCCCTTATAAATCACCAAGTTAGTTTATACCCCATCCATCATCGTTCCCTGTACTAACCTACGCTGTGGCAAATACATCCCCAAGCCGCAATGGGCCATGACGCCCAAAATCAAGAACGCTTGAAAGAGCCTTTGCATGGTGATCTGGGAATGCTTGTCCTCGGTGTATGGTTCTCAATACAAGAAAACAAGCAAGTCAACCACCATGATATAGAGTCAAGGAAGAGGTGCTCTGGGAACCGTTGTCAGCCACAGGCTTGTTGTTCTCAACCACCTGATTTGGGCTGGCCATGTTGTCGAAGCAACGCTATATATAACACAACTTCTGACATTGCATGTCTGATACTTCTACTTTTGGATTCCATGTGCTCGAGCGAAGACTCGAATCGATTTCTAGTGAGTTGCTCCTCGGCTGGCGCAAGCGACCCTGAAGAGAGACGTCGGCTATCTTGGTAGTGAGGGATGTCCACATGGACTGCAAATAGTAGTGTTTGAGGTCTTTTCAGAAATAGGACTCTGATGATCTATGCTTCAGCGGATCATATTTGAAACTGAACCGGAGAAAATGTAAATTTCATATGCTGAAACTGGAATCATGGGTTCTTCAATCATTCGGGCCTATCGTTTCGACATAGGCCATCGTTATATCGCACCGTACTCGTTGCCTTATGGGTCATTAGGAGGTAACAATATCTACAAGCAGCACCAGAACGAAGTTATTCTAAGTTTGATGCGCAGGAGGTAATGACTAGGGAGGATTCTTAGATAACGAAATTCGATCAAGTTATCAAGTGCGGACACGTCGAAGCCTGCCCTCAAGTAGTCACATGACTTTGCGGCTCCCTAACTTCACCACGTCTGTTTTCAAGTCTTCCACCCCCATGTCAAGCGATACCAACAATGTCACTCAATCTTCTATAAAACCAATAGATAAAACTTCCATTCATCGTATTACTTCCGGTCAAGTTGTCATCGATCTCCAGACTGCTGTTAAAGAACTTATTGAAAACAGCTTGGATGCGGGAGCGACCAATATTGGTGAGTCGATAATGTCTGGCTTCGCGTTTTCATGTATTCAATGGCAACTTAGATGTTAGATTTAAACAGTATGGTCTGACGAGCATTGAAGTGGTCGATAATGGTTCGGGAATAGCGGAAGAGGATCATGATTCTATTGGTGTGTTGTAGTGCATGCTTAACGCAGTGAATCTCGGGTTAATTCTTGGTTCAGGTTTGAAACATCACACTTCTAAGCTAGCTACATACACGGATCTCACAGAACTACAAACGTTTGGATTTCGAGGCGAGGCCTTATCTTCTTTATGTGCCCTATGTCAAACGGTTCAAGTCACGACGTCAACGCACCCTCCTGTCGGGGTTTGTTTAGACTTAGACGTCAGTGGCCGGGTAAAGTCCCGCAAAACGATTGCAAGACCGGTAGGAATTCCTCACTGTGTTTAGGGATAGCCGTTGATAACTCATCCAGAAAGGTACCACAGTGACCCTGAAGGGCTTATTTCTTCCCCTACCTGTCCGCCGGAAAGAACTCGAGAGGAACATTAAGAGAGAGTTCGCAAAAGCTTTAGGATTATTGAATGCATACGCACTGCTCCCCTGCGCTGTCAATCCGGGGATTCGACTCAACGTAACCAACCAACCTGATAAAGCCGCGAAGACGCAGTTGCTCACCACACAGGGCTCTCCTTCGATGAGAGCATCTGTCACTGCTTTATGGGGTCCGAAAGCCCTTGACAATATTGTGGATTTGGATCTCGAGATAGAGGCTGAGAAAGAGTGGGGAAATAGAGGAAGGGTCGCGTGAGTTGGATTCATCATTCTATCGTGTAACGTAACAAAACATCTTCAGCTCTCAGGCCTCATCATTAGTCGATGAGGCACCGTTGCAAGTATGCGTTCGAGGCCTCATTTCCAAATTCAATGTCTCTTGCGGTCGAACAGGAACGGATCGACAGTATTTCTATGTGAATGGCCGGCCGTGCGTATTGAACAAGGTCGGAATTGATCACAGCGCCATGAGATGCCCTATGGCTAACTTCGAAGCAATAGGTTCAGAAGGCCTTCAACGAAGTGTACCGATCATTCAACGCGACACAATCACCGTTCATTGCTGCAGACTTCGTAATTCCCACTGGTGCGCTCAAGTCTAAACGGCTTCGACTCAGATCTTAGACCGAATTCCACGCAGATGCTTGCGATATAAATGTGTCGCCGGATAAGCGAATGATATTCTTGCACAGTGAGAGTAATTTGATCCTTGCTCTCAAGGTTTTTGCCATCCTTCCTGCTCTCTCAGCGTCAGCTAACGGCTTACAGGCGGCCCTTGAACATCATTTCAACCCCGCACGATCCACCTTTGATGTAACAGCGACGCAACCCAAGACCGTTCAAGCATCCCTTGACCGATTTTCGACTGCGCCGCTCAAATTGTCGGTTACTAACAACATGTCACGATTTTGTCCGCGTCCGACCTCTGATGATGACCAAGGCGAAGATCCAAAAGTAACCGACTCTCCATGCTCAACTAGCACAGCATCGTCCGGTTCCGACCAAGTTGGTAGTCATGCGGGTGGTCAGCCACCCGCATCACCAAAAGTCCCGCTGTTCATCCCTGATCCAGAAGATGATTTATCCCCCACGAATCTTGACATCGAAAATTCTGCAGATTTTCACAACGAGCCCATGACCGCCGAACGCACGTCGGAAGGTTCAGAGCCTCGAGATCGCCATCGGGAGGGGAATCCTGATCAGGGGATAGTCATTGACACTACACGGGCATCGTGGAACCGACAGTCATCTCCGCAAGCCGCCGCTACTCCTCAACAGCTGGTAGTTGATGGTGAAAGTACCCTACCCATCAGTTCGGTTAGACCTCAGGACAGGGACGAAGAGGGAGGTACTGTGGAAGTGCCGAGACCCGATGAGGAACCTCCGCGGAAGAAACGTAAATCTGATGGGGAGACTCTGATGTCCTGGATAACTACCAAACCGGCATCGATTTCCGGAAAATCAAGGACTAGTGCGGGAGTAAATGATTCAGTACCCACGTCTGCAATCGGTTTCGCAATGCCAAGTAAAGTCCGGCAAGGGAAATTGAGCATGCACAACTTTTTGGCCGGCTTTGCTTCCAGTAGTCAACCTGTGAATAACGGTCGGACAGAAGGATCGGCGGACGTGGAGGCCGAAGGAGACGTGGAGATGGAAGAAGAGGTACGAGGAACCTTGGAGATGGAGAACAGGCTGCGAGAAGGAGAAACTCAAGGTTCTGACTCTGGTACGGCCGTCGACGAGTCAATCAATGTTCCTGTCCTTTCGAAACGACATTATAGCCCTGATCTCCCACCCCAAAATTCGCCCTCTACGACAGACGATCATTCAGAGGATGATATTTTCGCAGCAGATGAAGATGCGTCCGTTCTGAGCTCTGTACAACAAACCCTTTCGATGGGTTCCGGGGTGTCCCGAGAGGAACAAGCAATTCGACCAGAGATTATTCGTGGTGGCACTGACAGTGAGACTATCCTCAAGTTCGACCTTGAAGGAGTCAGAACTCGCTGGTCTAAATTGGCGGCATCCAAGTTAGCACACCAGCGGCCGACGGCTCGGGATAGCGTGGACGCTTTGGAAGATGCAGGATTATCCAATACTGATAACGAGGCCAAGGCGGCCGAGGTACTCTCGCGCATCATCGATAAACCAGACTTCTCAACCATGGAAGTTGTCGGACAATTCAATCTTGGGTTTATCATCGCAAGACGAAGGAAATCGGGTGGTGTATCCGATAGTGTAATGGATGATCTCTTCATCGTGGATCAGCACGCGGCGGATGAGAAATACAATTTTGAAACACTTCAACAAACCACGAATATCCAATCTCAGAAGTTATTTCGGTATGAGGACAGATATACCAAATTACATTGGACGCTTACCGAGATGACAATTTTTTTCCAAGGCCCCGGCCGCTTGAGCTTACAGCGTCCGATGAGTTGGTTGCTACGGAGAATATTGACATTCTCAGGAAAAACGGGTTCGAGATTGATGTGGACGAAGCAGCGATCTCTGGTAGCCGACTAATATTAGCAGCACAACCTGTTAGCAAGAGCACGTTATTTGATATGAAAGGTCATTACCCTTTATATCAATCAGTGGTTGCTTCTTATTGATCGTCGGTAATAGACCTTGAAGAGCTTATCCATCTGATGCAAGACAGGCCCAACGGACAAATGGTTAGATGCTCCAAGGCGCGCGCAATGTTTGCAATGAGAGCTTGTCGAAAGAGTGTCATGATCGGCATGCCATTAAACCGACACCAGATGCTAAGCGTGAGTTATGGTTTTCTTATCAAGCCATGGACTGATATTTTCCCATAGGTGGTTCGGCACATGGGTATGATCGACCAACCGTGGAATTGTCCGCACGGGAGGCCGACGATGCGACATTTGGTTGATCTAGAGGGGTTGGAACGGCAAAAGAGGGAAGTAGATTGGAGGAGGCTGACCTTGGACTCGTGATCTTGTTAGGATATATCTAGTATGTTTTTCTTTTGCTCTTTATCTATATGCGGATTTCTGCATTGAAGTGGTGTCTTCGATATATGGACGTTGTGTGAAACTCTTTTTCTCCCCACCATGTCCATCCACAGCATCAAGCGCGACCAATGCCACCTCGCCTGGGACAAAAGGTGCGATTGAGTTTTATAGTTTGATAATTACGCTTAATAAATCTGCCATCCCCCAAGTCTTAAACCAGTGCTTCGTATTCAATCAGGAGAGAATATCACTTTCGATTGTCTCGATGCATCAAATGGTCAAATATTACCAACATCAACTTCGGCCACAGTCGGATCGCTTGTATTTTCACAACTTGATCAAGTATGTGGACCTATCTATATTGAAGGCGCACTTCCTGGCGATACACTGCAAATTGATGTAATAGGGCTTGAGACGGCGGAATGGGGTTGGACGGGGATTATTCCAGGGTTTGGTCTTTTAACTGATGAATATCCTGAACCGAGTTTGAAGATTTGGAAACTCGTACGAACGAGTGATACAGGGAAAGAAGGAGAGTATGGGTATGCGTGGTTTGATGAATCAAAGGGGATAAAAGTACCATTGAGACCGTTTATGGGTGAGATGGGTGTGGCGAGGGGAGTTGAAGGGGAGTGGTCGACTATACCTCCGTATAATACGGGTGGAAATTTGGATACGAAGTATCTGTATACTGGATCACGATTGTTTTTACCAGTCGAAGTTGAAGGTGCTTTATTTTCAATTGGGGTTTGTGTTCAATTTTTTTTGCTTACTAGTATCATTCTACTAACATGTATGATTTCAGGACGGACATGCAGCACAAGGAGATGGAGGTTTGTGATCATATCTCTCCGCCGGATGTTTGAAACACTTCGCTTATCGGGGGGCGGGGCATTTGTACAGAAATATGTGGTAAGCTTTCATGATTAATTGAAAACACTTAGCTCCTTCTGAGTAGAGTAAAAATAATCAGGGACAGCTATAGAGACACCGATGAAAGTCACCGTCAAGTTGACAGTATGCAAGAATCGACCCTATACACGCACACCTCATTTTCGGTTTCAAACGTCTTCGAAAGCTATTACTACTAAGGTGGATCAGGAAGAAGAGTACTATTGCGTCACGGGAATAGATCCGGACCTTCGTGAAGCTACGCGTTCAGCTGCTCGTAATATGATTGAATTCTTGGGCGCGGAGTATGGATTGAATGGGGTAGAGGCTTACATGCTTTGCAGTGTCGCAGCGGATCTAAGAATGCTCGAAGTGGTACGTGTGAGTTTTGTTTAGTAGAGAGAGAAATTGATGATGTTATAGGTGGACATGCCGAACTATACGGTGGGCGATATTCATTGTTCGAAACGCTAACGTACAAGTAATTTTTTTTTTCATATATAGATCGGAATGATGATTCCTCGGTCGCTTTTCCAGAATTCCTAGGTTGTGTTTATGGGTGTGACTTTGTATACTACGTATGTTGGTGGAGTTGCCGTTGCACATCGTTTGGGTCGTGTGACGACATGTGTAATGGGGGGTTGTCAGAAGCCAGCATGATTTTGGCCCGAGGAAGGTGTTTTCCCAGCTCCGACGAGTACGCAGAAAATAGAAAATTTCACGGGGGGGAGAGAGATGGTAGGAATGATTCCCAGGGGATGGATCCGTGTGCTCGGGAGAAGATTTCCAGGTTGGATAAGGATGTCGGAGACCGTCTAAGTCCCACTAAGTCCATAAACTCTCGGAGTGATTTGAAAGGAATATCCGGTTGCGCCATCAGAGATTCCCTGCGGTGACATGGCTGTGGTGTCGCAGGGTCCATCAGCCAACTCCATCAGGCAATTGGATAATAGCCTTTATTATATACGCCCTCCCGTCCCCTCCTGCTCCTCCCCTCTCCTGCGTTAAATACTACCCTACATGACTACCCATCCCCAGCTTCTCCACAACCGGCACAAACGCATGTCGATGCCAGCCTCTGTATCAACCTCCCCCCCATCGTCCCCTATCAACCCCTTTTATGCCCGATGGTCGGCTACTCCAATGCCTGGCGAGTCAGACGAACAAGCTGCGACCAGAGTCAAACTTCTTCAGGAGGCGGTGAAGAGGAGTAAGGAGATTGACGAGAGTCTACAGGATACCAAGAAAGTGCTGGAGCGAAGGAAGAAAGGTGTCAAGATCTTGTTACTAGGTGCGTTAGTACCCACGTCAAGCCAGGGATGGAGGTTCTTATCCTCGATCACCAGGCCAATCAGAGAGTGGAAAGGTGCGTCTTCAGGGACTCTTGGACAATGGACATCAACGCTGAGAATACAAATAACCATCTAGAGTTCTGTTCTCAAGAGTATGCATTCCGTTCCCGCCGTCTCCCAAACCTACCTCAACTCTACTTTTGTTAGATTTCCAACTCGCCTTTGCGCCTCGCCATTTTGATACTGAGCGACCAACATGGAAACTGATCGTCCAGTTGAACCTGATCAGGCATGTAACTCTCTCTCTCCCAAACATCAACCGCCCATCCTGATTGAAACCTCATCCCATTAGTAACATTCGAACCATCATCGAGACCCTCTCAGCAGAATGGGACCCTGCCACTCCTATGCCTACAACTCCCATAGAGACCAGTCCAGCGGTCCGAACCTTCCGTCGAATTCGACTCAGCCTATCACCACTTTTCATCATTGAAACCAACTTGATGCGGATGTTGGCACCAGAAACGAAAGATCCTGCAAAAGATGTTTGTGTGAGGGCTGGAAGTGGTTGGAAAGCATTACTTCAGGCCCAACATAACAGACATTTACATCAAAACACCCCTGCACGGAAAGATAGTTTCCCTGTTGGAGCTCATCCTGTCATCCCAACCGGGGCCGGGGCAGGGTTGGTGATAAGGAGACAATCTCATTCATCCTTACCTGGCGAGAGTGATCCAAGTCAAGCTTTGATTGCTCAACGTGAAGAAATTCTATGGCTTTGGAGAGAAAGGGAGGTTCATAATGTGTTGCGAAAACGAAATGTCAAGGTCGAAGAAACGGCAGGGTTGTAAGTGTGGTCATGGCACATTTACACAGGGTACACCGCTCACGATGTTGGTTTTTAGCTTTATGAACGACGTTGAACGAATAGCCAGAGCGGATTATCTACCAAATGACTGTAAGTGACCCCTGTTTCGATGATCATCTCATCTGATGCCACCTCTAGCCGATATTATCCGAGCCCGACTACGAACGATTGGCGTTGAGGAACACCACTACGTTGTTGAAAAGGGTGGAGATTACGGTTCTGATGTATTTATCACGGACGTAGGGGGGTGTAGGAGCCAGGCAAGTCTTCCCATTCATCTTCATTTCTAAATTCTCACCAGAAAACTTGATAGCGAGCTTCTTGGGTGCCATTTTTCGATGATGGTAAGCCTACTTGGGTACCTTGGCGAATAATACTGAAGATGCACTAGTACAAGCGATTCTCTTCCTTGCACCACTCGCATTCAACTTAACCCTGGAAGAAGACCCACGGATTAATCGTCTCGTACGTCTCTTACATTGGACAAGCACTTCATTAATGATTGAGCCAACATTACAGGAAGACAGCTTGAATTTATGGCGTGAAATTTGCGCAAACAGATTACTCGCCGGAGCCAATCTCATTCTCTTTTTCAACAAGGTGAGAAAAAAACACTCTCATGCTTCTGACATTCATGATCATCTGGCATTCATTACACACACATGCCGTTTTTTTTGAAAAAAAATGAAAACCACACATTTCAAAAAAAAACTAACGTTATTTGATTTTTTAGAAGGATGTGTTGGCATCTACACTTGCTTCTGGTGTCCTAGTCAATCGGTTTGTTCCCAGCTATGCTGATGCTCCCAATGATCTTGTCAATGTTACAAAATGTCAGTCAGTTTTTATCTTTTTGATTTTCATCTGACACGTTTTGTTTTTTTTGCCGTAAAGACTTTAAGGATAAATTTAAATCATATCACGTACGTAGTCAAAGGTCTAGATGCGAAGTTATTCGTTTGTCTGACGTGGCCGATTAATAGAAACGTTTATCTCCCACAGCGAGGCCGTTTATGTGTTATGAAACGTCCGCTATAGTGAGTTCCTTCATTCAATACTTCACCTTCGGATAATTTTTCTAATCATAAATTTTTTTAGGATATTAAATCAATGACTGTGCTTCTTATCGGCGGTGTGTTTTTTTTTTTAATTTTATTCGGTTGGTTAATCTCAATCTTGACATGATGTATAGTCAGGGAATCTATTCTACGACAACACCTCAAAAACGGGGAGATGATCTGAGTTGTGGTCTTTGCTATAAAGGAGTTAATGCAAACACAACTCGATGGCTGCACTAGGGCAGAGAGGTTCATTTAACCACACACAAAAATTATACCCTATCTACTATCTCTGATTTCCTACGATTGATCTTTTTTTTTTTTGCTCTTATCTCATCTTTTTGGTTCATCTCGGTTGTGTCTTACTTGTCTCTCCGTAATACTTAATACTCCGAGTACAGTAACGTACTTTACGTCTTCTTTTTAGCTGTATCGTTTA
Source organism: Chlorophyllum brunneum (assembly GCA_963576785.1). NCBI lineage: Eukaryota > Fungi > Basidiomycota > Agaricomycetes > Agaricales > Agaricaceae > Chlorophyllum > Chlorophyllum brunneum. The sequence goes on from OY756151.1 coordinate 269,639, forward strand.
TATTATGTATATTAACTCGCACTGGCAGGGCCAGTTTCGGTGGAATGCCTAGTTGTTGTAAATCTCGACCGGGCCTATCTTCCGGTCGCAATGGAGACAAAGATTCTGCTTCTCTGCTATGTATCCTTCTTCTTCATGTGACTATGAGTCTTGGCAGTCGGTGACAAGCCCGATCATATTTTTGTATATACCATTTTCGTGCCGGACTGGGGTTTTCGAAAAAAGAAGTGATAGCGCTTTTTACTCCGTGTAGGTAAAAAAAAAAAAAAGACGCAACACATGACCTCTCGTATTGTGTTGTGGCACATTTGTACTATTGGTGCAACATGATGGTTTTTTTGTGGATTGAATTGAGAGGGTTTCTCCTGTTGTGATTACACAACATGCCGGTTAGGCTAAACTGAAGAATGACAGGGCTAAATCAAGGCGTCAAGCTGGAGGTCTGAGATTACCTGATGTTGACTTTTCTTCCGGAGCTTGATTGGGATGATAGGGTGGAATAGCGAATGAGGCAGAAAAGGCCTGAAGAGGCTTGTTGAAACATGTTCAACATAAGGGACTGGGGTTCTGCCCCGCCGTCGTTATTACGGGATACGTAATGCTTCTAGTGGTCCCAACAATATTGTTGTAACACACCCTCTTAGAACCACGTTTCTAGAAACACTGACCCTGTATTTCAGAGAGCAATGGATTTTTGTTATGAAACCATTGCTAGAAGATGGAGTTTCTCGAAGCCTAGATACCGACCTTGTAGTAGTAGTCACCACTTGACATTAACAGACCTACAGTGTAGGTGGTATCTACGCCTTCATGATCAAAGGGATGCGTATCACATACTTCACCGCTGCGGAGGGAATCGGAAAATACTCGTTCCCAATAGGGTAATATGTCCCTTACACTTTTTTTTTTTCGAAGTAGCGGAGAAACAGGTACCAACGACTTCCTCGGATGTGGATGAACGAATCCGACATCCACACAGCAATGATCTACAACATTTCAGGGGTGTAATTAGGGTAGTTGAAACCTGCCGGTGCCGACGGGTCTTAAGCATCTTTTGAAATGCAAATGGGCTTAAAAAATCTGAATACAAGAGAACCCCCCCTGTTCTCGAGGTGACTGAGTGGTGTGTATGGATCGACTGGATTTGTCGAGTTGGGTTTGATCCGCCTATCACAAGGTAGGTGATACAAGGCAACGTCAGGAACGATTGGAGGATTTTTTGGTCATGGTCGGAATTTAAATCATCCAGTGGTGTTTCTCCTAGATTCTCTTATCTGATAACTGTAAGCCTCATTTATCATCCGTCGTTGGCAGACCTGGATAAACAAATCTAGAGTGGACTAAGGCTATTGCTGCTCATGGGGGTGCTCATGACAGCAAGCAAACTCTGTTCTCAGGTGCTTGCAGCAAGCATACACAAACTTGCTGATGGACAGGAATAGGTAGGGCACACATGCCAACGAAATACCCCAACTGAGAACCCTGCTTCTCAGCCATGTTAATCGTTCGTCCAGTTTAGAATACCCGATCTAGCACTGCTGTTCTAATATTATCACAGACGTCTACATTCTACCCCATTTCGCCACCCTCCGAAACCACGAATACAAAGCTTGTCTGTACTTCAGGATATACCCCACCTATCAACCAATTTAACTATGCCACATATGCTTTCGGCTCTCACTTGTTGGACACGTTTGGACTTATGGGGTACCCCCGCCGACCCGGACAACAAGGAACGCATGCGATGTAATGGAGTAAGAGCGGATGGTGTTGTTTGATTGAAGGATAATCAAGATCTAATTAAACAAGCACCCACCGTATTGGTTGTTAGAGGAGGCGTAGTTGAAATACGTGAGAACCCTTCAATGGGCTGCTCTGGAGTATACACGCTAAAGCTAGCAAAATAGAATTCGAAACTGACATCGCTGCGATATAGCCTAATAAAAAAAGCTGCCCTTCCCCATTCTCGTGACAGTCAGCCCCCTCGACTTGACGAGAGAATGTATTGAGGAGATGCGACACCTGTGGCTAAAGGGTCTTTTCGGCGGTGGTGGTTACTAATCGAGTAAGTTGTAACTGGTACGGTTGGGGATTACGGTTATGGTTATAGTGATGGGTTAGTAATATTGTGGTTGGACAACCTGATAGCACCGGCCAGCGTTGACAGATATGCCTTCTTGACCAAGGCTATTCTAGTTTGCACAGCTGGGTCATGTTGCTGGGAAGCCCGTGGTGAGCTCTTCACCCTCACCTCCCTCCTGGGTAATACCCAAACTCTTGCAATCGGCTCAAGTAACCGTGATGCTCGCGACTGACCAGGCCACCGAGGATGATGAAGGAAATAGCGCTCTCGGGATTGCGGAATCTAATGACAATGGTGCTCGTCAACTTACAAAAACTTTTCGATTTCTCATCTAACTACTGGACCTCCCTGTGCAACCAATCTATCACACTGACCTCTGAGGGCTGTAATGATGATGGGTTTGATGATTCTACTACATAGTGTAATTCTAGAGACTCCGTCATGCCCCAACGTCATTCATTCAGCTCATCTTAGTCAGGTTGGTTACAGTTAGGGTGCAACCGTAACCGATAACCGGGTTATTCGTAACTATAACCGATTTATGTAACTAGTTACGAACCCACACAGCACTGGGTCCTGTGGCGTCGAGCCATCAACGCTACGGAGCCCCAAGGACGTGGATATACGGGTACCCGACCTTGGTTTTGGAATGGTGGCCAAGGTAAGTTACCATCCACGCAACAACAAACCGGCGGAGTGTCATTCAGACGGTAAAAATCAAAAGCGACCTCTTAGTGAGTCAACGCTTGATGGGTTTGCTAAGTTATCCGCGTATACTCTCGAAGCTCCTTTACATCGGTCCGAAGCCGAACGAACCCTCCTCCACACATTATAATCCAACTCGCCTGTTCGGTTATTACGGACGTCACAGTTAACACTCGGATCAAATCCGTCGAGGACAGAAGCAGTTTAACTTCGACTCCTTATCCGAATATTTTACTACCGACGTCTTTGCCAAACGCATTCTTTTCGCCAATGCCCCCGGACATAATTTCTATATCCAGGTTGGTTCGTACTTTCTATGGTTTGAGAAACCCTGATAGAAATAAAAGGCGTAACAGGGTCATCATGAAGAAGCTGCAGTGCTGAAAATAATGCTCCGAGTCTCCTTCATCTTCCCCGGATAAAAGAGACGGTCACGCACAGGAGCCCTTGGAGAGCTAGACCGAATCTGAACCCTCCTGGAACCAAAGTTCCTCTAGATTCAACTAAACATATGTTTACGAATTTTCGGTGCTGGTCAAACATGCCAGTATTCCTGATCTCCGTATGTTTCTCTACGAGGTTCGAGTTTCCAAAGGCGAAAATACGATCCCCTGGACTGATTGTATTTATTTTCTACACGAATCTAGTCGTCCATCTTCCGTTCTCTCATTCGATGTACGTATCCCAACCTTACACTAATCTAATCTCCTCTCCTCATGATCACAGCGAAGCAATTCGGTTTACCCTATTCGTTTACTTAGTTCTTCGGAAAAACCGGACCGGCCACGAGGGAGGTTATGTACTATAAGGTCCATATTGTGTACGTCTATGCTACACATGCATATCACAAGTACATACATATATTCTTGTTGGAAACTAGAAAAAAACACTGTATTAATATCCGACTAGAGTAATGTATACGATAATAAAACACAACAACGACAACAACAAAAAAAAGGAAAGAAATGCATACTAGATACAATACAACTTGTGCGGTTCACAGATAACATAACATAACATGAATGCCTTGAATCATTGAAAAAAAAAACTATGAACGCAAAAAACTTTGCAATTAAAAAAAATACTAGATTTTCAACGCACTCATCAATTTATGAAGAGCGCCATTAGATCGTTCCGGATTTGTATATTCCTCCGGGGGTATCACCGCCTGTGTGTAGATACGCGAACCTGGTGGGGTATACATCGAATATCCAGGTGTAGGTTGAATATGTGTCTGCGTTGCCATTCCGGAAGCGTTCGCAGTAGTCGGCGGTGACCATCCTGAAGCGATAGACGTCGCCGATCGTCTATAATTCTGGACCTGGTGAGGAGGAGAAGGTTGAGGGGAAGACGATTGAGTCAAAGAAGACGTATGAGCATCTTGTTGTTGGTTATAGTAAACTACGGTAGTGAGGGGATATATGACGGGAGTCATAGACTTCTGAGGTTCTTCACGGGTCTTATCCCTCGTTTTCGATGATTGCTCGGATAGCCTGAAGGTATATGTACCATCCGCGTCAATGCTGAAATCTTGTTTCCATTTCGCAGATCTTGCTCTATCCCTCGACTTATCTCTCGCCTTCCCCTTTTCCTTCCGTTTCATTTTAATCTCCAGTTTCATCGGCGGGATGTAGTAACCTGCGGGAGAATGACCATGCCAAACGTGCTGTGGGCTAGGCTGATGAGCGTTTGGTTGTGGATGAGGGTTGTAGGTATTGGAATAGATGGTATTTATGTGAGGGTTGGATTGTGTTGGGGGGTCTGCATATTTGAAACTCGTATGATGTTGAACTGGCATTGGCGGCTGAGGAGGCGGATAGTATATTGGATATACAGGTGCTGGAGGTTGGGACCGTGCGCGAGGTACGGAACCTGCCTTTCGTTGTTCACCAAGTCCCAGGGCATCGCCATTCTCAAAACGTCCAGGATGGTCTCCAGTGTGAGGTAGAGTCGGGATGAATGGTTCCACGACGGCTTGCTCTTTATCTCTTCGTTCGTAATTTCTCTCCTGACTTCGCTTCTCACGCCGTTTCTCCGCAGCCCAATCAGCCACATTCTCCGTGACTCTGCGCTGGCAGAACGAATCCAAATTCCTCAATGGCTGTGCATGTGGATCGAAGAGCGGAGAAAGATTCATAGAGTGCGAATGACGAAGGTGTTGCGGAGCCTGCTGTTGGTTTAAGAATGGAGGATGAACCTGAGGAGGACTAGCGTCTGGTTTGATCCAATCCCCTGCAAATGAAGCCTTCCATCCACTCCTATCGCCACCGCCCCACTCCGCCTGGTTTCGATCGAGTCCCATCGTGCCCATGGCCAAGTCCCTGCGAGCATAGATATCCATCGTCATATGGCGATCCTTTGCCAAATGATTCCCTGCACCCGCGTCGGTCCTGAACGCAGTCGGCGAGAACTCTTCCAGTGTGGGGGTTTTCGCATACCAAGCATTAACCATCATTATCGCATGGTCGATCCGACTCCGCAACTCTTGTTTCTTCTCGGGGGTATATTTCGCATATCCCATCGTCCAACATTGTCTTTGCAACAATTCCTCTAGATTCTCCCTATTCCACTGTGCTCCCGAACGTATCGTGACATACCTGTAACACAATAGCAAAAATAAAACAAAAATTGATGATGAGTGCTCCCGAATAACTTTTTTGGCCCCACGCCACTGGATAAGAGTAAACGAAACAAAAGAACTCACTTGAGGAGGAAACAGATATCGGAAGGGTCCCATTTGGTGTATCTAACGAGTTTGAGAGCGATAGCCCAGAATGGTGGAACACCAATGAGTTTGAGCATGCCATTGGCGGAAGAGAAGATGGTGTGTGATTCGATGTTCGACTTTGAGAGCGCCGACGCTGCGTAAATAGGATCCCATGGTCTTCCACCCGGGCTAAAGAAACAATGGCCAACCTAGGTGAGTAGCTATCACAGCATGGGAATAATAGCAAATAGAAGCTCACTCAACAGCCATAGGCAATGCCACGTCCGCTGCACTATTCATCCAGTCCAAGCCCAGCCCAAACTTCGACGCAGTCTCTTTGATACATTTCTCAAGCTTCTTGGGCGCATCCAGTTCCCCATATCCCAAAGATTCGTTCACAAACGCACGATGAATATAGTCCACATCCCTCGTCGTCTTGCGTATAGGCATGTTGGGCGTCAATTTTGCCTGTTGTTCCGCAAGGTTATACAACCCCGGATGTAGCAGCATACAAGCACCGCCATGTACGACAAGGCTAATTGGGTGCGAAAAGCGCTCTCCAACACGATATCCAAAGTATTCGAGGACGTTGACGAGTCTTTCGCGGTCGAGTTCGACATTGTTGACAGCTGGTATGCCGTTGGTCATGGTTCATTGGAGAGGCGAGAAACGAGAAGCTGTGAGGGTTATAGCATTGATTATTGTGTGTTGTATCAATTGATGTAAATGCCGGGCCTCGTGTATTCCGGGGGCATGAGGGAGACAATGAGTCATTTGACTATAATTGGCCCGTAATTGTAAATCAACCATCAACGTTGCATAGCCTCGTATATAGTTTAGTAAACTGCACATAAATGTGCCAGGTGATGTGCAACAGCACTACGTCTACACAGCGATGCAGTCCCCCACCCATCACCCAGTTCTCGACTTTGCCACCACACCTCTTCCAGAATACACCCACTCGTACTGTAAAATCATAGACGGTGTTTTCTCTCCCGAAGAGTGCACAGCACTCATCGCATTAGCGGAATCTGACAGCCAGTGGACACAAGCCGCAGTCCACTACGGACTAGGCCCAACAGAGAACTACGTCAACACCTCGTATCGCAATTCCGAGCGTATACTACGTTTTGATAATAAAGCCGCTCAGGAGCTGTTCCAAAAATTACTACCTTATATTCCCGAAATCAAGGAACTCCAGTTCGGAAACCCCTACAGCCGAAAGATTGTAGGTAAAGTAGGATTGGAATGGTTCAGATATAAGCTCGTTGGGTGAGTAAACACACCATCGTCATGACACGTAACTAATGGTTTTGGTAACAGACTGAATGAACGCCTCAGTTTCCTCAAGTACGGGCCCGGAAATTACTTCCGTAGTCATTGCGATGGCATGCTTGAGCTTCCGGATGGCCGACAATCATTTGTCACTGTCCAGATATATCTGGGTGATGAGCATGTCCAGGGTGGTGCCACGAGATTCTGGGGTTTGGACCATAAACATCATTTCGACGTCGATCCGAAACTAGGTCGCGTCCTCATTTTCCAGCAGAGGGGTTTGAAGCACAGTGGCGAAGATGTAGTCGAGGGGACCAAGTATGCAATTAGATCGGATTTGATGTTTGTTCCTGAACGCTTGAGTGACGAGGATATAGAGATGCAGTGAGTGTGTCGAACACGAGGCGTCCTGATGTAGCATTGCTGTGTATATTCAGTTGCAACTGGTGACTCCAAAGAATATGTATTCATATCGGAAAACACGCGGAATCTCACTCACATGCACGTGCGGGCCACAAGAGGGGCCGGCATTCATTCGCGCTCACTGCAGATTCAGAGATGGAGAAGGCATTATTGAAGCCTTATATCAAGGATGGGTTACTAGAGTTGATCTGAATATACAGCTCCGCTACTTTTCGCTAGTAGTCTAACAATCACAACGCGATTCCCGCAACTAAACAGCTACGATTTCCGAAATACGAGGACCGCCAAAGAAGCATCAAGTGAGCCCCGATCTCGCCTCGAACCAGCGGCTACACTCGCTGATCTGAACCTGATGGTTGTCAGTAATAATGCGCATTGGTAGTCGGGGGGTTCACATCTGATACTCCAATCACCGCTTGGATGTCCATCACCACGCCCTCCACGTCATCTCGCGCCTGCAGCTTGGACCGTTTCGTGAGCCTAAAACCCCATTTCCCAGTTTCGATAGCGCGAGTAAAGTCGCAAGTGCAGTTCCAGTCAGATTGGTAATGATATCGCTGGGCAAGAACCGAGACGAGAGCCTTCGAGAGCGCTGCAGCGGTAAGAATAGAGACGGAAAACCTCATTACGTCATGCTCTGTAAAGATACTCAAACCTGACTGTATTAGAGGTGCTGCTGAGACGGACCGTAAACTGAGTTGAATAACATCCACCATGTTTCCTTTTTTACCTGGTTCCAGCCTCCATCAAAGTCGAGGATGTCTCTTAGCGAAGGAAGAGCGATCCAGACTTGGTCGAGGAATGGCTGTGGTGTGACTCCGAGCTCGTATGAAAAAGCGTCCAGCATTGCACGTTGAGCATACTATTTTTGTTCGAACCAAGCAGTCTCAACGGCAACTTAAAGCGCACCTCGAACTCCTCGTATTCCATATTATGAGGTGACATTCGCATGTAATCGACAGCTTCCACTGGGACCAAAGGATACAAAAAATCGCGGTGGAACTGGGAAGTAATCAATAGGGGATCGATATTCAATGGCGGTCTCTCACCTTGACACTGATCGCGAGGGAGGCTAGCGTCACATCCCAGACCCCAGGATCTGAGTACAAAGGCAGTTGTGAGTGATTGACGCTACGTGTTCTACTCAATCCCAGAACGTGGTGATAGCGTAGAAACATCCACGCTGCATGGAATCGAGTCTCGGGAGACGTCGCCAACTGATCGATTAAGCCTTGCATAGATCTGTCAAGGCGTGAAAGAGAACCAAGTGAAGTGGACGAGGATGAAGAAAAAGAGCTAGATGAGCTACACAAGTCGTTTCGGGGAGTGAACTGCGCGACGTGAGCGAAAATCCAAGAAACAGATAGGACAACAAGCCTGAAGCAGCCAGTCGATTCGTTCTTCTCGCCTTTGCTTTCCTAGGCCAAGCAGAATCTCCCAGTCTTTCACAAGACTCGGGGTGGAAACCAAGGCACCATTGGTGAGGTGTTGACATCGCATATAGTCGTGGTCGGTGGTTCTGCCTTCGCGCTCTTTATACTTTCCTAGTCGGACCTTCGCAGCTGTTTCGATACTCAAGGGGAGAAATGGGGCGAGAAATAAGGGAGGCGAGATAATCGGAACAGGCGAAAAAGCAACTCGGCCAGGTATAGAGAAATTGTTGGGCGTGGCAGGTGCGGTGGGTACAAGATCATTTTCGTTGATATCACTCTGTATATTTTCATCAGACGCAAAAATGCCAACAGGATCACACAACCTCCCTGAGTGAGCTTTCTTAAAGTTTTCGCCTTCCGCAGACTTGCTGACCGGATCACGGTCTTCGCAGCCGTCACACTTGAGTCATTTTTTTTCGGTCGTTTCCTGGAGTGGCCCTCCCCTGTGTTCTCGCTAAGAGTTGTGTGTCAAACGTTGGAATATGTGTTGATATAGTAGGAACTTGCGAAGACCCCGCTACGAGACCGAATTTACGCTTGAGGGACACGCCAGGCAAAGAAACACTCTTGTATATGGGCAGAGGTCCCCGAGTATGGTTTTGAGAAGCTCGCTGTTGACGAAGGCTGCAGGTCCTAGTATCCACGTAGCATAGACTTCGCGAACGTCTATAGGGTGAGAATCTGAATGACCGGCGGTTGCTCTGGCGAAAACGGGTTATGTATTGGAGTCCTCGTTGCGCTTGTACGAGAATGAGTTTTGAGTGTAGCTCTTGAATAAATTCGTAGGAACTCCGCGTTGTGCCATCAGATCCCTTTGATATTCCAAGTTCGATTTGTAAACGAGAAGGTGAAGTGGCCGGAGACACGTCGGAGTGACGGGAAAGAACGGAAGACTGAGCCCAAGGACTTGAAGAGCAGCCGGGAGGACTGCTGCTTAACTCCATATATGCGCTCTTAATCCAAAGCTCGCGAGTATGTCTTCAGCTAGAGCCTAATGGGTCAAATTGCGCACATACACCGATACCTCAGAGTGATAGGGAGCCCTTTTCTGAAGCTTGCGACGCTGATAATGATGGGCGAGGTCAAAGGTGGCTACGGGGATTTCCGGACTGCCGCTGCCCATCTAAACTACCATCACTGCCATCCTAATCCGATCACCCAGGGGTGCGGACGCCGTTGCAATCTCAGTTGTGCTCCGAAAAATCTCGTCAAGTATTGCCCGGGTGTTATGCACCCGTGCAGTGTATCCTTATTTTATCTGAAACGGAATATGTGCATATCCACAGCGTCTTGGAAAGCATATTAGTGCTCGGGTCTTGATTGATGGTAGTCAGATTTTGGTAAATATTTCCGCTGAGTCTCCCTCAGCCACTGTGGGGCTTTCCGAAATCCATGCCTGGGCAATGAACGCTAGTCAGCAGTTGCCCGCTTTCCCCTTGCCGCTGACCCAAACTGCGCGAGTCACAGCCGACATTACGCCGGTTGATGCATAAAGCGTCATATATCTGTTGGTTACATCCTCAAATATATTATTACGTAGAATGATTAATATATTCCCCAGATAGGATTTGAGAGCACAATAACACCTGTCTTCTGATCCCAGGAGAGCCTTGTCACTTTCCAGCGTTAAGCGGGGAAAGCATCGTTCGGGCTATGAGAAGGGGACCTATGTCATAGGAACAGGGAGTGACTCCTGTATGATATCAAGTGGTTCACTGCGGAATGGACGGATGATCGTGGAATGCCATCTCTAAGGCATCTTGTATTTATAATGTATTTCCAAAGTACCAATATCTGACTTCTTAACGTAACTTGGCAATGAATCTGTCAATATGAGCTCGGTCCAGTGGATGGTCAGACTCCCACTTGGTCCAGTTGATTCTCGAGATTTATTGCAAAATATCCCTCTCCAGATGCACATCATCATGGGCTGGCTCAAGGATGACCGACAGTAAATAACTCCCCCTGGCGAAGCAAAAATTTTCAGCCTTGAATATATGAAACACCATCGATTGTTTATAGCGAAAGCCATGCCCCAGTGCATACTGAATCACATACAATACGGCCTGAGAAAATAACAATAATTGCCTTCACCAGGCACTAGCAAGGCCTTTTTCTGTCCCGTTCCAATGATGTAAGTCGTCCTCTCGTGCCCCGAACGAAGCATCCCTTGCTTAATGTTGGAGATTGTCTGTTGTATGATGTCGAGGGGCCCATTGCGAAATGGGCGGATAATCCTGGGGCGCCAAATCCGGGGTATCTGGTAGTTACAATGTTATCCGAGTGTTAATCCCATAGCTTCATCACGTACCTTGGAAATGAATTCCTCAATCTGCTCTCTGGAATAGGAATAATGTGATTGCCACATGCTCCAGTCGAATTGTGAGAGTTTCTGGAAAACCTCTTCCCCAGGATGCGCATCACGATGGATTACCAAGGAGAACAGGTACCCCAAGGCAACCGTATGGATAAGCTCGACATCAAGTCCTGGGTCGTGCCAAGCCAGTATGGCGGCTGGGTAAACAAATAAGAATAAGGCGACATTTGACACGACGGGCATGTGCACTCACTGTTACTAATCGAGGCGTGGTACAGAGTATTGACGATTGTCGCGAGGCATCGTTGATGATTGTCTGGTGTGCTAACACAGAATTGGTCGGACCTCGCGGGATCGGATAGGAAGTCGGTGAATGATGTATGATAAAATAAAAAATTGGTAGGCATCCCTTGTCGAGACTTCTCTATGCCGAGGACGGAGTGAAGGTAACCGGTGGCCGCATGGAAGGCTGTCAAGGAGAGACCAAGCACCGAACACAAGTACGGGATCTTTTCCCCATCCACCCAAGAGGGAAATAGGGTATGGGCGAGGAGAAGTGATAGAGTATCCGGAAGAATGGTTTCTGGTATCTGCTTCATGATCAACGTATAGAACTGGTTTAACCTTGAAAGCGGCCCGCTACCCGCTCCAGCACTCCCTTGATTTGATTCTAACACAGAGCGCAGGCGCTCTTCAGGTCTAACACTACTGTCCTGACGGATGAAACGGACAATGGTAGCCGCATAGACAAACAAGCCCGATGACTGAGCAACAAGGCGGTGAATATAGTCCTCGGATGGCCAGGCCATCCCACGAGGAAGACCGTACTTAGCACGAATGGTCCTGAAGCTGTCACGAAGGTATGCTTCGATGTCACTGTCAGCATCGCGGGATACTGGGAGTGTGAGCTGCCATGAAACCTTCTCGGCCAGCTCGGATGAGAAAGCCGCAGCGATGTGGGGCTCCGGTCTGCTAAAGAACGCCCACAGGAAAGGAGTCGTCTGCTGGTGGATGGATGTGGTGACGAGTTCGATGATAGCAACTTGGGCATCTTGAGTCTTGCATTCGTCAAGGCCATCAACGATGATGACCGCGTCCATCCCCACTCCTTGACCTTTGGCGCTCAACTCACGGATTGGCTTCACGATGAGCTCCCGGAACTGGACATCAATCGACGTCTCTAGTACAAGGGGGTCGCGTAGGACAATGGCATCAACAAGGTCGCGGTAGGCAGGATACCTCGTAGTGAGCTGGTATGCGATTGTGGGTATAAATTTGTCCGGATCGTTCCAACCGTTGGGCCGATAGAAGAAGAACGTCGCACCCAGTAGTTCAGACTCCTCGATTGCCTCCGTACAAGTCTGGGCAATCGCAGACTTCCCCACACCTGCTGGTCCCCGCATCCACAGGGCGCGCGCTCGGCCTGCCCGCCTTCCACCTGAGCCCCAACGAATGATATCCCGAATGTACTCCTCTCGAGTTCCTGGATGACATTTCGAGGGATAGCGAGCAGACGAGTTGTGTATTGCTTGTCGGAGGGAGGCCTCAAGGAGTAGTTTGATACCAGATCCCTTGCCTGTGTGTGATGATCATCAAGATCAGAGCTCAGGGCTCAGGGCTCAGCATTGGGTGATGGACGACACGTACTGCTGTCAGGTGCATAGTTGTTCTCGATAAAGTTACCACCTGTGACAGTGGCTCCCTGGTTTTGGTCAAAGAATGGCATTAGCAGTAGACGGCAAGAACGTAGGAGATGGTGGTGAGAGAGGTGAATACGGGGCAACGCATCACGGCAGCTCCGATAGGCGCTGTTGACTGACGAATATCTTCTGCACCACAACTTTGTGACCTAGAATCCATCGGTACAGTTCGACTGCGAAGGTGAGCTCGCCGTTACTCGAACCGCTGTGATTGTAACCTCAAGGTCGCTTGGCTTGACTCGGGAGGTCGAGACTTGGAGACTTCCTCAATCACTAAAATAATCTCTAGGCTTTCATGAACTCTGATTCTGCGCCATTGGGAGTGGACCTAATGCTGAACACCCGAGAGAATCTACTTTAAACCTAGTCGTTCTTGCCATTGCCGAAAACCCTTTACAGGGACCGTGCTCATCAAGGCTGCTCCTACACCTCTGCTTGTCCCTGCGCTTGCTGCGCAATTACTCTTTGTCCGTTTCCGCGTTTTTTACTACACCAGGGGGTCATCATCCTCATCCCCATCCTCGTCCACCTTCTAGTGATGTAGAGAGAAACCCAGCACATGGATGTCTGGGTCCAAGAGGTGGCATTCCCTCTGGTAGCCAGGCGTCCAGTAAGAGAGTACGACGGGAGCCACTTGCATTAACCCGAGAACCTCCCCTAAGCCTACGCGCTAAACGAGTAGCCCAGTTCCAGCTACATTTCACAACCCATATTAGCCGCAGTACTAAACAACATTGTGTGTATTCCTTATATACTGGATATTGCGTACAAAAGCAGGAGGAAGTGAAACACATCCCGCGTGGATATGACCTGAGTGAATAAAGACCATATTCATTCTGTACGAGCAAGACCTTGTTCCTCCCTGTTCCAATGATGTAGGCCTTCCCCTCATGCCCTGAAAGAAGCCTCCCTCGGATGATTTTGGAAAGTGTCCGTCGCATCATCTTGAGAGGCCTGTCGCGAAATTGACGGATGATCTTGGACCACCAACTCCGAGGTATCTGATGGTCACAACTCGTTATCCGAGTGTCAATATCGCAACTTCATAATTTACCTTGGTAATGAATTCCTCAACATCGATACTGATATCTTGTACCCCAATTTTCCATTTTCTCCAGTCACATTGTGAGAGTGGTTGCAAAATATCCTCCCCAGGACGCTTGCAATGTGCTGTCAAGGAGAACACGTAGCAGAATCCAACCATGTGGGTAAGCTTTACATCGGGGTTTGGATTATCCCAAGCGATGATGTTGGCTGAGCAAACAAACAAAAGTATGTGGCTCTTACTGTTACTAGTTGAGGTGCGGTAAACAGTATTGACGATGGCCTTGAGACATCGTTGATGATATCTGCCGTGTTGACACAGAATAGACCAAGCGCGGAACAATGGTACAGAAGCTCATCGTCAAGGGGGAGGGTACGGATGTAAAGAAGTGATAGCACCGAGCGTAGTCGTTCCTCAGGCCTAAGGCTACGATCCTGACCAATGTACCGGATAATGGTAGCCGCGTAGACGAGGAGAAACCTTCTCGGTCGCCGAAAGTCACTGGAACCATGCTCGTATCGGGAAAGCACGGGCATATTCGGGTCCGAGAGGCGTACATTGTGTTTTCGGCGTCTTCAAGGTATCCAGCCCACACGCCTATTCTCTATCCTCTGCGTAACCCACAAGGATGAGGGCATGGGATCGGCCGTTTGACAGTTGTAGGCCACTCTCATCTTCAATAGTATTTTAGGTCCTGGGGGGCCTCTCGTTCTCACTTTATCTCATGAAACCATCGAACTACGTCTATCTCATCCTTGGGAACCAGTCACCTCGTACAACTGCCCCGATCCATTAGAACAAAATTAAGACTTACACTCTATAACCCACCAAGCGCATCCGACGGTATTCCACGAAAAACACCCTTCACAAGACAAAAGATACCGAACGACGTACTGCCAACATCCCTCTCTGACCCCACCCACCATTAATCTACAACTTCGGCGCTTTTTGTTTGAATATATTCTCCGTGCACGATATAGAAAACAATGAGGTAGTATTTCAGGCACTGAAATGTTGGGTGACATCGGTTCTTGATTGAGTTTGGTAGATGCGTTTGACGGTTCACTGCAGAAGGCGATGATGCTGTAAGTATTTTGTGATGATTATTGTGAAGATAGTTGGTGGGGGAAGCGTCATATGTCCACACAATGTCAGAGACGACAACATGATGATATAAATATTTAATGACCTTCCACGAGCCAGGCGAAGGATAGATATGATTTCAACGGGACATGACAACCCACCTCCGCCCTCTCCCACATCATTTGTCTGCTGAATGCATAGAACATCCTATGTTACTTTCTCTGAAAACTGGAGTACACGTGGTGAAGTAAATTACATAGTCTCAGGAAATGGCTGGAGAGAATAGAGGTCCCCTGCTGGCACGGGTAGGGCCTTTTTTCTCCCCGCTCCAATGATGTAGGTCTTCTTCTCAGTATGCTCCGAACGACTCTTCCCTTGCTTGATGCTGGAAAATGTCTGTCGCATCATGGCGAGAGATCCGTTGCGAAATGGGCGGATGATCTTGGACCGCCAACTCCAAGGTATCAGGTAGTCGTAATTCCTTAGTCTAGTGTTCGATATCGCAGTTTCATGACGTACTTTGGCAATAAATCCCTGAACATTCATTCTGAGAACGTATTCCCCAGTTTCACACTTGCCCCAGTCACATTGCGAGAGCTGAAATAAAAGATCCTCCCCAAAATACACATCACGAAGCGTTGCCAAGGAGAACAAGTAGTTCAGTGCAGTCGTGTGGCTAAGGCCGGCATTAGGTTTTGGATCGTGCCAAGCCAGGAAGTTCACTGCGCAAAAGAAACCAGAGTAAGAGAACATTCGACAACACAAGTACATGTCACTCACTGTTGCTAGTCGAGGTGCGGTGCAGGGGATTGACGGCCATCGTAAGGCATCGTTGATGAATGTCTAGCGTATTAGCACAGAATTTTGGACCTGATCTAGCCGGGTCGTATAGGAAGTCGGAGAATGATGTATGGTAGAATGATAAATTGATAGGCGTCCCTTCTTGTGACTTCTCTACATCGAGACGGAGTGAAGGTTACCGGTGGCTGCATAAAAAGCTGTTAATGAGAGACCAAGGACTGAACAATAGTACAGGAGGCCCCAGGGGACGATAAAATGAAGGGAGAGAAGCGACAGGGTATCTGGAAGGATTACTTCGGGTATCTGCTCCATGATCAAGATATAGAACCTGTCCAGCTTCGAGAGTGGCTTGGGATCCAATCCAGCACTCCTTTCACCCAATTCCAACACCGAGCGTAGCCGCTCCTCGGGCCCGACACCACCGTCCTGGCTGATGTACCTGATGATCGTGACTGCATAGACGAACAAGCCGGATGAGTGGTCAACAAGGCGGCGAATGTCGTCCTCAGACGGCCACACTATCCCACGAGGAAGACCATACTTAGCACGAATGATCCTGAAGCCGTCACAAAGGTATGCTTCGATGTCGCTGTCGGCATCACGGGTTACTGGGAGGGTGAGCTGCCATGAAACCTTCTCGGCGAGTTCCGATGAAAAAGCTGCGACGATGTGGGGCTCCGGTCTGCCAAAGAACGCCCACAGGAAGGGCGTCGTTTGTTGGTTAATGGATGTGATAATAAGTTCGATGATGGCGGCTTGAGCATCTTTCGTCTTGCATTCGTCGAGACCATCAACAATGATGACTGCGTCCATCCCCACCCCATGACCTTTACCGGTCAACTTGCGGATTGGCTTCGCGAGGAGCTCCCGGAACTGGACATCAATCGACGTCTCGAGTACAAGGGAGTCGCGGAGAATGATGGCATCGACAAGGTCACGGTAGGCAGGATATCTTGTAGCGAGTTGATATGCGATTGTTGGCACAAACTTTTTTGGATCGTTCCACCCATTGGGTCGATAGAAGAAGAATGTCGCTCCCAGCCGTTCGGACCTGCCGTGTCTTCCACCCACCCGAGCCCCAATCAGTGATGGTCCGAATGTATTCCTCTCGAGTACCTGGGTGGCATTTTGGAGAATCGCGAGCATACGAGTTGTGTATTGCTTGTCGGAGGGAGGACTCGAGGAGTAGTCTGATACCCGATCCCTTGCCTGTGTTCGACAATCGTCAATGTCAGGAGTATTGGGTGATGGGACGATACTCACAGCTATCAAGGATTATGTTGTTTTCGGCAAAGTTACCCCCGTTTATGGCGACATTTTTACTTTTGTCAAACATCGAAGGACGGACAGTGAGTCTGCGAGTGATAGTGATTGGGGACCAAGACAGAAGTGTGAATAACGTGAGGCCTCAAGCCTCCAGGGATGCTTGGATAGACGCTATTTGCTGATGAACAAGAAGCCAAACATCAACGCATTAGCGCGCGATGAGATGTCAATTTCAGAGGTGGGTCATCGGAAAAAGATCTTTCGCAAGAGGAAGCCCGGGCCCAACTAACCTGCTAGACGCCCCCACTGATATATCTGAGGTTAGAATGTCAAAAATCACTTGGCATGGCGCGGCAGGTTGAGATCTGAGAGTTGAGGAACTGTGCAAATGGGTACCTAGAATATTCCTCGCCACAACATTATTACTCATTACCTGAATGTAGAGCTTTAGTCGTGTGGCATTGGAAGTAGGCCTGGTGCCGAACAGTCTGTGGCCCAGGGAACGCAACCTTGATCTCACAGATCACCAAAAGTAATGGGAGCCGCGCTCATCATGACAGCCAACGGTGGCCCCACGCAATTACTACTTGGCCACGTTTATATTCTGGCCACTTCCTGAAAGTGCCCATCCCCATCTTCGTCCCGATTCATTTTTTCCCAATCGCATTTAGCAAAACTCGGGTTCAAGAGGTGATAACTCTATCCATGTCCTGTTCAACAAAGAGAAGGTGTATCAAAGCATGAGACCACTTATAACCTAATTATTAAATCCTGTGTTGAACAGCACAGTAATGCGCAGTAGCAGATGGATGATCTGACTTACTGATAGTGTGGGTTAGTAAACAGTAAGTGAACTAAGAGTTACTGAGAAAGTCAAGTAGAGTGAGGTAGATAATCGAGTAGATTGTCTAAGGAAACATAAGGGAATACATGCTGCTTTATATACTAAGTGTCTGGGTAGAAAACCCTAAGACCTATGAGTAATAACTATGCATAATGAGTCAGTAATGACTACAGAGTCCCTTGAAACACTGCAATACCATCAGCAGTGTCCAGTAGCATAATTGGAGTGACAGCGATCAGTCAGCTCATGAAATACATGAGTAGGAGGTGCATAATGTGAGTCAGAGGGTGCAGCCTTGACGATAAATATTAGATGAATAATACTGAAGAGCTAGTCACATGGAATGCAGCTGTAGTAAGTGCAAATAACAATACTCCTCCTAGCTCAAAGTGTGATATGAATCAAGTACCAAACTGAATAGGCAAATAATTGTGACATCATTGAAATTTAACAGTATCCAGACTTTTTGTGCAGATGTCAGCAGGGTTCTTCTCAAACTCCACATAAAATAGTTCTATTTTGCCTGTCTCAACGAGTTTATGGATGAAATACCAGTGAATCATGACATGTTTAGATTGATGTCAACTAGGTTAGAAGCCCAGAAGGTCAATCCTAGATTGTCACACATGAGATGTGGAGCAGGCTGTTCAAACCCAATCTCTCCTAGCAGCTGATGTATCTAAGTCAGTTGATGAGATGTTTTGCACATGGAGACATACTTGGCTTTTATGGTAGATAGTGCTGTGGTAGCTTGTCAGCAACTCAACCAAGAAATTGGTCTGTCAGCAAACAAGACTAAGTTGCTGGAAGTAGACTTGCACATAGCAAGATATCCTGTGAAGTCAGAATCAGAGAAGCCTTGAATGGACTTCTTTGATTGCCCATTAAAAACGAGGTAATAGTGTCTCATACTCAGAAGGTAGTGGCACAGGTATAAACCATGCTTGTAGTGCTCCTTTGAAGGACTAGCCATCTGCTGACTGAGTTTCACAATGACATAAGCAATATCAGGTCATGAGCCAATCATGAGATATATCAGGGATCCAACAAGTTGTTGGTACTTCTGGTGGAACTCAGGGTCAATGGTACCCTTGTAGGGCAGGAAGGCACATTCTGCCAGAAGAGGCATTTGAGTTGGCCTTGCAGTGACACCAAATTTAGCAAGGACCTTATCAAGATATAAAATCTGATTGACATGGATCTGTTTGTTCTTCTGGTCCTGCAAGATAGTCATGCCAAGAAACTTGGTAGTTTCTCTAAGGTCACAACATTCCTATTGTTCCATGAAGTTTTTCTTCATTTGATAATAGAAGGAGCACTTCTTGCCTATGAAGACAACATCGTCGATGTAGATGAGGGCAATCATAATCAAGCCAGTCTTCGGACAGCAATTATAATATACTCCAGCATTGGATAGAGATTGCTTGAAACCCATAGCAAGCAGTGATTTCATTATTATGTACCACCAAGCCAAGCTGGCTTGCTTAAGGCCATATAATGCTTTTTGTAACCTCCACACTTCATTTTGTCCAAGTGTGAATCCCTCTGGTTGTTCCATGAAGATCTCTTCATCCAGATTGCCATATAAATAGGCGGTTTTTATGTCAACACTTTCAATCTCCCAGTCTTCAACTACTACTAAAGAGAATAGGAGATGAGAAGTTTTGTAGTGGACAACTGGAGAGAAAAGCTCATTATAGTCGAGACCTTCCTTCTGTAAGAAACCTTTTGCCACTAGTCAAGCACAGTAATGACTGTCCAACTTAGTGTTGAAGACCTATCTATTTTTAACAACATTAATACCCTTGGTAGGGTGGTCTACTAACTTGTACACATTGCATTTCCTGAGTGCATCAAGCTCTTCAAGGCATGCCTTAAGCCATTTGTTGTGCTTAGTAGGCGGCAACTTGGCAAGGTCCAGAAATTGGACTGGCTGTGGTGATAGAGAAGTTGTACTGGCCTTAGAAAGGCAGTAATGGATTAACTCTATACCACCTTTGTAAATTAATCTGTGAAGCTCTTTCTCACTTGGTTCAAGCATGGGTAAATCAATATTCTGCTCATGTGCTGGCAGGGGAGGTTGCAGCCTATCAGGTGCATACTTATTTTCTCCTGGAATGCAATGACCAAGCCTTGGAGGGGTGTTAGGTTGGCTAGGATTCTGTTATGACCTTAGTCTAGGACTCAGGTTGCAAGTCTTTGGATAAAAACAAGGGAGTAGAGAGAAGAGAAAGGGATGATATGATTGGTAAAGTGTAAGGAATACATCAAGTATTACTACACTTTATATACTAGTGGTGGGAGCTAAGAATAAGAGAGTAGAGTAAAGGAGTCATAGAGAACAAGTAGAACAAGTCAGTAAGAGTACAGACATAAGGGATAAAACAGGGAATAAAACTGATACATAGGAATGATGAGTGCGATGGACACATGATAGGAATGTACTGTCTATCTATAGTTCATAACAATACCTCCCTTTGTATGTTCATGACCCCATGAAGTATTATGGTCTACTTGTCATCTTGTTCTTTATGTAAGGCATTGACAAGTTGGTATTTAGTAGGGCCGGTTATCGGAGTTCCTGACTTGTATCAACATCTGATCCAGAAGGGGGCATGGTCTTGTCCTCCTCTCAAGAGGGCAATGGTATGACCTTTGAAGGTGGTGGTATTGTTAGTTTTTGCTGAGACTAGGTTATGAACTATCTCTTGCCAGTAGTTGTCATTGAGTTGTCCTTCTTCTTTGAGTGTAAGGTACAATTGGGGTGGATTGAATATGATAGGTTTGGTGGATGGGTTGAACTTCTTTCTTTTTTTTTTTATCAACAATTTATATAGCAGTGCTCAATCGCAGTTCATGTGTACATATATACAAAAGCAGAATGTACAGAATGTTCGGAGCAAGGAAAGTAAACTACTCATAAACTAACCCCACAAGACTTGACACCATCTAGTATGTATACTAGAGAGATGTTTGGTACCTGAGTTGAACAGCGGGAAAAAGAGTAAAAGGGAATTCGGAGAGAGAGAGAGTGAAGGAGAGAGATTAATAGAAAGAAGCTATCGACTTGCAAATACAAGGGGGAACAACAAACAGTACTAGCATATGGAGGAGCATTTTGCCCAGACACCACAGGAATGATGGATATTGAAAGAAAGCTACCTAAAATAGTAGACAAGCAAGGAGAAGAGAGGTAGAGAAATGAAATTGAAATCCATAACTGGAAGAGCATAAGAAAAAAGGAAAAGAAGAAGGGACTCACATGGGCGCAGACCCGAACCTCTGATGGACTTGATGATGATGTAACAGGAGTATTGAACCAGTGCGGATATGAGGGCGATCAGGCTCTGGAGGGAAGCTAAATGTGGTGGGGTTGCATCACAAGAAGTTGATGAATGTCTTGATGGTGTCAATGCCAAAGTGATGATCAAAGTTGTTGCAACAATGGAGGATGTGCAACCTAGTCTGGACCATCTGATTGTCACAGTGGTGGCAAGATAAATCCTCGTTGGGGAAGAACCGAAGTCGGTATTTACCAATTGGGGCATGGCATAGGATGGTGCAACATGCTCTTGCGAAGAGCTGTAGTTGGTAACTGCATTCTCATATCCAGGGACTGGACTTGATGTATGATGGTAAAGCGGAGGCTCTGTTTGCTCGCACCGGGAGGTAGAGGAAGGAGCTACCACTGTATTTCTTGAACCTGAACATGGCCTGCCATGTATGAATGGCACGTTTGGCGGACTTCTTGCATAGGTAGGTAACGGAGTTAGGGATGTGGTGATTTTTACCCCAATTGGGCCAGGCGACTGTTTGGATCCAGTTGTGCATGGCTTTTTGGATGCCATACTTGCACTTTGATGGAGTGTGGTAAAATAAGAGGTGGTGCTAGTCAGATTTGTTGAACCAAGCCAGGAGCGCCTTCGAGGTGAGGATGGATTGTCGCTGGCAGGAGTGCAGTGAGCAGTCAAGTAGAAGCTAGGAGGCTGCAAGGGAGTCTGTGAACATGTGAATGTGTTCTACTTGGTCGTAGTTTTTGGTGGCAAGTACTTTGGTAATTCCAAGGTACTGCATGACCAGTTCGGTGTCAGTTGACATTGTTCCTCCGAGCCTCTTCATGATAGAGCTTCCTCCATCTAAGTGTCAAATAGTGGCTGCTGCTGTGAACTGGCTAGCAAGCAGGTTGGGATTGGGGTGGACCGATCCGTCCATGGCAATAATGATAGATTTGAAGTCCGTTGACACATTCATCATTACATCATCCCAAAGTGTCTTCAAGAGGTGGGGGTCATCCTGGTTGAATCCTATGAAAGATATATTAGCAGGGAAATGGTCAAGTAACCTATGTCCAGGCTAGACAGATTTGGAAACAGAATTAAAATATTCTATATACTGAGTCTCAGGGGTGGAGTGTGAAATATCCATCATAGCTCCAAGTGTCTTCTTCTTCTGAATCTCCATGAAATTCTTGATGTAAAGTCAGTGTGGGGAAAAATGATACTCTTTCATCAATCTTGCCAGTGTGTGTTCATCGTCCAATGTGTGAAGCCTTGACACTTGCCATTTGGCCAACTTTTGGAGGTGGAGTTTGATGGGCATGAGCCCTGTGAGAGACTCAACACCACCAGTGGGAGAAGTCCGGAAGGCCCTGGTTATCCAGAGGGCCACTCTCCATTGCATCTTGTTGAGAATTTTGCAAGTCCCTTTCGTTCGTGACTTGTCATGAAACCATAATTGGTATCCATATGTCGTCACCAGTATGACACACAAATGGTACAGTAGTGTTTTGTTGCTAGGGGACAGACCATGTATGGAGTTTCCTAGCATTTTTATTGCCTTGATCGAAGATATTGCCTTGGCAGAATAGTAGCAGACATACTCCTTAAAGGTTAGTATCCGGTCGAAATAGAAGCCGAGATATTGCCAGTGGGCTTTCGGCTTAAGGGGGGTATGGCCAGTGAATGGTGGGGATCCCAAATCAATGAAGGGATTGGAGTCTTGCCTCACACATGTAAAGTGGAAGACTTCAGACTTGCTGTGTTCGATCACTAGGCCAAATTTGTTCATGAGCCGCTCCATTTCACGGTACATGTGTTGGAGTATTTCAACATTCCATTTGAGGGATGGGGATTGCATGACCAGGGTACCATCATCTACAAAAGATAGGAGGTCAAAGTCCTATTTGTCACAGTGTTCCTCTATATGGACATCGAAGATTTGGAGGAGGGGGGTGAGGTAAAGGGCAGAGAGAATGGGACTTAGGGCTAAGCCTTGGCCCACTCCAACTGCTGCATCGAATTCCAGGGAGTTTTTGTTGTTCCACCGGTAGGTAGTGCAGCATTCTTTGAGATAGTTGTTGAAGAACCCCGCAATCTGGGGAGGGAATCCCTGCTGATTGAGTATGTCAGTAAGGAGGTTGTGGTTAAGGGAGAGAAAGAATTGGGTGACATCAAATGCAAGTACCGATGTTTTCTTTTTCTTCATCCATGCTTCCCGGTTAGGAAAAGCCCCATGTCCTTGGTGGATCATTGTTGGATGGCTCCCAGTTGGTGAGAGTGGAGAACCTTGAATTTCACCACCTCAAATTGAAGTCATTTGGCTAGCATCTTCTCTATTAGCTTGCCAAACATGTTGAGTAAGACAATCGGTCTGAATGCCTTTGGAGTGGAGTAATCAGGTTTGTTGGGTTTGGGAATGATTACTGATGTTGACTTTTTGAAGCGTGAGGGCCAGTGTCCAAGAGTTAGGCACATGCAGCTGATTTTGAGGAAGAGATTGGCACAAGTGTCGACAGCGGCAATCTGTTTAAGGTGGGACCAGGAGATGTAGTTAGGGCTGGGGATAGAAGAATTTGAGGTATCTTTGAGTGATTCCCTCATCTTTAGGAGAGAGAAATCAACCCAAGTCCTATTCTCCATACCAATTGGCAGTGGTAGTTCATCTAGGACAGCTGTGTTGACAAGTCTGTCCTGAGCTGAGTTGTAATGTTGGTCAAGGGCCATCCATAGGTTATCCATGGTGAGGCAAGGTTGACCATTGTGGCAAATGGCTTCCATAGCCAGGAGAGTGCGTGCTTTGACCTATGGCATTAGATCCCATGGGTATTGATTGTCAACCAAGATTTCTTGAATCTTCTTGTCGAAATATGCTCTTTTCATTTTTCTCGTAGTCTTGCAAAAGGTGTTCCATTTGCACTTGTTCTTGTGGTCTGTGCAGTGTGTTGCGAGTGCGTAAGAACATTCTTCATTCCACCAGGTCTTAGACCTAGTGGTGATCTTGGTCTTCTTCGCATTGCAATTCTAGGACCTGTCAAACAAAACTCCCAATTCAGCAACAGCTCTCTCCAACTCATCCGCGTCATTTATTGGCCAGTTCTTGGTGTTAATCCCTTCTGTGATATCCATCAGGAATTTGGTTTCCTCTTCCGACTCTTTGGGAATTGTCAATCTTTCGATGACAACTTCCATCTGCAGGATAGAAACCCTGATTAGAAGGGAGGCATGATCCAAGTTGTATCGATTGCCTTCCTGGATAGCATAGGTGGGGACATATGGTAACATTCCTGAAACAAACAACAGATCAATGACCATGTCTGGTAGGTTGGGGTCTGAGGTGTAGTGTGTTGGTTTGGCTGCAGATAGGATTGACCTCTCTAAGTTGAGGGCTTCAGTGATCATGAGGAGATGGTCTGCACTTACCAGATGTTGGTCCATTGAAGGGTCCCATTACTCAGATCAAATGTTGATATCCCCACCTAGTAAGAGGAAGGGTGGAAGGTCGAAGAGACACTCCTCAAGGAAGTGGAGCACAGTGTTACAGCTGTCATTGTATACATTCAGCAACAGTAGTTCTTCTCCTCCTACACAAAGAGAGATGCACAGGAGGTCTTGATGTTCTATCACATCTCTTCTGACAGAGGGTTGGAGATGCTTGAGTCTCTTGTGAGCAAAGGCAAGAACTCAGGGAGTAGTACAGTGTTCCATGTTCACCGTCCATTGAGGGTAACACCAGTGTCCAACTTGGAGGACTTCTTTGGCAATAATTGGATATGAGAGGAGCGTTCAGTCTGGGTGGACCAGGCCTCCCACAAGGGGGGAACCATTGTTGGAGACGGGGGAAGGGATATTGCAGAGGTATCTCTACGGGGGTTCTTGTATGAGGAGGAGGTCGATATCACCTCTACATATGAGGACTGTCTCCATCACTCTATACGATCTTCCAACATTGTGAGAGCAGACCTTCAACTTACTCAGAAGCGAGCGAAGAGGCTTGTCTTGATTATTGGGTGCATTATTCATTGAGGGGGGTTAGTCTGGCTTTGACTAGCCAGGGATGATGAGGAGGGGGGCAGTGGAACTCCTTTGTTGGCTCTTAGTTCAAGTGCTTTGTTGGCATACCAGTTGTGGTTGAATTGCTTCTTCCAAAACTGACATTTATGGTCAGTGGTGAGGTGATCCTTGCTGCAGTTGGAGCACGTAGCCTTATGGGGACATGGTTCTCCAGTGGGGGTGGCCGCAATGGGCGGGTCTGCTTTGTTGTTACCCTTGCAGCAGAAGGCAAAGGCACGATGGTTGGCAGTGGAGTGAGGGCCCTTGCAATGGGCACAAGTGAACAGCCTCACACAGCATTGGATAAGGGAGTGGCCCCATTTGCAGCACTTGGCACAGAAAGGAACTCCTAGGTTAGCATTGGCCCTCCTGATGCGGAAGAGACCTCTGTAAATGTTGAGGAACTTATCCTCAATCTTCACAATATTGGTTCCCACCTTGAAGTCCCATATTTCAAACCATACCATGCAGGTGTCAGAGTGCTTAGAATTGCATTGCACTCTTGGTTGTGTCACAAATTGAATGGTGTCTGAATGAATGGAACTTTGGATGCTAGAAATCACATCGGCTTCGGAGAGGATCTGCCCTCATGGTGTAATGTAACTGACGTCCGTGACTTTCATGAACAATTTAGGTTTGGGGAGGGATACTTTGCCCATAGTGATTCCTCCAAATTTCCCCTGAGCTACACCCTGACGATGTCGAGCTCAGTAGGGGTTAACACCTCTGAGGTGTGGACCATAAGGCCCAGCTTACCCTGTGAGGTGGCAATAACCCTAGTCTTGGACTTCTCCGCTATAAGACAAACATTAAGAGAGTCTATGATGGCCCCAAAATTGGAGTCGTTGGGCCCGGTGAGAAGGGGAATGATGACTTGCTTGCGCAAGGGACCATTCAGTGTGGAGCGAATTATACCAGCTTTCTTAGCTGGCTTTTTGTTTGTAGGGGAGAAGGTGGAGAAGGCAGCATTGTACATTGCTACCACTTTCTCATGTGACAATTCTGGGAACTTGCTTGCAAACTCTAAGAGTTTGAGAGGATCGCATCCAGTGGCAGCAGGAGTAGAGGTGGAGTTCTTACCACCTTTGGCTGCAGCTGCAGCATAGGAGATTTTTATGTCTTCCTTAGGTTTCCCAGTATCCTTCAAGAGGGACACTGTGGCTTTGGTGGCCTTGCCAGGCACAATTACAGGAGCAGGGTTGTTACCTTTGGCTTGGTGATAGCAGGTTTCGTGGCCATTGATTTGGGTTTCCGGCCCCTACTTTTCTTCTTATGAGTGACGGCCTTGAACTCCACCTTGGTGATCATTTGCATGTCATCATCAGAGATACCCAAATAAGTGACTTCATTGCCATCGGTGATACCCGGAGTGACAATGTGCTCAATGACCTCCATGCAGATGTTGTCAGGTTTATGCATGGGGGCTTTTGAGACTGTGCATCGTAGGGGGAAAACATCTAGCTGAGGTGTTTCCTCAGCATGGATAGTAATCTTACCAAGATTGACCCCCATCCAACCATGGAGGTTGTTCTTCTGTTCATTGACTGTGACCTTGAGCCATCCTGCCTTTATCAGGGTCCCCGTCAGTTCAGTAAAGGCCCGTCCAAATGCAAGTCCCTCGTCACCACTTATTGCTTTCAGAGTATTTGCACAAGTATTAAGAGACAAAAACTTAGCTGAAAGTTAAACATGCTACAGGCCTTAACCTACTTGGAGATCTTACCAACCTCCCTAACAGCATTGTCATAAAATTTTTCTGGTCCACCCTCATGTTCTGGCTCAGCCTTTTCTTCTACTTCGGCTTTCAACTCCTCCTCGACCTGGTCAGCCCAGTCCTTGTTGTCTATGCCTGAATAGTAATGGTCACCTTCTGGGCAAACTCATTTGGATGTTCTATGGATGGTCTTTTCCATATTACCAATAGGGGGGTCTGTGGACTGTAGGGGGGTAGTCACCCTTTTACTGAGGACCAATGGAGGAATAGTGTGGCTGTAGGCCTGATCAGTCAGGATTACAGGTCTAGAGATGGAAGGCATCCTTGGAAACAGGATGCCTGGGGGGGGCAGAGCTGGGGGGGCTGCAAAGATGGAGGGGATGGGAACACGTGTTGTGTTTCCAAAGATATCTCCATCACCATCTGGTGTAAGCTTTCTTGGAGAAAGGTCAGATCATAACGCTGGCATTGAATTGCTTTAGTACAATAGACTAGTACCATGTAATCGAGTTTTTGCAAATCGATGGTGGTGGTATGAGTCAAAGAGGGATGGATGGGTTGAACTTCAGGATGTGTATTAGGAGGTAGTCTACTTTATCTCTTATATTGGGTTCCATTAACTGTTTGGCTACCAATTTTTTGATTCCTTTCATTCTTTCATCTAACCATTCCTGTTCATTGTCTTTGTTGTAGGGCAGTTTGTCGGGTAAGGTAGTGGGGGTGTACAAGTCAAGATCCATCAGTCTTTGTGTGAGTCTGTAGGTAGGGTTGTTGCTGGAATTGGTGAGGTGATTAAGTCTTTCACCCATCATGACTAGGGCACTTTGGATGTATTGCTTTGTATCAGAGTGTACCAATACATTGAGATTGGTGGCTGCCTTGTCCAAGAGTTCCTTTATAAGTTCATGTTTTTTGGTTGACATGGCAGCTGGGAGGGCTCTGATGGTAGTGACAAGTAGGATATGGCTCAGGGCTTTGGCTTGGATTTGGAGGTTGTGGATGGCATGGGCAATATACATGAGTTCTTTGGTTGTGGTAGTATAGTATTTGATTTGGTCTTTGGTGGACTGGGTATCAAGGAGGTTGTTGAGTTCTTTCACTCAAACTCTGTATTGTTGGCTGGAAAGGGGGTGGGTTTGTGTTCAGCATGCATGGTGTGTTGTGGAAATAATTGGCCAAGTCTAGTATGCAGTGGATACAGTGTGAGGTGCATTGGGTGTAGTGATCTCTTGTAATATAAGGTTTGTTGTTCATAATTGTTGCTTTTTACCCCCCCTTTTTATAGGTTTTGTTCTCAAAATCTTGTCTAAAAATTCCTGAACTGCCTCCTTAGCATTTTCTAGTTCTGACTCATTCTCCCATGTGTCCTCCTCAGAGGTATAACCCTTCCAGTGTACTAGGAATTGATTTTGCCATCCTCTTATACAGTATCCTTGGATCTCTTCTACTTCATACTGTTCTTCATCATTGATGATCTCAGGCATCAGTGGTGGTGGGGTGTGCTGGCTGTCAAACTCAGGTTTCTGATAGGGGGAGAGGAGTTTGCTGTTAAACACATCATGTATTGCCTATGTTTTAGGTAATTTCAGTTGGTAACTTGTTTCGCCTATTTTTGCTTTTACTCAGAATGGTCCATAACATTTGTGATCTAACTTCTTGGTTGGTCTCATTGTCCTGATGTTGCTTGCTTTGAGCTATACTTGTTCACCTGGATTATACTTATGTTCTGGTTTGGTACTATTACGTCTCTTCATTTGCATCTAGTTGTGTTATAGTATCTTGATTGTCTCTTGCCACATGTCTTGTAACTCCTGCATTTGTTCCATGATTGCAGGTGCCTTGGTAACATTCATTATATCTCCTTTCCAGGGGTGTTGTCCATAAACTATTTCAAATGGTGAGTATCCAGTGGCAGTGTGGGTTTTGTCATTGTATTGGAATTCTACTGTGGCTAACCATTTTCTCCAGTTGTTCTGCATATGGTTTATTACATTTCTGAGGTATGTCTTGACCTCCTGGTTGATGCACTCTGTTTGACCATTTGTTTTGTTGGGTACCTGTTGCTTGGCATAGTTCTGCCATGAATTTTGATGTGAATTGTGGCCCTCTATCACTGATAATTCTGTGGGGTATTCCATGTGTTCTCCATATATCATCTTGGTAGATATCTCCTAGCTCCTTGGATGTTAAGGTGGTATTAACTGCATGCAGTCTGATCATTTTGCTAAAATGATCAACTATGGTCCTATCATGTCAATTGATAATTCTTCCCAAGGTTTCACTAGTATTGGTAGTGGATGAAGGTGTGTTGTTGGTCTTGTTTGGAGTATTTTGTTTTGTTGGCATGCTTCACATCCTTTGATGTATCATTTGATGTTGTTATGCATTTAAGGCTACCAATAACTCCATTTAAGAAGTTTGATCATTTGGTGTTGTCCTGGGTGTCCTACATCTGTCTTGTCATGGTGTTGTCAGAGTATTTCTTGTTGTATTTGGCTGTTAGGTGGGATGTATATTCTTCTTTCGAATATCGGTACTCCATCTATCTCCCATATCTCCTCTAGTCATTTCTCCTTTTCCTTCAGCCACTGTGTTTCCCTTTTTGTTTCCTTTCATAGTCGGTGTTTCAGATCTTCTTCTCCTGGGACTTCCCAGATTTGTCAGATCACAGTAATTGTGTTGTCATCGAATAAATAGTTGGGTAGTAAGATGATATTGGTGTTGTCTTAGGTAGTATTGGTTTTTGTTAATCTCGATAAGATGTTGGCTTTCATGTTGGTCTTTCTGGGGATGTGCTTCAGTGTGTAATAGTATTCTTGTAGCTCCATCTGCCACCTCACTTGTTGTCCTGTGAGTTGTTGTGGCTTGCAGAAGTATTCTAGGTTCTTGTGATTGATCCAGATTTTGAATGGTTTATTGGCATCAAGTAGGTATTGTCTCCAGGTTTTGATTACTTCTTGGATGGCTAGTAGTTCTTTGTCATAGATCTGATAGTTTTGTTCTGCAGGTGTTATTATTCTTGAGTAAAATGCAATCGGGTGCCAGTGTTCTTTCTGTCTTTGTGATAGTACTACTCCTACTCCATAGCCTGATGCATCTACTTCCACTCTGTATTGTCCTTTGTCTTGTGGCATTGCTAGTACTGGCTTGCTTGTGACTTTTCCTTGATTCTTTTGAAGGCTTGTTGTTGTCATTCCGTCCATACCCATTGAGTGTCTTTCTTCTTCAACTCATGTAAAGGAGCTGCTATGTTGCTGAAGTTGTGTATGAATTGTCAGTAGAAGTTTGTGAATCCTAGGAATTTTTCAACATCTTTTAGGGATTTGGGTGTTGGCCACTCTTTCACCACTTTTACTTTCTCCTCCTCCATTTTAACACTGCCTTGTCCAACCACAAATCCCAATATTGGTATCTCCATCACATCAAATAAGCACTTTGACCTTTTGAAATATAGCTAGTGTTTTGTCTTTAGTTGTGTGTTCATTTAATTTTTTGTAGTCTTGTACTAGTCACTTGGTTCCATCTTTCTTGGGTATGAAGAAGCATGGGGTTGCATAAGGGGATTGTGATAGCCAAATTCATCCTAAGGTGATATTTTTGTCAAGGAATTTCTGTAGTTCTTGCTTTTCCATTATTGTCATCAGGTAGACTTTGGACTGTAGTACCAGTGGTGCATTTTCTGACAGGTTTATCTCATGGTCCCATATCATGTACTTGGGTAGTTTGTCAAAGTTTTTCTTGTTGAACAGGTATATATATTGTTATAGGTATGTTGGTAGGTCTTCTGGGTTGGTCTAGTCTGTTTTCTTTTCCTCTATGTGTTCTTTTACTGTGTGTATTCTCTTGTTGAACTGTATATCATTGTGGTGTGTGGTGCAATCCCTTGGGCATCTATTGAAGTGTATTATATTGTTTGTCCAGTCAATTTCCGGATTGTGTTTGACTAGCCAGTCATGTCCAAGGTATAGGTCTGCACTCTCTAGTTGTATTACCATTGCTTCAATTTCTTCTGTGTGTTTACCATTGCTTAATACTAGTTGTGCCATGTTTGTTATTTCTCCTTTCTTGTTTTCGGTTCCATTTGCATTGATTACTCATATCAGGGTTTTGAGAGGTCTGGTTGTAATTCATTCTTCTTCTACTACTCACTGTGCTATGCATGTGTGGGTACATCTGGAGTCTACCAGTGTGGTGATCTGTTTAGGTCCCTTTGTTGTTCTGATTGTTAAATCGAGGAGAAGTTCACGCATTGAGTTCCTTTTCTGTGGAATCACATATTGTCTGTTGTGAAGTAAAACAAGAACTCTAGGTTTATTGGCTCATGGATTTGTACCTACTCAGAGCCTTCAGCAAAATCCTCCTTTGCCTTTTCTTCTTGCTTAGTTTCCTTGGTAATCTCTCTGATATGTGCTTTCTTCAGTGCTTTACAATTCTTCAAGATGTGGCCTTGCTTGCCACAATTATAGCATGTTATTTTGGTGTATGTGACCTTCATCTTCTTGCAGCAATATTTGGTGATATGTCTGTATAGGTTGCAGTTGAAACATCTTGGTTTTCCATTCTGATTGGTGTCTGCTCTTTGTCTACCAATCTCCATTGGTTGTCCTCCACCTCCATATGTGACTCCAGTGCTGGTTCTGATGTCTCCTCAGGTAATGTCTGCAGTTTTGTATCCCTATCCTACTATCAGGATTATATTTCTTCATTTGTTATATGTGTCTAGGATTGAGGCTGATGGATAGCCTACAATGGTTCTGATAATATCTGCTCTGGTATGTCTTTTAAGGAGGAATATGGCATGTGCATTGTCTATTCTTGCTTGGGTCTTCAATGCTTCGAACTCTATTAAGAAGTCTGCAGTGTTCCTCTTTCCCTGTTTGAACAACTTGATTTCCCCTTCTGCTATTACTTTTTTATTCCCCAAGGAGAAGGTAGCTACCATCTCCTTTGCAAATTCATTGAACACCAGTGTTTTCTTGTTTTGAATTGTCTGTAATTTGGTGTTGGCATAAGGACCTACTAGTCCTCCTTTCATTCATGCTAATATTCCGATTATTTTTTGCTTGTTGTCCTCAATCTTGTTGAAGAGTGTCCATAAGAACATTGCTCTCCACCAATTGTTGAATTTGGTTCTATCTCCATTGAAATATCCTGGTTCTGGGACTAAGTTCTTTGGAATATTGATTTTATTGGCCATTCCTGATTCAGTTTCTAGTTCACTGTGTTTGTTCTTGTGGGTCTTGGCAATTTCTGTATTGGATGGGGCTTCAGCAACTTCTATGTTGGATGTGGTCTCAGCAATGTCTGTGTTGAATAGGGTCTTGAAAAGAGCTGTGTCTTCATCTATGCTGTTCTTGGATTTCTGCCACTTAAGGCCTTCAAGGATTCCTGGTTCTGTTCATCATTTGGATCCGGTGATTACTGGTGATTCCTGGATGTCTGTTGGTCTCAGAGCTCTTGGTCTTCTTGGTGTTCTCAATGAGTTACTGCTGCTTATATACTGTTGTTCTGGTCAGAGGCTATTATTCCAAGCCTAGCTATGAATAGTGGCACCTCTCTTGCAAGGTGAGTTGAATGACACTTTACCAAATGTTACAACCTTAGTCTAGGACTCAGGTTGCAAGTCTTTGGATAAAGACAAAGAAGTAGAGAGAAGAGTAAGGGATGATACAATTGGTAAAGTGTAAGGAATACATCAAGTATTACTATACTTTATATACTAGTGGTGAGAGCTAAGAATAAGGGAGCAGAGTAAAGGAGTCATAGAGGACAAGTAGAATGAGTCAGTAAGAGTACAGCCATAAGGGATGAAATAGGGGATGAAATGGATACATAGGAATGATGAGTATGACAGGCATATGATAGGAATGTACTGTCTATCTATAGTTCATAACACAAGTAGCCATAGTCTTAGACTATGAGCAACTCAATACTGATATTTGAGTAGTATTACACTCTGACCTCCTGGCTACTAAGCACCTTGCCAATCCTCCAGGCTGCTGGTCACTTGATACAGCTGGTTTCCTATGACTTGACAACTGCATTTATGTTTCTGACTCTGGTGACCTTTGTCTACATGATCACATGCTGTTCAGACACTTTGGTCAGAACAAAACACTAGAGTTGGTCTAACATGACTACATCTGGCCAAAAGTCCACAGTTTTGTAAAGGATTTCTGCAAAAGTTGTGTTACCTTGGTAGTACAGAAATATTCCAAGTTCTTGTGATCATTGACCACATTATGGAGAGAGTAGAACCCTCAAGGTAGTGTTGCCAGATATGAAAAGACTTGAATATAGCCAGTAATTCCTTGTTGTGAGTGTTGTAGTTAGACTCAGCAGAATTGAAGGTATGGGAGTAGAATGCAATAGGGTAGATGTCACCATCAGTGGCAACAACAGAGAGGATAACAACAAGAGCATAGTTAGAGACATCAGTTTGTTTAGGTCCTTGTTGAGTCAAGGAGACATTTGTATGTCAGGTTTCATTCTTGTGGAATCACATATCATCTATTGTGAAGTGAAACAGGAACTCTATGTTTATCAGCTCATAGGTTTATGCCTACTCAGAACCTTCAACAAAATCCTCTTTTATCAATTTTTCTTCATTCTCTTTGTCATCAGAGATTTCTCTGATGTGTGCTTTCTTCAGTACTCTGCAATTCTTTGAAATATGTGTTGAAGTTTCGGACATATTCTAGAAATAGACTATGAGGTCATTATGATAATAATAGACTGATCCGTTACTTTCCAGTAACTTCAATCCATAGTAACTTCCTATGAGTTGCTCTGCATATGATGAGAGTCATAATGTCGATTGGTACTTGATAGATTACTCTACATAGATCCAATGACTAGTATAATATATTCTGCAGTACTCTACAGGTATTATGCCACAGTTAATAGGAGTCATAAAGAATGTTCTATATATTCCTAGTATTTTATGTAGTATGACTCATCTATTTACTTACATATATATAAACCCCATGTAGCAGACCAAGTTCTGCATCTTGTTCAATTGAACAACTTCTTCATCATTGCTTATCTTCTTGAGGACAACACAAGTCTCAATCTCCTTGACTTTGACTTATCTACCTCTGACACTGACTGCTTCATAACTAATATCTGTCTATCCAAATTACCTTTCTACAGGTATCAGATAGAAGCTTATTATCTCAGTGAGTAGACCCTACATTCTCTCCTACTGCATTTACTGCTGCCCTAGCAACAACTCATGACAGTCGTTTCCTCAACAATATGGCCCTGTTTGCCACAATTATATTGGTGTATGTGACTTTGGCAGTAGAACAAGGATACAAAACTATGGACATCACCCACAGAGTTGTCAGAACCACTATAGGAGTTACATATGGAGGAGGAGGACAGCCAATAGAGATAGGAAGACAAAAAGCAGACACTGATCAGAATGGCAAACCAAAGTATTTCAACTACAACCTATATAGACATATTGCCAAGCATTGTTGCAAGAAAACCAAAGTTATATATACCAAAATAATATGCTATAATTATGGCAAATAGGGCCACATTTCAAAGAATTGCAGAGCACCAAAGAAAGCACACATCAGAGAAATCTCTGATGACAAAGAGAATAAAGAAGAATTGACAAAAGAGGATTTTGTTGAAGGTTCTGAGTAGGTATAAACCTGTGAGCTGATAAACATAGAGTTTTTGTTTCACTTCACAATAGATAATACATGATTCCACAAAAATGAAACTTGACATGCAAACTTCTCCTTGACTCAACCATCAGAACTATGAAAGGACCCAAACAAATCACCATACTAGTAGACTCCAGATACACCTACATATGCATAGCTCAGAGAGTAGTAGAAGAAGAACAAATCCCAACCCAATCTCTTGAAACACTAATAAGAGTAATCAATACTGATGGAACCAAAAACAAGAAAGGTAAAATAATAGACATAGCATACCTGGTATTAAACAATGGAAAACACACAGAAGAAATTGAAGCAATGGTAATACAACTGGAAAGTACAGACCTTTACCTTGGACATAACTGGCTAGTCAAACATAACCCTGAAATTGATTGTACAAACAACATAATGCACTTCATGAGATGCCCAAAAGATTACACCACAAACCACAATGATATATGGTTCAACAAAAGAATATGCACAGTCAAAAAACACATAGAAGAAAAGAAAACTCATCAGACAAATCCAGAAGACCTACCATCATACCTTCAGCAATATACACACCTGTTCAACAAGAAAAACTTCAACAAACTACCCAAATACATGATATAGGACCATGAGATAAACCTATCCAAGAATGCACCACCAGTACTGCAGTCCAAAGTCTACTCCATAATAATAACAGAAAAACAAGAACTACAGAAGTTCCTTGATGAAAATATTGCTTCAGGACATCAGGATGAATTCAACCATCACAATCCCCCTATACCATCCCATGTTTCTTTATACCCAAGAAAGATGGAACAAAATGCCTAGTACAAGACTATAAGAAACTAAATAAGTATAAATCAAAGACAAGATACCACTTCCTCTCATAAGTGAAGTAATTGATTGATTAAAAGATGCCAAGATCTTCAACAAACCTGATATTATCTGGGCATATAACAACATCAGAATAAGAGAAGGTGACAAATGGAAGGCAGCATTTGTAACAAACATAGGTTATTTAAACTAACAGTCATGTTTTTTGGAATAAGCAACTCACCTGCAACATTTCAAAGGATGATGAATATAGTATTCTGAGAAATGTTACACAAAGAAGCAGTCATCAATTACATGGATGACTTTGTCATCCTGGGGACCACACAGAAGGAACTGGAGGAGAGAACAAAATAGTTCCTAAATATAGCAGTCAAATACCAGCTATACTTCAAAAGGTCAAAATGCTTATTCAATACCAAAAAAATACCTACATTGGGATTTGTGGTTGGACAAGACAGCATCAAAATAAAGAAGAAGGTAAAAGCAGTAAAAGAATGGCCAATGCCCAAATCTCTAAAAGATGTCAAGAAATTCCTAGATTTTGCAAACTTTTCTGACAATTTATCCATGACTTCAGCAACATAGCAGTACACCTACACAAGTTGAGGAAAAAAGACATCCAATGGATGTAAACAGAGTGACAACAACAAGTGTTCAAAAGGATCAAAGAAAAATTCACAAGTGAACTGGTATTAGTAATACCACAAGACAAGGGACAATACAGGGTAGAAGTAGATGTATCAGGATATGGAATAGGAGTAGTACTATCACAAAAACAGGGAGAACAATGGCACCCAGTTGCTTTCCACTCAAGAACAATGATATCTGCAGAATGCAACTACCAGATTTATGACAAAGAGCTATTGGCAATACAAGAAACAATCAAAACATAGAGACAATACCTACTCAATGCAGAAGAACCATTCAAAGTGTGGACCAACCACAAGAACCTAGAATACTTCTGAAAACTGCAACAACTCACAGGGTAACAAGCAAGATGGCAACTAGAACTACAGGAATACTACTATATGCTGAAACATATACCTGGAAAGACCAACATGAAAGCAGATGTACTATTGAGATTAACAAAAACAAATACCACCTGAGACAACACTGATATCACCTTACTACCTGACTACCTATTCAATAATATGATCACCAAGATCTGACAAATATGGGAGATTTCTGGAGAAGAAGAATTGAAATACCAACTATAAAAAGAAACAAAAAGGGAGACACAATGGTTGAAAGAAAAAAAGAAACATCCAGAAGAAATATGGGAAGCAGATAGACTACCCATATTTGAAGGAAGAATATATATACTACCCAATAGCAAACCACAACAGAAAATACTCCAACAGCATCATAACAAAACCAACATAGGATGCCCAGGACAATACTGAATGATCAAACTCCTTAAATAAACCTATTGGTGGCCCCAATGCACAACAACATTAAACAATACATCAAAGGATATGATACATACCAACAAAACAAGATACTCTGAACAAGATCAACAACACATCTCCACCCACTGCAAATACCAGCAGAACCTTGGGAAGAAATCTCAATTGACATGATAGGACCATTACCAAAGTCAGAAGGATATGATACAATACTTGTCATAGTTGATTGTTTCAGCAAAATAATCAGACTGTACACAGTTAACACCACCTTGTCATCTGAGGAGTTGGAGATATATATTGAGATAATATATAGAGAATGCATAGAATACCCCACAGAATCATTAGTGACAGAGGCACTCAATTTGCATCAAAATTCATGGCAGAACTATGCTGAGTAACTGGTATCCAATAAACTTATCCATGGCATATCACCCACAAACTGATGGTCAAACCAAGCACATCAACCAGGAGGTTGAGACATACCTCAGAAATGTAATAAACTACATGCAGGATAGCTGGAAAAAATAGCTAACTATAGCAGAATTCCAATATAACAACAAAATCTACACCACTACTGGATACTCACCATTCCAAATAGTTTACAGATAATACCCTTGGAAAGGAGATATAACAAACACAGCCAAAGCACCTGCAATCACAGAACAAATACAGGACTTAGAAGGTATGCAACAAGAGATAATCAAAATACTACAACATAGCCAGACTTAAATAAAGAAATATAACAGTACCAAACCAGAACATGAGTATATTCCAGAAGAACAAGTATGGCTCAAAGCAAGCAATATCAGGACAATGGGAGACCAAGAAGCTAGATCATAAATGCTATAGACTATTCCAAATAAAAGTAAAAATAGGCAAAACAAGTTACTAACTAGAGCTACCTGAAACATGGGCAATACATGATATGTTTAATAGCCAACTCCTCTCCTCTTATCACAAACCTGAGTTTGACAGCCAGTACACTCTACCACCACCAATACCCAAGATCATCAACAATGAGGAACAATAAGTGGAAGAGATCTGAGAACACTGCACAAGAGGACAAAAAAATCAATACCTAATACACTAGAAAGGATATACCTCCAAGAAAGACACATGGGAAGATGAGTCAGAGTTAGAAAATGTGAAAGAGGTAGTTCAGGAATTTTTAGATAAGATTTCAAGAATAAAACCTATAAAAAGGGGGGGGGGAAAAGTGATAATTATGAACAACAAACCTCACATTCAAAAGAATCACTACACCCAATGCACTTCATGCTATATCCATTGCATGCTAGACTCTGCCGACTACCTTTACAACACACTATGTCTGCTAAACACAGACCCACCCTCTTCCCAACCAATAACTCAGAATTTGAACAAGAACTTGCCAACCTCCTTGATGCCCAGTCCACCAAAGAACAAATTAAGCACTACACTTCCACTATCAAAGGACTCATGTACATTGCCCATGCCATCAGCAATCTCCAAATCCAAGCAAAAGCTCTAAGCTGTATCTTACTTATTACTACCATCAGAACTTTCCCAGCAGCCATGTCTACCAAGAAACATGAGCTCATGAAAGAATTGTTGGACAAAGTAGCTACAGACCTCAATGTGTTGGTACATACTGATGCAAAGAGATGCATCTAAAGTGCTCTAGTTATGACAGGCAAAAGACTCAACCACTTCACTGACTCAAGCAACAACCTGATATACAAACTTGCCCAATGACTAGTAGACCTTGACTCATACACCCCTACTATCTTGCCTGACAAACTGCCATACCACAAAGAAGATGAACAGGAATGGTTAGATGAAGAAATCAAAGGAATTGAGAGATCAGTGGCTAAACAATTAATGGAACCACACATGAGAGACAAAGTAGACCACCTACTAATCCATATCCCTGACTTCAACCTGCCAACTAAGTCTATCATATTCAATCCACCTTGGACCTACCTCATGCTGAAAGAAGGAGGACAACTTGATGACAACTATTGGCAAGAAATAGTTCACAACCTGGTCACAGCTGAAACAAACAACACTACTACTTTCCAAGGCTATACTATCGTACTCTTCAAAGAAGGACAAGACCATGCTCTATTCTGGATTGGATGCTGACACCACTCAGGAACTCCAATGATTAGTCCCACCAAATACCAACTCATCAATGCTCTATACAAGAAGAAGGATACCAAGTAGTTCACCATATTTCATGGGGTCATGAACATAAAAAGGGAGGTATTGTTATGAACTATAAATAGACATTACATTCCTATCATGTGCCCATCATCTTGTAGTTATCATTTCACCATATTCATTTTATTTCTTGTTTCACTTCTTAAAGCTGTATCCTTTATGACTCATTCTACTCATCTCCTATGACTCCATTACTCTGTTCCCTTATTCCTAGCAACTACCACTAGTATATAAAGTGTAGTAATACTTGATATATTCCTTACACTTTACCAATTATATTATCCCTTTCTCTTTTCTCTACTTCCTTGTCTTTATCCAAAGACTTACAATCTGAGTTGTAGACTAAATTTCTAACAATCCCCTTATCTCTCAACTTTGCAAGACCAGTATCTAAGAAATATCACACATTCACTATCTCTAAGTCCATCTATCCTCCATGAGTATTGAACTTCCAGCCATCCTTGGATCCCAACCAATCCACCAACTCCTTCCTCAAGTAAGAGAGAATTTCTGAGTCTTATGAATCAGTATCTTCAAGACTTGCCTATCCTATATTGACTCTACTCTGACCAAAAACACCAAGTCCATCTCCAAGTCTTTTCTGACCCCAATCTATACCAATCCATCCACCTTGAACTGTCACCCTAGCATTCAATCTGATGATGACCACTCTTCCATCAGTAGACATTGACAGAACCACCAACAAGATAACCAGAGGATACAACTTGATCCCACAAATATTGTCAATTGTACTTACAAGCTGCATTCCATATGACTAGCTCTTCAATATATTATTCATCTAATATTTGTTATCAAGGCTGCACCCTCTGACTTATATTATGTACCTTCTCCTCATATATTTCATGAGCTGACTGATCACTGTCACTCCAATTATGCTACTAGACACTGCTAAGCAATTGCAGTGTTTCAAGGGACTTTTATACCTATTATTACCTGTAGGTCTTAGGGTTTGCTACCTGGACAATTAGTATATATAGCAGCATGTATTCCCTATTATTTCTTTAGACAATCTACTTGATTTCTACCTCACTCTACTCAACTCTCTCAGTAACTCTACTTAGTAACTCAACCATTCACTAACCCCCTTATCAGTAAGTCAGATTATCCATCTGTCACTGTGTAGGTACTGTGCTATTCAACAACAAATGCAGATGACTTATCATCTATATCTGATGAGAATCTTTCAGAATTTCTCTCAACAACCAGTAACATTATTTGAGCCCTGCATTTCTTGCATACAAATAATCAAAGGGCTAGTCTCCTTGATCTTGCATTTAACCAACAACTCATCCAACACCATCAAAATTTGATTCCAGGACTTATTGACAACATTAAATATTATAAGAGAAGCCTCAAATCTTATAGAGCTGGAGTTGCTATTAAGGACCTTTTCCATCATGGAAAACCTCAGCCATGTCCCAAACAACTTGCCCAAAAGTTCACCCACTCTACAGTACCCATTCCCCATCCTCCCACCCAATCCCAGAACACACCTGGACCTTCAAAGTCTAGAACTAAACAGCTATCCAAATATCTCACCACCCCCACTACCTGTACCAACTCATCTTGAGCATCAGGCTGATGCTGTTGAGGAAATGACTGTAATGAGTTGTTGCTGGGGCAGCAGTAAACACAATGGGAGAGAATTTAGGGTCTACTCACCAAGAAAGTATGCTTCTATCCAATAATAGGAGAAGGGTAATTTGGATAGACAGATATTAGTTATGAAATGATTTGGGTCAGAAGTAGAGAGTTCAAAGTCAAGTAGGTCAAGACTTGTGTTGTAGTAGAATAGATAGGATATGGTGAAGAAGTTGTTCAATTAAACAAGATACAGAACATGGTCTGCTGCATAGAGTATATGAGTTATACTACATAAAATACTAAGAATACATAGAATATTCCTTATGACTTCTATTAACTGTGGCATAGCACCTGCAGAGCACTGTGGAACATATATACTAGTCATTGGAACTATGTAGAGCAATCTACTGAGTACCAATTGACATTATGACTCTCATTGTATGCAGAGCAACTCATAGAAAGTTACTACAGATTGAAGTTACTGGAAAGTAATGGATCAGTCTATTATTATCATAATGACTTCATAATCTATTTCTAGAATATGTCTGAACTTCAACAAATGCTACCAATGCCCACAATTTGGCCACTACACCCTTGACTGCCAATTCTTTCAATGCTCTATCTGTATAAATTTTTCCTCTGGACATTATTGTCTTGACTGTCCAGTTTATTACTGTTCTATCTACCATAAACAAAAACCCTCACACCAAATCATGAATTGCCCCAAATACTGCTGCAAACATTGCAATACCTATACCCCAGGTCATATTTCTGACTACTATAAATATAATAGAATTACCAAAGAAGAAAAACAAGACTGCAAAGATGCCAAATTCCTCTCTCACCAATCTATCCCCTTTGTTCAAGATGACTATGATGATATCTATGATAATGTAGCCATGGCCAATATGACTGGAGAATCCTATGGTACTTAAGAATATTTTCTCGTATAACTTCAAATGTAGGAAGGATGTTATGTTACCAACATACCTGTACCCTACCCCAATTTCTTTTCTTCTCCACTTCTCTCCACTTCTGACTCATTTATGACCCTATGATGACTTGTATCCTTTTCTATGACTTTTCAATGACTTCATGACTCCTCTATACTCCAGTTCTGTTGATATTTCCATTTTTTCCTATCTCTGATAAAATTATATAAATACTCCAACAAATGTAACAGTATCTCTAGTTTGGAATTCTATAGTTTTGCTCACTTGCTACATTTGAGCAACCCTATTCAACAGTTAACAACCATCTCCTGGATCTTTGACTAGATTATTTGAGTCCTCCACATCTCTTGGATCTCTGACTTGATCATCTGAGTTCTCAACATTTCTAGATGAAGATTGAAAGCTTGAAGAGAGATATTTGTTATGGTCTTGTTGAGGAAACAACCATAACAAGTTGTTTGCTGGGGTAGCAGTAAACACAGTGTGAAAGAACATAGGGTCTACTCACCAATAAAGTATGCTTCTATTCAGTAATGGTAGAAGGGTAATTTGGATAGACAGATATTAGAGATAAAACAATCTGTATCAGAAGTAGAGAGTTCAGAAGTCAAGTAAATTAAGACTGGTGCTGTACTGGAGTAGATAGGATATGATGAAGAAGTTGTTCAATTGAACAAGATGCAGAACTTGGTCTGCTACATGGGGTTTATATATATGTAAGTAAATAGATGAGTCATACTACATAAAATACTAGGAATATATAGAACATTCTTTATGACTCCTATTAACTGTGGCATAATACCTGTAGAGTACTGCAGAATATATTATACTAGTCATTGGATCTATGTAGAGTAATCTATCAAGTACCAATTGACATTATGACTCTCATTGTATGCAGAGCAACTCATAAGAAGTTAGTATGGATTGAAGTTACTGGAAAGTAACAGATTAGTCTATTATTAGAATAATGACTTCATAGTCTATTTCTAGATTATGTCCAAAACTTTAACACTCCTCTTTGCTCTGTATTGATGTAGAGTTTTAATCACTCAAATGTCAAGCCAAGATGAGGTTGGAATAGATTGAATTTAATTTTGTCTAAATTCTTTGTGAGAATGTTGGCAGGATTTTCTGTGCCTTTCACAGAAAATATTTCAATCTTTCCTTCTTCTACCAAATCATGAATGTAATGGTATTTGACATTGACATGTTTTGATCATTTCTCTGTTACTGGATTTTTTGCCCAAAATATAGAACCCTCATTATTACCAAAGAGATAAGGAGCCAATGATTGGATACCAATTTCTTCCAACAAATTGACAGTCCAAACAAGTTGTTGACTGCAATCTGACAAAGCCATATACTTGGCTTTGGTGGAAGATAATGCAACAGTTTTTTGTTTTCTACTAAACCAAGCAATAGTTCCACTGGCTAATAAACAGAAATATCCAGTTACAGATTTACAACTAATTGGATCACCAGCCCAATCAGAGTTGGAAAAAGTAATAAGTCCTTGCATAGAACTTCCATTATAGGTAATTCTATATTTGTGAGTAGCATTAAGATACTTCAGCAAATGTAAG
The DNA here is from genome assembly GCA_963576785.1 of Chlorophyllum brunneum. Lineage (NCBI taxonomy): Eukaryota > Fungi > Basidiomycota > Agaricomycetes > Agaricales > Agaricaceae > Chlorophyllum > Chlorophyllum brunneum. Next base: position 312,610 of record OY756151.1, read on the forward strand.
CCTGCATTATAATGTGCTTTAGTAGGATTGGTCATATGTTGTGATAACTTGACAGTGGCAAAAGCTATGTTGGGCCAACTGCCTATTATCAGATACATAACTGATCGACACCGCCTTTCTTTCTACTACACGCCGTCGAAATGCAAGTACGGGATACAAAAAGCCACTCACGACTGGATCCAAATGGTTGCCTAGCCTAACCGGGGTCGAAACCACCAAGTACCAAACTCGATCGACTACCTACGCAAGAAGTCTGCCGAACGCGCCATTCACACATGGCAGGCCATGTTCGGGTTCAAGACTTACAGCGGTAGCTCCTTCCTCCACCTCCTGGTGCAAGCAAACGGGGCCTCCGCCTTACCGTCACACATCAAGTCCAGACCATGGATACGAGAATGCGGATACCAGCCCCAGCTCTTCGCAAGAGCTTGTCGTGCCATCTTATGCCACGCCCCAATTGGAGAATATCGACTACGATTCTTTCCTAACGAGAACCTTTCGTACCACCACTGCAACAGTCAAATGGTGCAAACACGGTCACACATCCTGTATCGTTGTAACAACTTCGATCACCACTTCGGCGTCGACATGATCAAGACCTTCGTCAACTTCTTGTGTCGCAACCCCTCCACGTTCAGCTTCCCCCTGGAACCTGACCGCCCTCGTATCTGTGTTGGTTCTATCCCACCGTTACATCGTCATCAAGTCCAAAGGAGGTTTGGGTCTGCGCCTGCGTAGGATCCTTTTCTTTTCTCTTTTTTCTTTTGCTCTCCTGGTTATGGATTTCCAATTCATTTCTCTATCTCCCCTTTCCTCGCTCGTCTACTATTTTATATAGTTTTCATTCAACTTCCATCTCTCCCGTGGTAAATACCCACCCACATGCTATGTACCATTTGATGTTCCCTCTTGTGATTGCGAGTAAATGGTTTCTTTTCTATTGATTTCTCTCTCTCACTCTCTCTCTTTCCGAATTCCTTTTCTTCTCTCTCTTCGCTGAACATCATAGATACCAAACATCTCTCTAGTGTATGCACTAGATGTCATCGAGTCTCATGGGGTTAGTTTACTTGTAGTTTACTTTCCCTTCTCCGAACATTCTGTACGTTCTGCCTTTGTATGTATGTACATGTGGACTGCATTCGAGCACCGCTACATAAATTGTTGATTTAAAAAAAAAAAAAAAAAAAAGATATATAACTGATCTTACTAACTGTTTTTTTTTATTTTATTTTATTTTTAATCATCAATTTATATAGCGGTGCTTAAATGCAGTCCATGTGTACATACATACAAAGACAGAACATACAGAATGTTCAGAGCAAGGAGAGTGCACTATAAGTAAACTAATCCTATGAGACTCGACACCATCTAGTATGTACACTAGAGAGATGTTTGGTACCTAAGTTGTTCAGTGAGAGAGAGAAAGAGAGGAAATCAGAAAGGAGAGAGTGAAAGAGAGAAAATGATAGAGGAGAAACTATTGACTTGCAAACACAAGGGGGAACAATGAATGGTACTAGTGAGTGGAGGGGCATTGCCCAGACACCACAGGAAGGATGGACTTTGAATGAAAACTATCATAAAATAGTAGACAAGTGGAAATGGGAAAGATAGAGAAATGAATATTGAAATCCATAACCAGGAGAGCAAAAGAAAAAATATTAAAGAAAGAAGAAAGAACTCATGTGGGCGCAGACCTGAACCTCTGGCAGACTTGATGGTATAGTGGAATTGATCCAGTATGGATACGAAGGGGGACAGATGCCAGGGGGAAGCTGAACATGTTATGTCCAAACCTTGAACCTATGTCAGAGGTTATGACAAATTCCCAGAAGCAATACCACTTGTCCCATCACCACAATCCAATGATGCCATCATCGACTCTCTACTTCGACTAGCCTGGAAATATGCACCATACTTACATGTATGCAACACCAATGGACTCTACTTATGCACTATCGAGAACAACCTCTATGGTGCCTAGAATAATGGTTGGAAAGCATGACCAACTACTAAAGAAACTATGCAGTACATCCACCCCTACATGTACACTTGTGGTCCAGCACTTGAAGCACTCATTCACCAACAAGTTGCCAATGGAATCTATTGTATAGGGATGCAACCTAGGGACCTATCACCAGACAATGAACCTGCTGTACCCAGCAGTGACAGCAACGACTCTCCCCATCCACTATTGCGATCTACTCAAGTCTTTGTCAAGTCACCCAAGTCTTATCTCTCCAAAGAACCAATTGCATCAACATCATCCTTATCATCCAACTCCAATTATCCTATGAATGCAGTTCTTCCATTGCTACCATCATCATCATTGCTCTCTACCACTTTGTCCTGCACATCTTGTGACTGCAGCTGTTCCAATGAATCTCCATCATCATCATCCGAGATTTCTAAGGATGAGTAAGCACTTACCTGTTTCATCTTCATCAGTTTCACTTTGCTCTATATTTAGTTATTTCATCTTTATCAGTTTCATGTCTATCTTTAGTAGTGTTTTGTCTTGAGTTTCATATCTATCAGTTTCACATTGTGAAACTTGTTTCAGTCTCATTATCTATACTCCATAGTATTTATAGAAAAGAAGTAGTTAGTATAAATAGCTGACTGTATTAGGAAGTCAAAGCTTAAGCTTTGATCTTCTACAGGGATAGCCTTCTTGATTGCCCAAGAAGAGTTTCCATCGACAGTTGCTATCAATCAGTAGAAGATTGCTTAACTGCTTATTCTCTACTTGCCCTCATCACTCAGAGCTATAAGATAAACAGGATTTCTTTTTTTTTTTTTTTTAAAAATCATCAATTTATATAGTGGTGCTCAATTGCAGTCCACATGTACATACATACAAAGGCAGAACATACAGAATGTTCAGAGCAAGGAAAGTAAACTACAAGTGAACTAACCCCAAGAGACTCGACACTATCTAGTGCATACACTAGAGAGAAACTTGGTACCTAAATTGATTAGTGGGAAAAGGAAATGAAAGAGAGTCAGAAGAGAGAGAGTGAGAGAGAGAAATTGATAGAAAAGGAACTATTGACTTGCAAACACAAGGGGGAACAATGAACAGTACTAGCATGTGGAGGGGCATTGCCCAGACACCACGGGAATAATGGATTTTGAATGAAAACTAACTTAAAATAGTAGATGAGTGAGGAAGGGGGAAATAGAGAAATGAATTTGAAATCCATAACCAGAAGAGTGCAAGAAAATTAATAAAAAGAGAAAGGACTCATGCAGACATGGACCCAAACCTCTGATGGACTTGATGATAATATAACGGGGGTATTGAACCAGCACGGATACAAGGGCAATCAGGTTCCAGAGGGAAACTGAATGCAATAGGGTTATGACATAAGAAATTAACAAACTTCTTGATGGTGTCAATGCCATAGTGGTAATCAAAGTTCTGATACTGGTAGAGGATGTGTGACCTGGTTTGGACCAGTTGATTGTTGTAGTGATGGCATGATAGATCCTCGTTAGGGAAGAACCTAAGACAGTATTCTCCAATCGGCATAAAATGGTATGACAAGCTCATGCAAAAAGCTGAGGCTGGTATCTGCATTCTCATATCCAAGGGCCAGAGTTGATGTGTGACAGTAAGGCAGAGGCCCCATTTGCTCTCACTGGAAGGTAGAGGAAAGAGTTACCACTGTATTTTTTGAACCCGAACATGGCCTGCCATGTGTGAATGGCACATTCAGCAGACTTTTTGCATAGGAAGTTGAGTGAGTTGGGTACTTGGTGATTATGACTTCAGTTAGGCCAGGCAACTGTTTGTATCCAGTCGTGAGTGGCTCATTGGATCCCATATTTACATTTGGATAGAGTATGGTAGAATGAAAGGCAGTGCTGGTCTGACTTACTGAACCAAGTCATAAGCACCTTTGAGGTGAGGATGGACTGCCGTTGACAAGAGTGTGGCAAGTAGTCAAGAAGGAGCCAAGAGGCTATGAGAGAGTTGGTGAAAACATGGATATGATCAATCTCCTTATAGTTGTTTGTAGCAAGGACTTTGGTAATGCCTAGGTACTATGCAACTAGTTTGGTGTCAGTGGATATGATTCCTCCAAGCCTTTTCACTATTGAACTTCCTTTGTCCAGGTATTGAATGGTGGCCGCAGCTGTGTACTGGCTGGCAAGTGGGTTGGGGTTGGGGTGGACTGAGCCATCCATGCCAATGATAATGGATTTGGGGTCCATTGTCACATTTTTTGTTACATCATCCCAAAGTTGTTTTGAGAGGTAAGGGTTGTCCTGGTTGAATCCTGTGAAAGATACATTAGTAGAGAAGTAGTCAAGTAACCTATGTCTGGGCCAGAGAGTCTTAGAAACAGAGTTGAAAGATTCTACATAACAAGTCTCGGGGGTGGAGCACGAAGTGTCCATCATAGCTCCAAGTGTCTGCTTCTTCTGAATCTCCATGAAATTCTTGATGTGAAGTCAATGGGGAGAAGAATGATACCCTTTCACCAATCTTGTCAGTGTGTGTTCATCATCCAAAGTATGTATCCTCGACATTTGTTGTTCAGCCAACTTGCAGAGATGTAATTTGATGGGTATGAGTCCTACTAGGGACTCAACATCACCAGTGGGAGAGGTATGGAATGCTCCAGTGATCCAAAGAGCAGCTCTATGTTGTATTTTATTGAGGATTTCACAAGTTCCCTTAGTGTAGGATCAATTGTGAAACCATAGTCAGTAGCCATATGTCACTACCAGAACAACATACAATCTATACAAAAGTCTCTTGTTGTGGGAGGAAAGGCTGTGAACAGAGTTGCCGAGCATCTTCATTGCCTTGATAGACAATATAGCTTTGGCGGAATAGTATCAGACATGTTCTTTGAAAAAGAGTGTCCTGTCGAAATAGAAACCGAGATACTGCCAGTGGGTCTTTGGCTTAAGGGGGGTATGACCTGTGAATGGGGGGGTTCCCAAGTCAATGGAAGGGTTAGAGTCCTGTCTTGCATGGGTAAAGTGGTAGACTTCGGACTTGCTGTATTCGATGACTAGACCAAAATCGTTCATGAGGTGTTCCATCTTGCGATACATGTGTTGTAGGATCTTGATGTTGCTTTCGAGAGTGGGGGATTGGGCAATGAGGGTACTATTGTCTACATAGGATAAGACATCAAAGTCCCACTTATTGTATTGTTCTTTCATTTGAACATCAAATATATGGAGGAGGGGAGTGAGATAGAGGGCAGAGAGAATAGGGCTAAGGGCTAAGCCTTGTCCCACTCCTACCACTGCATCAAATTTGGGGGAAGTTTTATTGTTCTATAAATAGGTAGTGTATCTGTCCTTTAGGTAATTGTTGAAGAATGCTGCAATTTGAGGGGGAAAGCCCTGTCATGTGAGGATGTTGGTGAGGAGATTGTGATTGAGGAAGGGAAAGAATTGGGCAATATCAAATACTAAGACCAACATTTTCTTCTTCTTCATCCAAGCTCTCTTAATGATGTGGGTGAGGAAAAGGCCCGCATCCTCTATATACCTTTGTCTTATTGCCCAAAGTTGATATGGATGAAGGACTTTGAATTTCACTACCTCAAATTGTAGTCTCTTGGCTAGCATCTTTTCTATCAGTTTGCCAAGTGTGTTAAGGAGAATGATAGGCCAGAATACCTTTGGGGTGGAGTAATCAGGTTCATTTGGCTTAGGAATGATCACCAACATTGACTGTTTGAAGTGCGACAGCCAATGCCCAAGAGACAGGCAGGCATAGCTAATATGCAGGAATAGGTTGGCACAGGTATTGATATTGACAATCTGTTTGAGATGGGACCAGAACAGGTGATCTGGGCCGGGGGTAGAAGAATTTGAGGTATTCTTGAGCGACTCCATCATTTCTAAGAGAAAGAAGTCGACCCAAGTCCTATTCTCTATACCAATAGGTAGAGGCAATTCTTCGAGGATATTTGCATTGAATGGATGATCCTGCACAGAGTTGTAATGGTGATCAAGGGCAGTCCATAAACTGTCTGTTGTGAGACAAGGCCATCCATTGTGATGAATGGCCTCAGTGACTGGGAGAGCTCTGCCTTTGGTCCACTTCATGAGGTCCCAAGGGCAACAATTGTCAACCAAGATTTCTTGTATCTTCTTGTTGAAATATTCATGTTTGGTAGTCCATGTCTTCTTGCAAAAAGCATTCCACTTTTGTTTGTTTCTTTAGTCTGTACCAGTGCTTTTAAGCAATCTTTGTTCCACCAAGTCTTGGACCTGGTAGTGATCTTGATCTTCTTCACGTTGCAATTCCAGGACCTGTCAAACAAAACTCCTAAATCTACTACAGCTCTCTCTAGCTCATCCGCAGTGTTCATCAACCAGTTCTTGCTATTTATCCCATCCGTAATATCTGTCAGGAATTTGGTTTCTTTCTCAGAGCCCTTAGGAACCATCAATCTCTCTATGATAATATCCATCTGGGGAATAGGAATTTAAATAAGAAGGGGGACATGGTCAGAGTTGTACTGATTGCCATCCTGGATGCAATGAGTGGGGATGTGCAGAAGCATTCCCGATGTGAAGAGGAGGTCAATGACTATATCTGGAAGATTGGGATCCAATGCATATCACATTGGCTTGGCATTGGTCTCTCCAAATTGAGAGCCTCAGTAACCATAAGTAGATGGTCTACACTCACAGGATGTTGATCTGTTGAAGGGTCCCATCTCACAGAATGGATATTAATGTCACCACCCATTAGAAGAAAGGGCAGGAGGTCGAAAAGATGCTCCTCAAGGAAGTGGAGCACAGTGTTGTGGCTGTCATTATATATGTTAAGCAGCAGAATTTCTTCTCCTCTGGCAAATAGCGAAATGCACATGAGGTCTCAATGATTGATAATGTCCTTTCTGACAGAGGGTTGGAGTTATTTAAGCCAATTGTGTGCAAAAATGAGGACATGAGGGAGAGTTTGGTGATTTTCATTGACTGCCCTACTAGGCCCTTTGGGCTGAGGTCAAAGTCTATCAGGGATATGCTGGCATTCCACTTGGAGGACTTCTTCAGCACTAATGGGGTATGCAAGTAGGGTCCAATCCGGATGGATCAGACCCTCTATGAGGGGTGATCTGTCATTAGAGACAGGGGAGGGAATATTGTGGAGATATCTCCACAGGGGTTCTTGAATGAGGAGGAGGTTGATGTCACCTCTGTGTACAAGGACTGTTTCCATCACTCCATATGATCTACCAACATTGTGAGAGCAAACTTTCAACTTACTTAAAAGAGAGTGAGAGAGTCTGTCTTGATTGTTGGGTGTATTATTCATTGGGGGGGGCCCATTTGGCTTTGACCAGCCAGGGATGAGGAGGAGGGGTGGTAAGGAACTCCTTTGTTGGCTCTAAGTTTGAGCACTTTGTTGGCGTGCCAGTCATGGTCAAAGTAATGTTTCCAGAACTGACATTTCCTATCCATAGCAAGATAATCTTTACCACAATTGGAGCATGTAGCCTTGTGGGGGCACAGTTCTCCAGCAGGGGTGGCAGCGACAGGGGGTTCTGCTTTCTCATTACCTTTGCAACAAAATGCAAAGCTACAGTGGTTAGCAGTGGAGTGGGGACCTTTGCAGTATGTGCAGGTGAATAATCTAGTGTAGCATCGGACCAGGGGATGGCCCCATCTGCAATACTTGGTGCAAAATGGGACACCAGGATTGGCCTTAGCTCTTCTTATATGGAACAGGCCTCTGTAGATATTAAGGAACTTGTCCTCAATCTTTGCAATGTTGGACCCTGCTTTAGAGTCCCATATCTTGAACCACACTGTGCAAGTGTCTGAGTGCTTAGAATTGCAATGCACATGAGGTTGCGAGGCAAATTGAATGATATCCGAGTGGATTGAGTTTTGAATGCTGGAGACCACATCAGCCTTGGTAAGGATAATGCCTTGGGAGGTGATGTAACTAACATCCATGATTTTCATGAATGACTTGGACTGAGGAAGAGATGCTTCACCTAATGTAATCCCTCCAAATTTCTCTTTGAGCCACACTTTGACCATGTTAAGCTCAGCGGGGATCAAAACCTCCGAGATGTGGACCATAAGGCCCAGCTTACCCTGCAAGGCAGCAATGACCCTTGACTTGGACTTTTCAGTAATGAGACAGACATTGAGAGAGTTGATGATGGATCCAAAATTGGTAACATTGGGTCCAGTGAGAAAGAGAATAATAACCTGTTTACATGATGGGCCATTGAGAGTCGAGCAAACAGTACCAGGTTTATTGGTAGCTTTTTTGTTCACAGAAGGGGTAGTAGAGAAAGCAGCATCATACATAGCCACAACTTTCTCATGAGATAGTTCCAGGAATTTGCTTGCAAACTCTAAAAGTTTGAGAGGATCACATCTGAGGGAGGTAGAAAGGGTGTTTTTGGGTTTAGCAGCCGCCACTGCATAAGATCCCTTGGAGTTAGACACTGGAGCAGGGCCTTTAGAAGCTGTTGCAGGCATGGGTTTTGTTATCACAGCCGGGGAGGCCTTAGGTGTGGGTTTATTCACTCCCTTTGATCTAGCAGTGGTGTTTTTTGATTTAGGGGAAGACTTATAGGACTTACCCTTCTTAGCATGAGAGACAGTCTTGAATTCCACCTCAGAGATCATCTGAATGTCATCATCAGAGAAATCCATATAAGTGACTTCATTACCTCCAGAGATCCGAGCATCATCATTAGAGAAACCTGAATGAGTGATACTGGAGATACTCAGACTGATAATTTGTTCGATGACCTCCATGCAGATGTCATCTGCTTGCCTCAAGGGAGAGGGCTTGGGGTTAGGTCCCTAGGGTTAGGAGTAGAGGTGGAGGCCGCATGGCCTTTGCCCTTCACTCAGAGAAGAGGAGAGTTGTTGGGCTGAGGAGTTTCATCAGCTCTGACAACAATATTACCAAAATTTACCCCCATCCAACCATGGAGGTCATTCTTTTGCTTGTCGACAGAAACCTTGAGCCATCCCGCCTTTATCAAGGTACCTGTTAATTCAGTGAATACTCGACCAAATACCAGGCCCTCATCACTGCTCATATTATATGTGCTACAGACTTCGACCCATGCAAAGATCTTACCAACCTTTCTAACAGTATTGTTGTAGAATTCTTCAGGCCTACTTTTGCCTTCAGACTTGTTATCCTTCTCATCTTTGGCCTCAAGTTCCTCTTTTACTTGCTCAGTCTAGTCCTTGTTGCTGAAATGATAGTGGTCACCATTGGGGTGAGTATGCTTTGAAGCTCTATGGATGGTCTTGTCCACATTGCTGAATAGAGGAGCAATTGAGCTTAGGGGGGTTTTTGGACTTTGGCTGAGTACCAAAGGGGGAATAGTGCAACTGTAATCCTGCATATTGGGGATAACAGGTAAAGTAAAGGTAGGCATCCTAGAAAACAGGATGCCAGGCAGAGGAAGAGCTGGGGAGGCTATGAAGATTGAGGTGGATAGAACACGTGGGATATCCCCAAAGACATCCCTATTGCCATCAGGCATAGGCTCTCTCAGAGAGAGATTTGAATGTAATGCAGGCATAATATCCCTATGTAGTGTAGACTAATACTGTATAATCAATTTTTGCAAATCAATGGTGGTGGTACAAGTCAAAGAAGGGATGATATATATAAACAGGATTCCTATTTCTTGGTTGAGTAATAACAGTTTGATAACATTTGCTTATTTGGTTACTTGGCTGAGATAGGTATTAAGACCATACCCTAGAGGTTACATCCTCTTTAATTGCCCTTAGTAGCTGAATCTGTAACAGTGTCAATGGGATCTGAGGACAAGGATTACTCAGATGAAACAATGGCAGGTAAGCCAAATCTTGCTAGCTCTTCACACAAATCTGAAGATTGCTGCAGGAGTATCATACACATTGCTGATGTCCAAGGAGACTCTCGACTGGGTGTATGGAGTGCAACCACAGCCAATGTAGATCTTTGGATAAATAGTCAGACCACTTATGTATATCATTATGCATGATTAAATAAAACTTCAGATATTATTTTTTCTCCTCTGTTTTCAAGAGTGAAGAATATGTGTGAAATAACACATAGCTGCAGTAGTGCATGTGAATGCACAATAAATAGGCAACCTTGCAAAATGAGCGATGAATGGCTTTTGGACTCTAGTGCCTCCCTCAATATTACTCTAAACAAGAGGGATCTTGTTGATGTTGTTGAAGGTTCTTTCGGATTGGTGTAGATTGCAGATGAATCCACTCTCTCTATCAGATCTTATGGCACTGTCTATTTAGAGACAGAAGTAAAACTTGAGTCTGGTGAAGTTCAGCAGCATACTTTGCACCTTTGCCTAGTATATCACATACCAAAGTTAGATATGAGACTTCTCTCAACTGGATCCATCATGGATAAAACTGGTCTGATTGCAGAAACATCAAATGGGAAGATTGTCATTTGTGATGTTTGTGGTAAGCCATTCCTGAGTGGACAATATTGCCAGGGTGCTTCTTTGAACCAAGTTTACTTTGTGAACATGTGTATCTTGTGTAATGGAGATCTCTGGTTCTCTTTGGCTTCAATTAATAAGAATACCACATCCTATGATATCTGGCATCGAAGATTTGCACACCCATCTGATCAGGCTCTGGGTTATGTGCCAAAACACACAGAATCTAGTCTGGTACTTCCACTGAGGGAACAGAAGGTTTGCCCTGGTTGTGCACTTAGAAAGCTGCCAAACAAGGCTTACCATGAGAATACATCTTGCACATCCGAGATCCTTGAATTGATCCACTTGGATCTTCAAGAGCTCCCCATCTTGTCCTATCACAAGTTCAAATAGGTTATAACATTTCTCGATGACTACTTTTCCTCTGTGCGCATTTCCTTTTTGCACAATAAATCAGACACTGTATGTGCCTTTAAGGCATATGCTGAATTGGTAATGAACCAAACAGGCAAATGCATCAAGCAAGTGTGCTCTGATAATGGAGAGTACCTATCTCAGGAACTCATGGACTACTTCACTGAGAAAGGAATCCTTTCCAAAACAAGTGCACTACACATTCACCAACAAAATGGACATGCCAAACATCTTAATCAAACACTTCTAGAAAAGGTACAATCTATGCAACTTAAAACGTGCCTTCTAGCTAGCTACTGGGAGTTTGCATTTGATATGGCTGCTCATGTCTATAATAGAACACCTATGAAGCACCTGAAATGGGTCACTCCCTATGAGACATGGTTCAGAAGGAAACCTGATGTTTCTCATCTCCGAGTGTTTGGTTGTGGGGCCTATGTGTACCTTCCTAATGAGATGCGGCAAGATAAACTTGCACCCAAATCAGAATTAATGATCTTCATCAGTTACACAGGTGATAGCAGCAACTTTAAATTTATGTGCTATCAGTAGAACAATTCTATCTTTATCTTCCCCCACACTGTCTTCGATGAACTCTATTTTCCCAGATGTCCATCACAGTCTGAACAACAAGGCCAATTGCCACCTAATAATAGCAATTCTAATGATCAAGATGTCCTAAATCCTCCCCTTTCTGGAGATGAATTTGTTCCAGGACCATCTAGTCCAAGTGTGCTATGAGCTGGACCACTGCTGGCACCTCCTTGTCCACAATTTCCTATTCCTAGTCTTAGAGAGCAGACTCCATTGCCTCTGCCTTCTTCCTCTTCTAGAAGATCTTCTCCCAGATTATCCTATAAGGATCCCACTCCACCTCCCTCTTCACCTATGCTATCTCGGCCTCCAGGAAAAGTTAAGATTGAGGATAACATTGAGGAGGCTGCACCTGCACCTAATCCACATGCTGATGACTGGGCTCCTATACCTATTCCAGAAGGGATCTTGATTCCCCATCCAAACATTGAGGTACTGAGAAAACTCCATGATCAAACCACCCTTCAGGTTTCACAGAGAGAAGAAAATGTCTATGGTAACTGCCGATACCCAAAGAATATCCTTAAGGACTATGAAAGGTACAAACCTTTTGGTCAGCCAAGACAAGGACAATGGAATCCTAACTGACCTAATGCCCCTCCAGGGCTTGGTCATCACATTCTAGGAGAGAATGAGTATGTACTTGATAGGCCACAACCTCCTCTGCTAGCACATGAGCAGAACATTGATATTGATTTGCCCATACTTGAGCTGAGTAAGAAAGAGCTTTGCTGATTAATTTGCAAAGGTGGTATAGAGCTAATCCATTACTGTCTTTCTAAGGCCAGTGTGACTTCTCCATTGCCACAGCCAGTCCAATTTTGGGACCTTGCCAAGTTGCTACCTATTGAGTGCAACAAATGGCTTAAGGCATGCCTTGAAGAGCTCAATGTACTCAGGAAACACAACATGTATGAGTTAGTAGACTGCCCTACCAAGGGTATTAATGTTGTTAAAAACAGATGGGTCTTCAACACTAAGTCATTACTGTGCTTGACTAGTGGCTAAAGGTTTCTCACAAAAGGAAGGTCTCGACTATAATGAGCTTTTCTCTCCAGTTGTCTGCTATGAAACTTCTTGTCTCCTGTTCTCCTTAGCAGCAGTCAAAGACTGGGAAATCGAAAGCATTGACATAAAAACTGCCTATTTATATGGCAATCTAGATGAAAAAATCTTTATGGAACAACTGGAAGGCTTCATACTTGGACAAAATAAAGTGTGGAGGTTATGAAAAGCATTGTACAACCTTAAGCAAGCTGGCTTAGCTTGGTGGCACATGATGATGAAGTCACTGCTTGCCATAGATTTCAAGCAATCTCTATCCAATGCTGGAGTATATTATAATTGCTGTTCAAAAACTGGCTTGATTATAATTGCCCTTATTTATGTCGACAATATTGTCTTTATGGGCAAGAAGTACCCTTTCTATTACCAAATAAAGAAAAACTTCATGGAACAATGGGAATGTCATGACCTTGGAGAAACTACTGAGTTTTTTGGCATGACTATCTCATGGGACCGGAAGAACAAGCAGATCTACGTTGATCAGATTTCATATCTCGACAAAGTTCTTGCTAAATTTGGTGTTGCTGCAAGGCCAACTCAAACATTTCTTCTGGCAGGATATGCCTTCTTGTCCTATAAGGGTACTATTGACCCTGAGTTCCACCAGAAGTACCAACAACTTGTTGGATCCTTGATATATCTCATGATTGGCTTGTAATCTGATATTGCTTATACTGTTGTGAAACTCAGTCAGTAGATGGCTAGTCCATCAGAGGAGTATTACAAGCATGGTTTATACCTGTGCTGCTACCTTCTGAGTATATGATGCTATTGCCTCACTTTTAATGGGCAATCACAGAAGTCCATTCAAGGCTTCTCTGATTCTGACTTCACAGGATGCCTTGCTACACACAAGTCTACTTCCAGCAACTTAGTCTTGTTTGCCAATGGACCAGTTTCCTGGTTAAGTTGCCAACAAAATACCACAGCACTGTTTACCACAGAAACCAAGTATGTTGCCATGTGTGAGACATCTTGTCAACTGATTTGGATCCATCAGCTGCTTAGTGAGATTAGGTTCGAACAGCCTGCTTCATATCTCATGTGTGACAATTTGGGATTGACCTTCTGGACCCCCAATCCAGTTGTTGAACATCGGTCCAAACATGTGGCAATTCACTGGCATTTCATCCGTGAACTCATTGAGATGGGCAAAATAGAACTATTTTATGTGGAGTCTGAGAAGAACCCTGCTGATATCTGCACAAAAAGTCTGGATACTATAAAATTCCAACAATGTTGCAATTATTTACCCATTCAGTTTGGTGCTTGATTCATATTGCACTTTGAGCGAGGAGGAGTGTTGTTATTTGCACTTACTATAGCTGCATTCCATATGACTAGTTCCACAGTATATTATTCATCTAATATTTGTCATCGAGGCTGCACCCTCTGACTCACATTATGCACCTCTTCCTCATGTATTTCATGAGCTGACCAATCACTGTCACTCCAATTATGCTACTGGACACCACTGATGATATTGCAGTGTTTCAAGGGACTTTAGTGTCATTACTGACACAACTATGCCTATTATTAATTGTAGGTCTTAGGGTTTGCTACCCAGACATTTAGTATATAAAGCAGCATGTATTCCCTTTATTTCTATAAGACAATCTACTCGATTATCTACCTCACTCTACTCGACTCTCTCAGTAACTCTCTACTTAGTAACTCTACCATTAACTAACCCCCTTATCAGTAAGTCAGATTATCCATCTGCTATTGTGTAGTACTGTGCTGTTCAACAATTGGTCCTATAATCTTGTAAGCCACTACAGAGCTTAATATGGTTATTGCCTTTGACTGCCCCTACGGTGCCAAGATAAGGCTCGGGTGAATGTGTCATGTCAAAGATTTGCTTTTCACTGGATGGACGCATGGTTCTGGCATACTGGTCTTTGATTACAAGCTGAGGCATGATATTTCCTTTGGGATTATAGAAAAAGAACATTAGATTGGCGACCCAAAGGATCCCTTCATCGTGGGTAACAAATATAGCACACCAGACATGCCCCTCTGGCCCTGCATACGGGTATAAGGCATACTACATATGTGTCTGCCTTAGGAAACCACCTTTCTGGGCATGGTAACCTAAGCCGCGGCATGCTGAATGTTCAAGGGTGCTTTGTCATGGGCCTTGTTCCGGTATTATTAAGATATCAACTAATGGTACGTCCTGTACATATCTAAACATGTATGAGGCAGACAGACATTTGAATATATCCGTATTATTACTCCGTACGAGCTTTCTTCGTCTAGCAAGAAATTCGTGAGGTCATAGATGGATGTAATAGGTTGCAGAAATACGTACCGGGTGACCCTCCCCATCCTGCTCCCCGTATTCTTCCTCATCATCATGCTTACCATGCTCCCCCCCCTCTTCATCATAATTCTCATCATCCTCATTCTCGTCATTGTCGGCTCCTTGATCCTCCTTGTCCTCTTCCCTATTGGTGTGCTCGGACGGCGGCGCGGAGTCGACTTCAGGAGCATTCCGCTTCGTGCCCTGGCTGGATCGCGACGAACGGAATGTTGCACTGCGACGAGATTCACTCTCGGATGGTGATAAGAAAGTGGCACTGGGTCCAGGCTTGACGGACCTATGCTTGCTCGCTTTCTCCTTGTCCATGAAATCCGCATCTTTATTCTCGATAACAAAATTGAGGATCAGACGTTGAAGCAGTTCATGAACGTATTCCGGTTTTTGCCTATTGGAGTCCTGAGCCCAGTGGTAGTCCGGGGTGATCCCGTCTGCCATTTCTCCGAACAGTTCCCCAAGGGCTCCATACCCGGAATGTAAAACTTTGTCGCGAGATGAAAACCTAGTGAGAAGCGACTTCCGCAAATCCTGCGTTGGCAAACCCTGTCGAGATCCATCATAGTTGGGAAGTAATGACTCCCAGTCTGCACGTATAATAGGCTCTTTTTGCGCACCCTCTGGCGCAGCTTGGATACCCCAGCAGACGCAAGTCCAGACGGCAGATTCTGCGTCGTGACGGAGTTCGTGTCGCCACGTAGTTGTAGCGGGAGAAGCATTCTTCCGCACAGACTCATCTTCATATGGGCCATCAAACTCCGTCATACGTTGCGGGTGAATTGAGCTGTAGGCATCACGGATGCCATCAGTGAGCTTTGGCAAGGGGGTAAAGGGTAATCTAGAAGGCGGTAATGGTTTCCCCGCTTGAACAGCCCGAGCAATGAACATCGGTGTGCCCTACTTACGTTTCAGCGCGACATTATGATAAGTAAGATGAGGCCTACCGTACGCCCGTCCCCGGAAGGCTGGGGGTGGTCGAGCATTTTACTATAACCAAAGTCGATAAGAAGGATCGAAGTTTTGTGTTTCGGTTCGCTACGCGCAGCTGAAGTCAACTGCATATCGTGAAATATGTTACGACATACTCATTATCGAGCAAATGCTCAATGAACACGGGAGACGCCGTTGCGGAGGTCTGTATCCCGTTTCCCGGAAATTCAGGACGGATCACGACGTTCCATGGGCTAATGTCAAGGTGAAGAATGTTGAGATCATTGTAGAGACCCCGAGTGACTATAGAAAACGTGAGGATAGGTATCAATCCATAACTGAACCTTTACCCTCTAAAAGATCGTACATCGCATAAAGAAGCTTTCGCGGGGTATCCAAACCCATAAATTCGGTACCGTAATCTTGTTGGGGAATACGGGTCTTGACGCGATTGCCGCAGAGTGTCCCTTGAACCTCAGAACAGAACAGGGCTCTGACAACGCCAGGATATGGTCCACCCGAGTGTATCTTTGCAAGTATTTCCCCCTCGGTCAATCGACGCGCAAGCCTGACGTACTGGTCTTTAATTACGAGCTCAACCACGACCGTGCCAGGAGGACTGTACACAAAGATATTGGACCGACGACCAAAGGGATCACACGAGTAATGAAGACGACACGCCCGGTATTGCGTTCCGGCCACATCTACATCGAAGGCAATGTGTTCCGCGGGGCCTTTGTTGCTCAGTGTCCTCGATAAGGTTTTATCACGATTGGCGCCTTGGCCATCGTTAAGGTACTTTACAACAGCGGTTAGCAGTGGGACATAATCCTCCTGCTTCGAAATCTCGAGCTTCCTGATCTCGTACGCATTGCATACGAGGAAGACGAGGTCATTATCATTGACGAGAAGGCCAAGTGCTGAAATGAGGTCCGGTCGAGCCTCGAGGAGATATGCGGCGTAGGTAATAGCTTGGTCAATGCGCTGCTGACGGGTGCGGCCAGCAGAGCGGTATTCGATCGCCATTTCAACGGAGCCCCAATGATACTTCCCATTAGCTTCAACTAGGGGGAACTTTTTGTGGCAAGCCACGATATCTGGCCTGGAGAGCGTGGTGGTGGGGTGGTCAGCTAAGGAATTGTTACCACGGGCATGGAACTCGATATCTACAGCACAGTAAGAATAAATTCATCTTTCACATCGGTCAACAGAGTTGTGACGTACTTTTCACCTCCAACTCGTCCAAGATACCGTTCACGACACTCATAAACGCCGTCACTGATCCAAACGTTGCAGGCTTCTTTGTTGTCTGCTCTTCGTCTTTCTTCTGCCTCCTTGGTTTTTGGCCTTCTGGTTGCCCGTCCGTTTCCCCTTGCTCGTGCAAAGACGCTGGCGGCTCACTTCCAATAAGCTGGTAGAATGCATCGAGCGCGATACTGCGAATGGGAGGTAGATTAGCAGCAACCGTTTCTCGATCGTGCCAGGGATACATTGCCGCAAGTGTGTCAACAGGTGAGCTTTCAGCGGGTGCAGTAGCGTTTGTAGACATCGTGGCCACAGGAGACAACAGCAATTCAGTGCAGAACATATACTGCACTGCATCACATGATCGATGTTACTATACACAGCCTGAAAAATACGCACTGCCTCTCCTCATCACCGCTACTACGATCATAATCAACAAAAGAATTCAATTATTAATCGAATTTAAAGACAGCATGTCTTTACAGTAGTCCAATGAATGCGCACAAGTGAGTATAACTCAGCAAACCAGCAGGCTGTGCACTTACCAAGCTGGCCCCAGCTAGCGAGACAGCATATCTCAGTGACCTCGGCCTTCACCATCATCACACTAAGCATCTAATGCAGTAGACTCGGCCGCTTACTGGTGTCAGTGGCAGATACTGATACTGATTTTCGCACGAGTATATACTGATTATATAATAAATTTGAACCTCCACGTGACAGCTTTCGAGACTGGCGGGCTGACAGGCACGGTCGTACTTGTCCTGTATTCCGCTATGGATCCCTCCAACCTCAAGACACACCTTCAAGGTGACACCTCGAACAATGTGCCTCCTTACCTTCATGATGTGGAGAATACCAGTCCAAGGTACGTGACACTATGGGAGGGGAATGAAAATGTATTTTCGTTGACATGATTTCTAATTCAGGATGCCATCATCTTCTTTGCATGTAGGAAATGTGTTCAGTGCTGCAGCTACAGGTGAGTTCAATGAACTGGTTCACATGCTGCTGAATGCAGACTGACCATCATTAATCTTTAGAATACTTCCTTCTACCACAGTACCTTCCTACTGGACTAGTCCACTTCAATGTCACTGCTGATCCTGACACCATCACCACTGCTGTCAATGTATTCCCTGAGCCAGCTACAAGTACAGGGGCTTGCCAGCCTGGTGCACCTCTGAAACAAAAGTGTGGCAGGCCTCTAAAGCCTAAGGAACCTGACCTGGCACCTAAATGATTGCATGGATGCCCCCGAGGATCATGCAACAAGCCCGAGGATGGACTCTCTGGAGATGGGGGTTCAAAGTGACTTCCAGGCTGGCCTCGAAAGCAACCTCAGTTACTGGCATTGTCAGTTCAGACAGGGAAGTTTGTGAGTATGCCTCCTTACTTATCAGTTTTCCTTTGCTGATGCTCATTTGGGTTCAGTCTGTCCCTGGCATTCTGCCTCGACAATGATCACATCTTGATACCTCCATTAGCAATACTGGGAGCATGGTAAATGTGAGTTGATTTCTCTAAATCTTGGTTCCTGAAGGTCTACTAACTTATCTATCTACATCTTTAAGGTATTTTTGCTCCTTCAACCATCATCATTCACCCAACCCCCTACCTCCTCTCCATATCATCCTGTGTCTCTGACTTCTCCATCATCTACCCCACCCAATACTGCAGCCTTGTCACAAGTGATTTCTGCTGTACAACTATTCCCACTACCAGTGGTAGCATCTGTAATCATTAAAGATGATGACCTCCAGTGCTCTGTTAAGGATGTGCCTACCGATGAGGGTGACAATGCCATTGGTGATGGCCTAGGTAAGGAAGACCCTAGTGAAGATGCAAGTACTGATGATGATAACACCAGTGATGTCAATTCTTCCTCATTTGCTCACTGTCCTCTTCCACCATGGCTCCTTTGTGCCTTTAGGGAGAAGCTCATGGAGTCTGACAATCATGGTGCCAATAGGGGTTGTTTGGAAAGCAGGGGAAGAGGACTTAGATAGTCATAAGCACTATGCTGCAAGAAGCCTGAGAGCATGCCCTCGGCATACCCCACTTGACCATTGTAATATGGCAACATGTGGAATGGTTCGAAAATCGCATAGGTAGCCGTGGAATATCCGAACTGCTACCGACTTAAAGGTGTGGGTGCAATGTCCAGATGAGGTGTGTTCTTGAATTCGGTAGATACGAGTGACGGTTCGCGGCAGAAGACAGTGACGCTATATTTGATGACGATTGTTTTGAAGACGAAACGGCTGGTGGGAGATGCGTCGTATATCCACACGGCGCCGACAATAAGATCATCTATGCCGATAATCCCAGAAACTTAGCATAAGAGAACCAGCCAGGTACTTTGTTGATATTGCAGAAATCATATCGTGCTCGGAAGATCACCGACAGTAACATAGTGGGATAAATACTTCCCCAACCCAGGCAAGCGACAAGCAGGATTTCGGTCGGACAACAACCCTTCCCTACCCGTGCACCTTTTTCACATCACTTGTCTACTGAACCCACGGAACATCCTATGTTACTTACACTGAAAGCTGTAGTACACGTGGCGGAATGGATTACATGATCTCAGGATAGGGCTGGAGGGAATAGAGGGCCCCTACCGGGACCAGCAGGGCTTTGTTTCTCCCTGTTCCAAGCGTGAAGGTCTTCCCATCGTTCCCCGAATGAAGGTTTCCTCGCTTGATATCGGAAAATGTCCGTCGCATTATATCAAGAGGCCCTTTGCGAAACGGACGAATGATCTTGGACCGCCAACTCCAAGGTATCTGGTATTCAAAATTCGTTATCCAAGTGTCAATATCACACCTTCATGACGTACCTTATCAATGAATTCCTCGACATTCATTCTGAGACTGTGATTCCCAGTTTGCCACTTGTTCCAGTCACATTGCGAAAGTTGCTGCAAGACATCCTTCCCAAGACGCACATCATGAATTGTGGCCAAGGAGAACAAGTAGTCCAACGCAATCCTATGGGCAAGGTCGACCTCTACTTTAGATTCCGGATCATGCCAAGCGAGGAAGTTGGCTGGGTAAAGGAGTAAGAGGTCATTCAGTATCGAGGGCATGTGCACTTACCGTTACTAATTGAGGGGCGGTACAGAGTATTAACGATCGCCTTGAGGCACCGTTGAAGGTTATCTGGGCTACTGACACAGAATTTTGGACCTGATCTCGTTGGGTCGGACAGGAAGTCGGTAAATGATGCATGGTAAAATGAGAGTTTGGTAGGCATTCCTTGTTGAGACTTCTCTATTTCGAGGACGGAGCGAAGGGTACCGGTGGCTACATGAGAGGCTGTTAACGAGAGACCAAGCATTGAACAATAGTACAGAATGCCATATGGCGCAGTGAGATGAAGGGAAAGCAGTGACAGAGCATCCGGGAGCACTGCTTCTGGTATCTGCTTCATGATCAACATATAGAACTGGTCCAACTTCGACAGTGGCTTGCTATCCGATCCAGCACTCCCTTGACCTAATTCCAACACGAAGCGCAGCCGCTCCTCAGGCCCCACAATACCGTCCTGACCGATGTACCTGACAATCGTGACCGCGTAGACAAATAGGCCAGATGACTGGTCAACGAGACAGCGAATATCATCGTCGGATGGCCACACCATCCCACGAGGAAGATCGTACTTGGCACGAATGATCCTGAAGCTGTCACGAAGATACGATTCAATGTCGCTATCGGCATCACGGGATACTGGGAGGGTGAGCTGCCATGAAACCTTCTCGGCGAGCTCCGATGAAAAAGCTGCGGTGATGTGGGGCTCCGGCCTGCTAAAGAACGCCCACAGGAAAGGCGTTGTCTGCTGGTGAATGGATGTGGTGACGAGTTCGATGATAGCAACTTGAGCATCCTTTGTCTTGCATTCGTCAAGGCCATCAACGATGATGACCGCGTCCATCCCCACTCCTTGACCTTTGGCGCTCAACTCACGGATTGGCTTCACGATGAGCTCCCGGAACTGGACATCAATCGACGTCTCTAATACAAGGGGGTCGCGTAGGACAATGGCATCAACAAGGTCGCGGTAGGCAGGATACCTCGTAGTGAGCTGGTATGCGATTGTGGGTATGAATTTGTCCGGATCATTCCACCCGTTGGGTCGGTAAAAGAAGAACGTCGCTCCCAGTCGTCCAGACTCCTCGATGCCTTCCGTGCAAGTCTGGGCGACGGCAGACTTACCCACACCTGCTGGCCCCCGCATCCATAAAGCACGCGCTTCTTGTGTCTCCCACTCACCCAAACCCCAACGGGTGATATTCCGAATGTATTCCTCTCGAGTTCCTGGATGACATTTGGGAGGATCGCGAGCAGCCGAGCTGTGTATTGCTTGTCGGAGGGAAGCGTCGAGGAGCAGTTTGATACCGGACCCCCTGCCTGTGCCATGTGATCATCGTCAAAATCTGGGTTGGGTTATGGAAAATACTTACTGCTATCAGGTGCGTAGTAGTGCTCGATAAAGGTACCACCTGTGACGGTTGTTCCTTGGCTTCGCTCAAGGAACGGCATCTGAGGATAGATGGTGGTTGTGGACTGGGAGAGCAGTGTGGTTAGCACGGGGCGCCCAGACGTCAGGGTTGTTTCGGTGGACGCCGTTTGTAGATGCACAAAAAGCCAAACATCACCATGTCAACTTCGCAGAGGTTGATTATTGGAGAAGGTCATTCACGAGAGAGGAAGTCACTTTGCTCGACCCAGAAAATTTAAACTTGAAGAAAGAAATTGTAGCTGAAATTAGAGCTTTTCTCCTATGGGGTTGGAGGTAGACCCAACGCCGAACAGTCCAAAGGCCGCAATGTTGACCTTGGTGATCGCCGAAAGTCACCAGAACCCACGCCAGTGCTCTTCCACGAAAGTGCCCACCCCGTCCAATTTACCTTCTGTGAATCACATACAGGGTTCTAGAGGCGGTAACGGTATCCGCATATCCTCTATTCGTATCCTGTCCACAAGTACCGAGAAACCGCTCACGGGAAAATGTCTATCTCATCCTTGTAGGTCATCGCATTCCGTACAAATCTCCCATGTTCATCGTAACGAGCTTGTAGGGCTCATTCTATAATCCATTGGACAAAAATTTCTCCTTCACGACACCCTCGGAAGTAAAAAGAGGAAAGCTCATCATGGCAACCGTCGACGATGGCCTCCAATCTTTTCTCCACCTCCACTTGCTCTTCCGTTTGATACGCAATTACTCCTTGTCCACTCCAGGGTTTTTGGCACTTCTCTGCCTATCCCCCATCCTCATCTACCTTGCCCTAATAATGTATAAACAAGCTCGGTACATGGATGTTCGCCTCCAAGGGTGCTAACTCCTGTAGTCACCCGTTTGGTGTTTTAAGGATTTCTGACTCACCATCCCCATCTCCCCTTCCCAAACAACAAGCTATATGAGAATACGAGAGGAGTCACTTGCGTTAACTCAAGAACCTTCCCCAAAGTCGGGCCTACAACCAGCCGGGTTTCAGCTAGATCTCACGGCTCGCATTAAGGATGGTACTACTCTCATAAAACATCGTGGGTATTGCTTGTATACTGTACAATGCGCGGAGTAGTATAAGAAAGTGAATCACATCCACTCTGAATACGACCTGAGTAAATAAGTCCCATGTTGAACCGGTACCAATAAAGCCTTGTTTCTCCCTGTTCCGATGATGTAGGTCTTCCGCTCGTGCCACGACTGTAGCTTCCCTGGCGTCATTTTGGAAAGTGTCCGTCGCACCATGTTGATAGGCCTGTCGTTAAATGGACGTATAATCTTGGACCGCCAACTCCGAGGTATCTGGTAGTTACAACTCGTTATCCGGATGCCAATATCGCAGTTTCGTTACGTACCTTGGCAATGAACTCCTCAACATCGGTACTGAAATCGTGTATCCCAGTTTTCCACTTGCTCCAGTCGCATTGCGAAAGTTGCTGCAAAATATCCTCCTCAAGTTGGACATTGCGATCTGTGACCAGAAAGAGCGCGTGATGTAATCCAATCACATGGGTAAACTCAACACCAGGGGTTGGACAATCCCAAGCGAAGATGTTGGCTAGGTAAACAGTAAGACGACATTCAACACTACGGGTGCGCACCTACTATTACTAGTTGAGGTGCGGTACACGGTGTTGACAATGGCCCGGAGGCATCGTTGATGATTATCTGGCATATCGACACAGAATCGGCCTGATCGTGTTGGGTCGGATAGGAAGTCGGTGAACGACGCATGGTAGGATAGAAATTTCATAGGCATCCCCCGCTGAGATTTTTCTATATCAAGGACGGAGTGAAGGTTACCAATGGCCGCATGGAAGAGAGACCCAGCGCCGAACAATAGTACAGGAGCTCATCCCCGTTGAGCGTAAAGCGAGGGAGGGTATGAATGTGGAGAAGCGACAAAGTATCCGGAAGAACTTCTTCGGGTATCTCCTCCATGATCAGTGTATAAAACTGGTCCAGCTTCGAGAGTGGCTTGCTATCCGATCTGGCATTCCTTTGACTCAATTCCAGCACCGAACGTAGTCGTTCCTCAGGTCTGAGGCTGCTGTCTTGACGAATGTACCGGACGATGGTAGCTGCATAGACGAACAAGCCCGACGACTGGTCAACAAGACAGCGAATGTCGTCCTCGGATGGCCAAGTCATCTCACGAGGAAGACCGTACTTGGCATGGATGACCCTGAAGCTGTCACAGAGGTATGCTTCAATGTCGTTGTCGGCATCACGAGATATTGTGAGCGTGAGATGCCAAGAAACTTTCTCGGCGAGCTCCGATGAAAAAGCGGCAGCGATGTGTGGCTCCGGCCTGCTGAAGAACGCCCATAGGAAGGGAGTCGTCTGCTGGTGAATGGATGTAGTGACGAGTTCGATGATAGCAACTTGAGCATTTTTTGTCTTGCATTCATCGAGACCATCAACGATGACGACTGCGTCCAACATCCCTTCCCCCTGACTTGTAGCACCCAACTGGCGGAGTGGCTTCACGAGGAGCTCCCGGAACTGGACATCAATCAATGTCTGGAGCACAAGAGGGTCACGGAGAATGATTGCGTCGACAAGGTCACGATACGCAGAATATCTCGTAGTGAGCTGGTATGCGATTGTGGGTATGAATTTGTCCGGATCGTTCCACCCGTTGGGTCGGTAGAAGAAGAATGTCGCTCCTAGTCGTCCTGACTCCTCGATGCTTTCCGTGCATGACTGGGCAATGGCAGACTTGGACCCACCTGCTGGTCCCCGCATCCAGAAGGCGCGTGTTTCTCGTGTCTTCCACCCGCCTGTACCCCAATCAGTGATATTCCGAATGTATTCTTCTCGAGTGCCTGGGTGACACTTTGGAGGATCGCGAGCAGAAGAGCTGTGTATCGCTTCTCGGAGGGCGGACTCGAGGATACCAGATCCCTTGCCTATGCGCCGTTAAGACCAGGACTAGGTGACGGGATGATACTCACTGGCGTCAGGTGCATAGTTGTGGGTAATGGATGCGTCAATAAGTGCCCGTGATAGTGGTCGCCTTGCTTTTATCCAAGACTGGCATCGAAGGGTAGACGGTCAGAAAGCGAGAGATTGTGGTTGTGGATGGGAGAGAAGTATGGAGAGCGAGGCGTCGAGGCGTCGAACATGTTTCGATAGACGCCGTTTGCTCACGAACGAAGCCAAACATCACCCAAACAGTAGCTGCCAGAAGACAAAGTGAAGGCGATTGAGATACGTGGGAGCATTCGACAGCGGGACAGAAAGAGAGCTCCTCATAGCTGGGATTACATCCTCCTTCACAAAGTATCCTCCCAATTGAAACGACAGTCGAACGTATCCTCACGAGCACTTGGCACAGCGCGTGGGGGGCCGTCGACTCTCAAGAGGTCGGTTGTTGGAAAAAGGTCTTTCCTGAGAAGTAGTCAGTAGGCCGCTGCATGGGTGAGACTTCTCACCGGTGCAGCTTTGACTACCAAGGTGATCGCACTGTCGTAGTTGTTATTTTCCTCGACTCGGATTTCTTGCTCATTAGTTGGAACTTGCACTTTGGTGTTGTATCACAAGGTGGAAGTAGGCCCAATGCCGAACAGTCCCGAGCACGCAACCTTGAACTCAGCGACCCGAAAGTAAGTCATATAGAGAAACAGGCATCGAGAGCATTGACGAACCATTCTTAGTACTCCGCAGACAGAATGCAGGTTATGGTTTACTTTGTACTCCAGGTCCTGGCGAGCGTATAGCTCCCCGACAAGGAGCTCAGGAAAAAAACCGATCATTGATCTCGTCCTAAAATGACGTCTTGACGAGTCCACAAGTGATCTGTTGGTCGATACCAAGTGAAAGCCTCGTATAAGACGAGTATATCAAGGATAGCCATATCAGTAAATGTGACGCACGAATACTATTTCTCATTAAAGGTCCGCACCACTCCGTACCGTCTCCCCCAGTTCTTCACACTTCGGTATGAGGTCCACCAACTCCCTAACCTCCTTCACTCCTCATGGCCCTCACCTGTACATACAAAAAGTTCTTCGTTCCCCCAATAATGTCCTCTGGACATCACCAAGCTCATTCTCCAGTGTCCTAACCAATTCCGCATAACTACATCTTTCGGTGGCCATGAATTCAGTGTTTTCAAGCTTTCCCCGCGCCAGGCGAACAACAAGTGCAGGTTCAACCCGACACCATCCTATAACTCACGTCTACCCATGTGCTTTTCTGGACCCACTGAATATCGTACATTGCTTGCATTCCAGGCCAGCACAGCGGAGGGAATCACACACCCCCTGGATACGGCCCGAGTACATAATGACCAGATTTATATGGTACCAGCAACGCCTTCTTTCTCCCTGTTCCAATGATGTAGCTGTTCACCTCGTGCCCCGACTGAAGCTTCCCTGGCGTCATTTTGGAAAGCGTCCGTCGCATCATGTTAAAAGGCCTGTCGCTAAATGGACGTATAATCTTGGACCGCCAACTCCGGGGTATCTGGTAGTTACAACTCGTTATCCAGATGCCAATATCGCAGTTTCGTTACGTACCTTGGCAATGAATTCCTCAACATCGGTACTGAAATCGTGTATCCCAGTTTTCCACTTGCTCCAGTCGCATTGCGAAAGTTGCTGCAAAATATCCTCCCCAAGCTGAACATTGTGACGCGTTGTCAAGAAAAACAAGTGTTGCAATCCGACCATATGGGTAAGCTCAACAACACCGTCTGGACCATCCCAAGCAAGGATGTTGGCTGAACAACCAAAAAAGGGTAAGGCGTCATTCGACACTATGGGTACGCACGTACTGATACTAGTGGAGGTGCAGTGCACAGTATTGACGATGGCCTTGAGACATCGTTGATGGTTATCCGGCGTATCGATACAGAATCGGCCTGATCTCATTGAATCAGATAGGAAGTCGGTGAATGACGCATGGTAGGATAGAAATTTCATAGGCATCCCCTGCTCAGATTTCTCTATGTCGAGGACGGAGTGAAGGTTACCAATGGCCGCATGGAAGGCCGTCAATGAGAGACCCAGCGCTGAACAATAGTACAGGAGCTCATCCCCACTGAACGTAAAGCGAGGGAGGGTATGAATGTGGAGAAGTGACAGAGTGTCCGGAAGAACTTCTTTGGGTATCTCCTCCATGATCAGTGTATAAAACTGGTCCAGCTTCGAGAGTGGCTTGCTATCCGATCTGGCATTCCTTTGGCTCAATTCCAACACCGAACGTAGTCGTTCCTCAGGTCTGAGGCTGCTGTCTTGACGAATGTACCGGACGATGGTAGCCGCATAGACGAACAAGCCCGATGACTGATCAACAAGGCAGCGAATGTCGTCCTCGGATGGCCAAGCCATCACACGAGGGAGACCATATTTGGCACGAATAATCCCGAAACTGTCACGAAGGTATGCTTCAATATCACTATCGGCACCACGAGATATCGTGAGCGTGAGATGCCAAGAAACCTTCTCAGCCAACTCTGATGAAAAAGCGGCAGCGATGTGTGGCTCCGGCCTGCTGAAGAATGCCCACAGGAAAGGTGTCGTCTGCTGATCGATGGATGTCATGACGAGCTCGATGATAGCACGTTGGGCGTCTTTGGTCTTGCATTCGTCGAGACCATCCACAATGATGACTGCGTCCATCCCCACGTCCTGGTCTTTAGTGCTCAGCTCGCGGAGTGGTTTCACAAGGAGCTCTCGAAACTGAACATCAATTGAGGTCTCTAGTACAAGGGAGTCGCGGAGAATGATGGCATCGACAAGGTCACGATACGCGGGATATCTAGTAGTGAGTTGGTATGCGATTGTTGGTACGAACTTCTTTGGATCGTTCCACCCGTTGGGTCGATAGAAAAAGAAAGTCGCGCCGAGTCGTTCGGAATCCTCGATTTTTTCCGCGCAAGTCTGAGCAATGGCAGACTTTCCCCCACCTGCTGGTCCCCGCATCCACAAGGCGCGTGGTTTCAGTTTCTCCCATCCACCCGCGCCCCAATCAGTGATATGACGAATGTATTCCTCTCTCGTGCCTGGGTGGCATTTTGGAGGATCGCGAGCATACGAGTTATGTATTGCTTGTCGGAGGGAAGCCTCGAGGAGTACCTTGATACCGGATCCTTTGCCTGTGTGTGGCCATCGTCAAGATCAGAGCTCGGTGATGGGATGATACGCACCGCCGTCTTGCGCATAGTTGTTCTCGATCAAGGTACAACCTGTGACAGGGATTCCTTGGCTTCGCTCAAAGAACGGCATTGGAGGGTAGACGAGGAGAGTACAGGAGATGGTAGTCGTGGACGGAAAGACAGGCGTGGACAGCACGACACATTGAACTTGCTTGGATAGCCGCCGTTTGCTCGCGAACAGCAAAGCCAAACATCACCCAAATAGTCATGGCCACCAGATCGAAACCGAATATTGGAAAGCACCCAAATAGCTGACGGCGAAACGGGGAGCTCTGCGGGTATCAAGTGTGCATCAGAGTGCACATCTGATCCACAGTTTTCCCAGTACCGTCTTCCCCTCATCACCATCCCCCCACCATCCAAACCCTCATTTTCGTTGTTCTTCTCTGCACGTTTAACCTCACGTACCACCTCCCTCTCCAACCCCAGCACCATCGCACCATCAATTTGCAACCTCCGCCGTTTCCAATAATATATCCCCTAGCCGCT
Source organism: Chlorophyllum brunneum (assembly GCA_963576785.1). NCBI lineage: Eukaryota > Fungi > Basidiomycota > Agaricomycetes > Agaricales > Agaricaceae > Chlorophyllum > Chlorophyllum brunneum. The sequence goes on from OY756151.1 coordinate 340,775, forward strand.
ATACGGAATCGATAATGTAGTGCTTCGGATACTGAAATGTCGGATGACGTTTGTTCTTGAATCCGATAGATGCGCACGACAGTTCGAAGAAGATGGTGAAGAGTCGATTAATGATCCGGGGATGAAGCGATTGGTGGTGGAGTAGATGTTGTATGCCAGCAAAAACGCATATCTCTCTGACGAATAAACCAATAGTTCAAAATGGGCTCAAGGTTGAAGATCATGGCCGCGAATAAGACTAGGACAAAGGAGTGCTGCCATTGGGTGACTGTTGTTCAAGGCGACAGACTCTTGACGGGACGGTGACTTGAGATCCTCCTCAAGCGGAGCTCGGGACAGACTAAATTAAGAGAACGGAGGACGTAGATCGAGATGCAAAGGATTTGTGCGAGAGCAGTGCATTGGGAAAGAGGTTCAGCTCGTGGAGCGGAAGGAGCTGAAAGTACTACAGCCGATGACAGGCTATCTGTGCCTATGGGAGGATCAGAATTTTTGGGAGACACATATATAAGCTGAGAGAACCTACCGCTACCCCATACTTGCCTGTCGTAATGTACCTCACCCACGTCCGTCGAGAGGATAGGCTTAGATGGGATAAACGTACAACCTGTGCACGCTTGGGACCTGGAGGCGAGCGACCTGGGATGACCTGCAAGTCGTTGGACGGATCAATGACGTCTCGTGATTGATTCTGTTTTATTCATCATGCAGGTACTATTTCATACAAAGAACTGTAGTATATTTTACAGAAATCGATGCCGAAGTCAAGGATATGCTAAGTACCAATTAGGCGCGATTAGTGACCACAAACAGAGACTTGGTCACTCTGCTTCAGGCTCCTTTGATGCCGGGCGGGCCAGGCAATGCCTACTTGTGCGAAGACACTGGCGATGAGTATCGTGACATCCATTTCGTGGCGTTTTTCGACGTCCCCACTATGTCTCTACCAGGTCCCCAGGTCACCTCTCAAGTACTTGACGGGCAGATCTGGGTGTCCACGGAAATATTCAGACTTCCGCTGTGGTAAAAGTGTGGGTGCAGTCTCCCGTCCGAGTGTCGATATCAGAGCTGATCAAGCTGAATACATATCCCCGGCACTTTTCGCCAGTCAGCCACGAGTTATGACCAAGGATATTTCGAGCCCCTCATCCTCACCTTGGGTCTTCTTCTGATCCTATATAGGAAAACAGGGCACAGCGAGTAGCGACTTTTTGTAATATAATTATCAAGTGTAGGGTGCCTTACCACGTTCCAAAAGTAAGAAAACCTCCTGATGAGCCAAAGTTGCCGTATACATGCCTCTTCGAATGGACTACCCACGCCATGACATAATTTGAGCCGACTAGCCTACTACAGGAGCTCAGGTGATGTCTAGTATAAACACCTTGTCAGCTACAGGTTAAAGCATAAATACCCATATCCTTTAGTCACTAGCGCAGCCTACTATCAATGGCGGCATGACCATATTTGCGGCTTGCTGCCGTATATGCAGTACCACTCTGCAAGCTAGAACAGAGTGAACAACCCTCTCCAAGCTGCATATATCAGTGCACCACCTAGAATCTCTTATGAAGCTAGGACCTACGTCGAGAGCAATGTGTCATATCCGCTCTAGTGCCACAACGATGAGCAAAAAAGTGACAGGCATTACATTGGGGCAGTCCAGGACTCACTGGAAGCTTATTGATGGCAAAAACGTTGAGGAGGGAAAGGACTGTTAAAATAAGCATCCCAGCCATACGCATAGCATTTCAGAGCGTACCAAAGATGCACAATAATAGAAGATGCCTGTTCAGATCAGATTTCCGGAATGTATTGGGAAAATACGTTCCTCACCATCATTATAGACAACTCGCATCAACTGTGAGTCTCCCCCAGATCTGACTAGTTATTGAGGGTCCAAGAAGTCAGCATAATCCCCCGCTCATATGGTCAAAATGGGCCCCCTTACATGTCGATAGACCGCGAGCAACCATCAAACCAAGCAGTACTGGTTATCAAAATATCAAGCTCAAGGTAAAAAGTGAACGAAAAAAACATACTTGCGTCCCAACCCATTAGCAATATGAAGCCCACTGAGAGGACTGGGCTTGAAACCAACAGAGTACATCCGATTACTTGGGGATCTGGCGATACATCCTCTGTAAATGGACTGTCAGGATTCCAGTAAAAAATATGAGTAAGACGTCCCGAAACCTACGGCTGACAGCTCTTATGTAGTATACCATCGCAACCAGGAATCCTACCCACACACCAGTGTACATTGAGAAAAGACCCCGTGTAAACCATTTACCCTTTCCCCACACGGCCCACGTTCTGAGAGTCAAAACCACTGTGAGTGCAACGGAGGGATGAGCTACGATCACAAGTTACTAAATTGCTTTTATTGACTTACTTTCTACAATAGCCATTCCTCCACCGAACATGACTGTTACATACTCAAGTCATTGGGTTTGAACAGATACAGGTAAATCCCTTTTGTGTTACTCACAAACAATGGCAAGAAAAATTTTCTGGCAAGCAGATTTTGACATTGTGAACAACAGATGTCCTATGCGCCTCAATCAGTTGTGGTTCAACCAGCAGATTCAGAAGGGAAGCTTACGAAACATCACGAGGCTGGTATCGATAAAAGGTAAGTATCGTGCTAGAAGATATAAAATCTTGGTCATATTCCATCTGGCCTCCCAAATGAGGGAGTACTCCATCTGGAGCGTTAAGAGCCAGTCGAAGATCTAGGGATTGCGATGTATGCAAGAATTTCGTTAAAGCAGAAGGTAACACGCGCACCATAACTGTGACACTTACAACTTTTCGGTGACTAGCATTAATGATGATTGTACGTGCCGACTTTGGAGAGCATATCTACCATTAACTGACTAAGTCGGAATCAGTGACTGTCATAGGGAAGGTGGATAGCTTACAGCAATGTGCCTCTCTTGATCCACAGCAGTGGCAAGACGCTGGACTGCATGAGCTAATTGTGAGTTTTTCATCTACTATGGTCTAACTCAACCTGAGGAGCAGAAAGTCTAGGCAGGTTCCTTGTTGTGAAGATGGATCCTGTTGAGCATCTCCAACAACCTAAATAGTTTCCAGACAACTAAATATATCAAGGTGCACACACACGCCTTTGTCCCATCTCTGATTGTATGGATGTAGAGTAATACTGCATACTCATCGACCAACATCATTATGATGCACCGCGCTAATAGGCACAGACAAGAAGAAAAGGAAAACAGCCCGAACACATCTCGATAGATAACCCTCCGACCGAAACATCGGCCCGTACTCGGCCCCGGTGACTGCAGCCTATGACCGCAAAGGACACATACATCGTTTTTTGAAATCCTAAATCCAAGAGGGTGCCTATGCAAGCCCGGGAGCGAAGCTAGGAGGGTTTTAAGGCCTAATTACGCCCCATCCTGCTTCAACTACTGATCGTTACACTTAAGACCCTCCATGTGATGCGAATTAGGTCCCTGGTCCTTTGAGTATCAGAAGTACTGATTCCCAGTGCGCTTGCGCCGGTGAATTGATGAGATGGCGTGCTGTGAATGCTAAGTATAACTCATCAGCAAGACGCAACACCACTGCCCATTTTTTCCCCACCGTCAACAGCCGGGAGGAGTAATCATTGGCACAGGTTGACACTGACCCTCAAGTTGTTCTTGAGAGAGTAAATATGTGCCTCATCTTATTTGACGACTAGTGGTTGGCCTCTTGGGTCGGCAAAATCTGGGCTGGGCGGTTATATCATATATCGGATATGATCAATGAGGGGCAGAAAATTGATGATCTAGTGAACGATTATCACAACCAGGTTCTGATACCAGAAGGCTACGTAAGATTCAAGCGGGACAAAGAAGGGTGAAGTAGCTCCCGGCGCTGACGAATTCACTCTTGGCAAAGACTCGTCAGATCAGAATATCCTCACCGTAGCAAACGAGATTCACTACTGCTACTAGCTAGTGTTACAAATCACTCCGGCCATGATGCAAGATGGATGATGGACATCAAGCTTAGAGTCTTGTGATCACACCGCTCAGTCGGTCATAAGATCACTTGTGGTGTATCGGCGGCCCCGGCTTACCCTTTTCGAAGGCCAGACAGCAGCCGGTTGGCCTCTGGTAGGCTCCGCCTGGCTTTCCTTGATGAAGGTGAACCGATGCTGAGTTCCTTCCTCGCGTTCCTTCCACTGCCTGAGCCCACATACCATCTCCTCAACTTTAGCCGTCGTGATGCCTGAACAGGTCTCTCCCCCTCCAGAAGAGAACAAGAGTCATCCTAACAGGTATTATGTCTCCGAGTCTTCCAACACATACAAATACATACTCCCAGCAGATGAAGAAGAAAAACAACGGTACGAATGGTCCAATTTCTTACCTCGAGGCCTAGGATTGACCTTTTCCTGTCACTAGTCTCAACATCCAAGGCCAAATGATCAACAAGGCTTTTGACGACAAACTCATCTGGGCTCCAATAACACTCAAAGACGGCGATGTTGTCCTCGACAGTGGGACCGGTTCGGGTAAAGCATCCTGCAAACTGCACTGATTAATATCGGTCTAATAAAATACAGGCCAATGGCTGCTCGCCTTAGCAAAGGAGGTCCCTCAAACGGTCAACCTCCATGGCATTGATATCTCCCCTCGAATGTTCCCGCTGTCATCATCAGTACCCCCAAACGCAACTTTCAGTCCTCTCTCTGTCACCTCCCTTCCAGAGAACTGGACCAATACGATCTCCATCATCCACCAACGTCTTCTGGCGGCCGCACTCCAAGTTGAGCAATGGAAAGCCGCTTTGTCCGAGATGTATCGAGTCCTTGCTCCCGGGGGATGGGTTCAACTCTTCGAACCCAAAGATTATTATGTATCACCTTCCAAAGCTATCCGAGAACACAGAGTGGTAACAATCGGCAAGAAGCTATCCTCCGAAATCAGACACATTGTCCTCGATGTCGTTCAGCATTTGCAGGCTTGGCTTGAAGAAGCCGGTTTCGTAAATATCAAGGTCGAAAGACGGGGTTTGCCACTCGGCTCATGGGCGGGTGAGCATGGGATCGTGAGCTCGAAGTCTACGCTGGGTGTTTTGCCCAGCATCAAACCACTTGTCATCCAGGAAGGTTTGGTGGCGAGCGAGGAAGAGTATGACGCACTTGTTGACGACATCACGAAACTTTGTGATGAGACGCCGGAGACATTTTTCGAGGTCTCGTTGTTCGTTGCACAGAAACCTGATGTTTTATCTGTGTATTCCTAGCCTTCCATATATTTGGCGATTGTTCACTTCCATGACCATCAACCACAACCCGGTGGCGTCATGCAACCCTGAAAGTTCCCGAATTTGATATCAATTGCAGCCATTTTGTGGCATACAATCAAATACGGCGGTCTCATGGTGTGGCCCTTCACTTTTCGTGGAGTAAAGTCAGTCACGTTGATTGTGCATGCAGGCTTTTGCGTTCAGCCCTGTGTTTCCTGCCAGACCGTAATTAGCTGAAACGCCAGTTGGAAAATATCCTCTGGCGTGCGATCTGCTGTGCCCCCTTCATCTTCCATTGTCTTTTTTTTGCGGCAATAACAGGAATGCAGCATATCATGGTCCGCTGTCGGTGGACCTATAACCCCTCTTCTGGTTCGATGGGAATACCATTTATATATATAGGCGGGCTTTCTTAGCATCGAGGTGAATGTGAATTGTTTGAACGAGATTCGAGGGCAGCACGCAGAGGTTGGGTAGTTACGATGTGCTATGCGATGCTCTACTTGAACTCCCAAAACTAGTTCAATCGTCGATTCCAGGTTTACTTTAAGTGTACGCCACGAGTTAGACTGTGCACCGGTGATGGAAGCCAGCCTATATACAGTATTGGCTTCTCAGGTGGTGTAAGGACCCTGAGCGCTTAGCTGATTACTTTTGGCGCCAGCACATCTCAGGCGCGCGTAGTCCTTCGCCTTGACGACGCTTTCTTGCTTGCATCTGGAGGTTCTCAAAACGGATGTGGTCGTCGCCATTCATCAATTCGCTCGCATTCTATTTCCTAGGTACGCTGACTTTTTTTGCAGTTGAAGAAAGACTCAAATATTTTGTTCCCTTCTCTAGTTCTCACACCCAGTTTTGCGACGGCCAAACAGAGAGACCATGGAATACTCAGGCGTCAGAGCGATAACAGTATATTGGGCCAGGTGCCAGAAGGCGTATGTCATTCATTTAAGACACGGTACCCGATGTAACGCATCTTCCAGTGTCGCACGACTTGTGGTCCAATCGATGTAGTATTGACGGTATGTTTTCGGGCCTTTCAAAGACTTTCAAGCCCTCAGTACCGGAGTTGCTCATGTTTACCTCTAGGGCTGTGGCTCCTCGGCTTGCGTCTGCACGGAACCCAACAACGTCGCTTTGAAGATATGTATGGATTGCCTGGTGGATTATGGAACAGGGACACCAACGTACAATGGTCTGAGAAGTAATGCGCAGGCTGTTCTGTCCAGTGCGTCACACTTTCTTAACTCTACCACTGACATGAACCAACCTGCTTTTTTTCCCTGCCCTCCCATCAGAATTTGGATCCGATTGCCTGAACCAAGGACTACGTCTGCAACAGCTTATCCTAAACCCCACACCTGCACCAGGACCGCCCGGGGCTGGCGCAGTTACAACAATTCCTAGTATCGCGACGCGGTCGAGCACCGCCAGCACAAGTGGGCCAGGGGCCAATGATGGTAATGGGGGAAACGAGGCAGCGGCATTCTCTATTTCCTTAGTCTCATCAATAGCGCTGGTCGCAGGTGCAATAGTGGTATTTGTGTAGTATCGTCCCAATCAAATCCTGGAAGAATACCATCGGCATTGTCTCCCCTTCAAGGATGCGTGGGCTCTGATGACCACGACGGGTTCCGGTATACCTTAGAATGATGACATTCTCGAAACGTGCCGGTTCGTCTAACCGGCACGTTATGGATGTCTCATCACCTGACCTACTAATAGGTAGATCAAGTCACTTACTTCAAGTCCTCCCCTACGAAAGATCTCTCCATTAATTAACCTCCACGAAATCGACATATCTGCCTCAAGGCTACCTGGACCGTGGGATGTCGGCGTTCCCAGTACATGTTGTGTGTATTCCATATGGCCCACAGTACACAAATAACTATCAATCTCTGTTTGGCCCCGGCGTTCAGCATCCCTGAGCGATGTTTGATGGTATACTTTAGCTCACCAGAAATTTCCCCATCGCTCAGATTATGACCGTGATAGATTACTCCTTCGGCAATCAGCGCTCGTCCGCCCTACTGCCACGCAAGGGTAAGACCAGTGCTAATGTATTCCCGAGTATACAGTAACCATTGATGAACGGTTTGATCTGTGCCTAGCAGAAGCGACGACAAGATACCAATTTGTGAATTTCGTGGATTACGGTGGCTAATAGAGGGAAAAACATATCATCCGTATACAACCTGGCCGGAGGAAGATCATCACTGGTCTGATCAGACGAGTGCTTCGACCACGATGCCTGATGAAGATCATGGTGCACGGTAACAGTTATCCCCTAGGGTCTGGTCACATTGTTCAGTCAGCTATAAGATCACGGATTGTTGTCCGCTTTCCCCCGTCCCAGCGCCTTCCTTCCACTGACCGAATCAACGTACCCTCTCTGACCATTTAGATGTCCGCAGGTGTTATTTCCACTCCGGAAGAGACTACGGGTCACCCTCCAAGGTACTATGTCTCTGAGTCCTCCAATACATACAAGTACATGCTCCCAGCAGATGAAGAAGAAAAACAACGGTACGAATGGTCCAATTTCTTACCTCGAAGGTTGCGATTGACCTTTTCCCGTCACTAGTCTCAACATCCAAGGCCAAATGATCAACAAGATTTTTGACGACAAACTCATCTGGGCTCCGGTAACACTCAAAGACGGCGACGTTGTCCTCGACAGTGGGACTGGCTCGGGTAAAGCATCCTGCAAACTGCACTGACCAACATCGGTCTAATAAAATACAGGCCAATGGCTGCTCGCCTTAGCAAAGGAGGTCCCTCAAACGGTCAACCTCCATGGCATTGATATCTCCCCTCGAATGTTCCCGTTGTCATCATCAATACCCCCAAACGCAACTTTCAGTCCTCTCTCTGTCACCTCCCTTCCAGAGAACTGGACCAATACAATCTCCGTCATCCACCAACGTCTCTTGATAGCCGCACTCCAAGCTGATCAATGGAAAGTCGCTTTATCCGAAATGTATCGAGTCGTTGCTCCAGGAGGATGGGTCCAACTCTTCGAACCTAAAGAATATCTAGTATCTCCTTCAAAAGCCATTCGAGAACACAAGATGGTAAAAATCAGCAATAAAATATCCTCCGAAGTAAGACACATTGTCTTCGATATCGTTCACCATCTGCAGGCTTGGCTTGAAGAAGCCGGTTTCGTAAATATCAAAATCGAAAGACGGGGTTTACCATTGGGTTCGTGGGCGGGTGAACAAGGAGTTGTGAGCTTGAAGTCTACAATGGGGTTTTTGTCTTGCATCAAACCACTTGTTATGCGAGAGGGTGGAGTGGGAATGGTGGCCAACGAGGAAGAGTATGATGCACTTGTTGAGGATGTCACGAAACTTTGTGAGGAGACTCCGGAGACATTTTTCGAGTTCTCGTTGTTCCTCGCACAGAAACCTGAGGCTTAAAAGCCTGGTTGCTCAATCTTTGTAATTTGGGTATTCTGTATATTTGGTGATCGTTCACTTCAATGAGCAATAGACTCCGACTTTCCATTGAGGATCACAAAGTTAGTAACGCCATGCAACACTGAAAATTCACGAATTTGATATCTCAGGGAGGGTCCCGTATGTGGCACACAATAAAATACAATGATCGAGTCATACGGTTTTTCACTCTCAAGTAGTGAAATCACTCACACCGATTACGTGCGCGGCATTGCGTCCTGCTTTGTGCCATACAGTGAATTGGAGGGATCCACTGTATGCCCCTTCATCTTCCATTGGCTACTGGCTTCAATCCAATACTGTTCACCAAGTTCGGGAAGTACGAGATGTATGAGTATTATCAAGTGGAGATAAGTGGAAAATGAGGGTACCGAGAGTTGAAGGGGAATCAAATAGCAGAAAGGTAACCAAAAAAACCAACTGCCCCTCCCGCCTTGCATCACGCCCTTTACATATCATTTTCTACCTGGTTCATCGAGTACTACCTGAACTATCCAGTTTCAAGCCCGAACGAGAATGGGAAATGATTATTAAGAAAATGGGAAGGATTTAAATGATCCTTTAGAATTGGAATAGTATAAGTGCGCGCGAAAAGCGAGGCTAGGGAGACCCGAAACACGAATATGTGTGGTAAGGAGCTGTCATCGTTTAACAGAAGCTGTCATCCTTGTGTTGAATACCAGCGTCAGTTTTCATATGAAAAATGGCGCCCGGCTGGTATTTTTATAAACAACCGTTCGCGCCATCTTTACAATCCCACACCAGGAACCATATTCAAATCACGCTTCCGTCACCAATAGAACAATAGCCAAGGGTTATTCTCCTGGATACAAGCTACGGCGATACCTCTCTTCACCTCTCCGACTCCAGTCCACTGCGAATCCTCGGTTTCAACAAGGATGTGGCGAATGAAAGCTACATCGTTACGCCCCACAGATTACGCCGAGAGTACCAGTACGAGGACACAGGATCCAGGTGATATCGTCGTCTAAAAGACGAGTTTCAACCAGCAATTAAGCCAAGTGGAGGAAGATCTAGAACCGCCCTCCACTCTCTGTAACGTATATACACACCCCCACCATCCTATAAATTAATGTACATATCGCAACAATCACATAAGAAAAAAAGAGCGGATATCAAGAGCAGAAAACCAAACGAGTGACATATTCAGGCGGGGAATACCAACAACGAGCAAGCTTGGAACAGAGTCAATGACACTGTTCCCAACTATCAACACCACACCACATCACACTATTGTCCATGCAAAACATCAAGAAGAGTAGTAATCTCACCAATTGTGTCAACTATACCCAAATATCACACCAAATAAATCCCGCCAACCGCGCTTGATAACGAGTTTGTTACGACTAGCGTACTCCTCCACTAACCATTCGAGGTACCTCGCATCAGATCCACTAAGAGGACCAAGTTCGAATGCGAGTATATCCTTAGGTGTCAAATATAACGTATGATCTGCTTCAGGACCAAGATTCGATATGCCTTTAGGTAGGAAAGACTCGAGGACAGAGAGTTGGAAAGAGGTATGAGCATGGAATGTCTGGAGCAACGTCATCGTCGCCGTGATTTGACCATCATTATGCCCCTGCTGGACAAGTTCATCTTGTTCAGTTGGAGATGCTTGACGTGACCGACGCTTCCCGCTCTTCGAAGTGGACCTTGACGACGAGCTAAGCCGATGATGAGGTCTCACGGAAAGTGAGTTCCCAATTCCACCACTCGGTGTCGCTTTTGGTCCTCCCTCAATACCCATCCCCACATTCCGAACATAGCTCCCACCCATCGTCAGATCATCATCTCCTTCCAGATGGATCGCACCCCAGTTCTCAGCCCCATTAGCAGTAGAATATGACTGCGGCGAATTGCCACGCCATGTGCCCATCCACAGTCCTGCGCAGATGATACACACGTCCTCGTACACCCGCCATGCATCGGTCCACGTGGATACTAATTTTGACTTCACAGGGGAATCAGGGGAGGAAGGACCGCAACATGAATGATGTGAAGATTGATCCGCGTCAAGCTCTAAAATTCGCTCAATCTCGTTCCACTGATGGTAGATTATTAGACTGCGTGATTAGGGGAGAAGAGGGGAGTATTCGCTTACCAACTTGACGTCGCTCCATGCGAACCGAATGGTAGAGAGGCGGTGCACTGAAGCCTTGGAGCTGCTGGGCTGTGGTGTAATTGGCTTGGAGGAATAGAACGTCGGTCTCGTAGCTTTATTAGGGGTCGAAGTCGTCAGGTCGATGAGAAGGTCGTAATAGGAGGGCTTTTCAAGAAAAATCGCATCGGTTGTGCAGGCAATCCATCCTCGGCCTGTTCGCGTTTCGGCATCCAGTCGATCAAGATCAGTCAACGTGACCATGCCCAAGACGGATATGGGATCTTTGTTGCGTCCTTTAAGTTGGCTTCCGTCCGTGGTCACCTGGGCTTCGTAACACATGTCGGCCGCGGCTTGACATAATATACAAGCCGCTTCCACAGGAGGCAATGTATAAATGAGGATCCGTTTTCGCCCAAGAACGTGTTTAAATAGGGTCAATGAGGAGGGGCCGAGAATGCGCAGCATATGTGGTAAATGGACGGTTGGGGCGCTCAATGAATTGGGACCAGCCTTGATAGGGGAAAATGTTCAGATGATCGCTGGGGAGGGATGGGAAGAGGGACGCACCAAGTCAAATTCCTCACTCCAACCGCTCCAGTCCCCGGCACCACCAAGGTCAACGGTTCGGATTTTCCGAGCTCCGAAAAAGGTCTGAGCAGGATCCCAGTCGCTTCCAGTAGGCTGAAGTTGTCCAGAAGATTCTATACGGGAATATATCACGGTTATGAGTTCCTTGAGAGCTACGACGTGCCGCCAGGGGCGAGGTCTCCGAGACCTAGCCAAGAGGATACCAAGCGATGTAAGTCTGAACCCTCGGTGGCCTTCCTCTGTCGTTCGTCGCCGCCTGAATATACAAACGCCATGTTGACCGTCCTTTGTAAAATATCTGAAAGCTCAGAGTAAGAGAGGGAGTAGGCTGGGTGACGAAACCTCATACACAACATCCTGTTCCACAAGGTGCAGTCCACTCGGCAAGGCGCTGAACTCGATGTGATCAAGACTTAGGTCTGGAAAGGAGATGATACAAAACGTCGCTTAGACGGAAAAGGCAGGCGTACCATCGCTTGCTCTAAGCGACCAGTCCACGACATTTCCTTGTGTGGGATGGAACGAGGTGTGGAAGATAGCAACTGATGAAGAACATGAGTATGGAATCATAACGCAGAAAGCAGGCTTACCCAGGTCTTTGGGACAGTCGTGTCCAGCGTTGCTTGCAGACATCCACGTCCGCAGTGAGAGGAGCAGATTGAGAGGGTAGAACAGGACTGAAGCGTCACACACACAGGTCATTGTGAGTCACACAGCGTGACAATGAGGCAACTTGCCAATTACGATGTCGCAGCCTCAAACAGTCAATATCAACGATCTCGATGTATCACAGCTTGCGGAAATCAAGAATCAACTGGAGGATGTCAGTCCCAGTGCACACTTACTGCGGTATCCATCTGATCTTGCTACAGGAACTCAATCACCTCACATCCTCGTTTGCACAGCTGAAGCAGGCCCAGACCAAATTCAAAGCCTGTATCGACAACATCGACCAGGTCAAGCCTCAGAACAAGGGTCATTTCTCATCGTCTTCATACGTATTGTTCACGTCTGACATAGTAACAGATAAAGTCATACTCGTTCCCTTGACAAATTCACTATACGTCCCCGGAAAACTCTCGGATGTGGATCACGTCATCGTAGATGTTGGGACTGGTTATTTCGTCAAAAAAGTGACAGTCCTTTCTCAAAGTCTTGTTGTTTTTGACTAATCAGTGATCTTGCGCAGACGAGACACCAAGCCGCCAAATACTACAACACCAAGATCGATTATATAAAAACAAACCTCGAGACGCTAGAGGAGACCATTGGGAAGAAGCGGGAGAATTTCAATTACTTGGTTGCCGCACTTCAGTCCAAAGCACAAGCCCAATCACAGGCGACAAAATCTTGAAGCCACTCTTCCCTTGGTCGTCCAATACTTCGTGAGGTAGGGTGCTATGCGATGACATTATCAAGTATCATACCGCTTCCGCCTAATTTACAATCCGACTATCCATAGAGTAGGATCAACGAGTCCCATCATTGAACAAACGGAATCACAAAATGGTCTTTGCGTAAACCTCTATTCCTCACGACCAACCTCACTTCCGGACTTGACATCCAAGGCACATGAACGGGCGTTCAACTGCGATTCTAGTCCCATCGTATCGGTTTCACATCATCACTATGAGGATAGAAAGACTCACCCGCTAAATGAATCCTAGCAACCGGCGTACTTGCTTCAGTAGCAGTCTCCTCGTGACAAGGCAGCCGGCTGAAATGATACGCATAAATGCTTTACTCAAGGCACAATGATGACGTACCCATCATTTGCACTTGCCGCCACCCGCTTTACCTCTTCAAACTTGCTGTCCAACTCGTCTCTCCCTTGACGCATCTGTTCCTCTAATGCATCAAGTCGAGCTCCTATCTGACTCTCCATTTCCTACCAACGCCCATCAGCTTCACATCGAACATACTACACGTAAACGACACCTTAAACTGAGCTTGTGTCATAGTATGCGTTCCGTAGGGTGCCGGGGCTTTGTAAACGCAAGAAGAGTCGGAGTTCATGTTCATGATTCCTAGTCAGAGATGAAGTCGATGTTAAAAAAACAAACAGCCAATAATTTGGGTAATTGCGAAACGAACTAGGCCCGATTCATATCGACGAAAAAATTACAGGGTATATACTCAAACAATCCCATCAGCGGAACAACACCACGAAAAGTTTACAACGAGTCCGAGACAACGTTCATGTCTAACAACGCCAACCACCTCTCGCCGTGCTATCTACCACAACCCCAAACTGACGATACCAATTGTTATTATCGCCGTAGCCACTCGAGGAAAAGTAGGCAAGGCTCCATTGACCAATTGTGGCACACCAGTAGGAACACCACCTTCATTTCCACCATTAGTTCCCCCCACTATCGGGCTTGTCCTTGGGGTCGGTATCACTCCCGCAGTCGGGATTGGTCCCACAGTCGGAATCGACGTATTTCCTACACCCGTACCACCACTTCCGCCCGATGTCGTGATAGAAAGTGGTGGAACGTTGTAACCAGCACAATAATTCTTCTGAAACTCTAAAAAAAGCATAAATAGATGTCAGCACGGTCATTCATAATTCCCAAGCATGTCGAGCTAGGGACGTTCTTGATCAAAAAAAATTAAAAAAAATTAACCCACCATCAAGTATTCCTTGATAATAATCTACTTGTGATGGTGTTGGATTGGGAGCTAGACAATCAACGCATCGTTCGAATTCGTGGCCGTATTGTGGGGTACATAGACATGAAAGGAAATCACAATTCTTGAAGAAAATGACGCGTCAATGGGATACAGGACAAGAACCAGGGAAAAGCACTCACACTGACTGCGCCCCAAATAATATCGCATTGGACAGAGCACTAAGCGAAAGTAGTCAATTCTTCTTGTCCTCGACGACAACATGAACGTCCACTAACATTGGTAGGAGGCAGGTTAGGTGCGAAAAAATCATACAAATCCTCCGTACGATTCCCACTACTCACTTGCCTAATCACAAGTTCATGCGCAGGCCAAGATCCTCTCGGTGCCAAGCTGTTCCAAACAGATCTCTTCACAACATTCGCCGGCTCTACCACAGCCGCTTCCACACCACTCACACCCAAAAACGCATTCCCCAAGAACCCGATATAGACCGTCTGGAAGACGAGGGTGATAGCTATTGGCAATAACCCGCGCATCCTTTTTTGAAGAAATGGGAAGTAACTGAGTAGGAGGCTTGGGTGGATGAGCAAGGATAAAGGGACAACGTCTTTCGGTCTTTATATGTCTTGGCACGCAACACTTCAGCACCATCGTCGCGCCAAGACCACAAGGCCCATGGTCTTTTCAGGGTCGCAAAGCTGTTGAACTAACTTTCTCGTAATTAGATGACAATCACACAGATTGGGAGATTATCGTGTAGTACTGTGCAAGTGGGTCATCCACTAGCTTCATTTGCGGAAGAGATGCCAAGCTAGTATGTACCATGTGGTCAGTTAAAATAGTATGTGTCCACCACAACATCTCGACGGTGCCTTTCATTGACTGCCATCATCGCTGGAATACAGGAATGTTAACGTCTACATCATCGATCATCGATCATCTTCCACATTGATCATCACGTAGAAGCTACATAACCAACCTTACACCCACCACGACACAAATTTTCTCGGGCGTCTGGTACTATATTCATGAGCCGAGACTCTGGTATGAGCGTGACCATTCAATTCAGAATACGAACCCCGAAAACGTGCCAGTCAAATAAGCCCAGAGGTGTTCCTCTGAGTTTTCCTGGGAGGAGCGCCTTTCATTGAGATTTTGGGGTTGCCTGGGGAGGAGTGTGACGATATGCCGTCTAGGAATCGATTCCCCATGGTGGCGATTCCGCTATCTGGACCCGCCGCACTCGTCCTCGGCTGCTCAACTCTTTCCTGGATCCAAACCCATTCACTATCAAGCGTCCTCGGTGGTCCTGGTGACCACAGCGATGGCCCTGAAGGTAGAGACCGCGCTGGCTCGAAAGTCGTAGGAGTCGATGGGGCATGAGGGGAAAGAATCTGACCAGTGGAATATACAGTATTGGAAGTTGGGTTCAGGAAGGCATTCACCATGATTTCGAGCGAATCCAAAACTTCTGCATTGAAGCTCAGGTCCCAGTTGACCGCTGAGCAGAATCCTCGCTCCATGTCCACCAGCTCATGAATATCGTAATTGTTCTGCGCAAGAGACGCCCAAATCCGCATGGGATAACTCTTGTCAGACAGGAGTTTAGACGATACAGAAGGTTAAGAGCGGCGAAAACGGTGGTGGAATCGAGGGGTGACTGGGATAGCGCATAGGCAATAACGAAAGGAAGGGAGAGAAACGTTTCTGGGTTAAAGAAGGAACCAGGATCTGGTCCTCGCTGAAATAGTTGCTGGATGAAAGCAGCACAAATATGGGCGAGAGGTCCATAATTTTCAATTTGTTGGTGATTCGGAAAGATCAAGATGGACGATTAGGATGGAGAGATGGAGCGAAATGGGGTATAAAGACCGGAAGACATAATCAAGGATGGAGTCTGTGGGTGATCAGTGATGGAAAAAATACAGGGAGGAGAGCTTTAGCATGGGAGGGATGTTGACGG
Source organism: Chlorophyllum brunneum (assembly GCA_963576785.1). NCBI lineage: Eukaryota > Fungi > Basidiomycota > Agaricomycetes > Agaricales > Agaricaceae > Chlorophyllum > Chlorophyllum brunneum. The sequence goes on from OY756151.1 coordinate 356,817, forward strand.
GGGTGAAGTTGAGTTGCCCCGCCGGGATTATATCCTTGATAGAGCTACCTGGTGATACTCCTATACTGCTCAAGCCAAATAGATTAACGGTCCCTCCTAAAGGTCAAAGTCGGTATCTTCAGGAGTCTGTTGTTCGTTCCATTTCAGGTCTTGGGGGATGCACCAAATCGTTGACATGAAAGCCCAAAACAAACACATTATACAATCACTAAAACAGAGCATAGATGTACACCGAGTTAACATGAATAAAAGAATGAACGACGACATCATGGTTCATCGGGCCACGCCCAATTCTTGGCCTAGAACTTTCAGACAGTCTCTCGCGAGTCTTCTAGCGTCCAGCTCTAGAACATCCTCCACGCTTTGGTGACGATTAGTTTTCATTCTACTGTCCTGTCTAGTGTGATTGGGATCCGGTTTGTGAGTTCCGTTCGTAAAAGCCCAGGAAGAGGGGGTCCGACGTGGGATCGACGCAATTTCGCAAAGAGTCGTATAAAAGTGGAATAGGATCGCAGCAGATGAACGTTTGACAGTATCACCCATGATATCTGAAGGGGTCGTGAGGACAGATGTGTCGATGGCTAATCACAAACAGTTAACAGAGATGCAAGGCCCAACATACGGTCGACTTACGTGGTTGTTCCACGGCATATTTGGTGGGATCATCTGATAGAGCAGCCCACAGTGATCCTGGCCATACGCGAGTATTCAACAATTTCTGCAAGACATACAGCAGCTCGTCTTCCCGCGCCCTGGGGTCTGATATAGGTTGTGTATTATCCGTCTGATGAGGTTACGTACCTCGGGAAGGGCAGATTACCCCGCAACGACTCATCTGCAACATATCCGACTAATGTAGATCGACATCGGTTGAGGAGTGAAGGTATGCTCAGGGTTGCGAGTCGCTTTCGGGAGGTATCCCGGTCTTAATTCGAGGGTCATGATCCAGCGAACTGCTATAAGGGGATGGACTTACTCTCTGGCACGCTAGAGCATATCGCGAACAACAGGTCGAAACACCAGTATGAAAACCGCTCTCTCGGGACAAGCTGTCCTAGTTCCGTCGTGCCAAAGTACGACCCGTGATTTGCGTCAACGGGTTTGACTGAACCGGGAGATTTCAATGTGGGTGGTGATAAGGGTACGTCCTCAAGTGCATATATCTCGCTTCCTCGATGCAGGATACGAGCTAACTCTGAGACGAGGGCATCAGGGACACGAGGGTTCCCTAGGTGAACGACCACATTATCCTCAAGCTCCGTAAGCAACGCCATATCAAAATCTTCCTCTTGCACCTGTGCATCCAGTGGGAATGAAAGGACGGCGGAACTTGGATAAAGAATAAAGTAAGTCAATATCCGGAGCATCATAGATGACATACCAATCAGCCAAAATGGCACCTTTGAAACCATCCAACAATTGGCGCCAAATTCCCTCAACTCGGTCATCGGGGATATCTAAGGAACGATCGATGTGTTACGACCACCACCCTCTTTTCCAGCGAAGATCGTACCTTGATCCAGCTCCGTGAGGCTCAATGCTGTCGGCGCCACAACCTTCAGGAAACACTGTGTTGCCGTTTTCCACAACGGCGAATCCTTTCCCGACTTGGATGGCGCGGGACAATCGTACCTGAGTTTCATGGGAATAGAGTATGCCTTTGTAACATCAATAAGTGTACAGCGTACGGAGCAGCATCGGTGAAACTCACAGCAAGAATAGCCTCTACTGTGCCATCAATGTAGATCTCTGACGAGCTTTTGAATTGTAGGAACAAATCCACCAACATCGGCATCGTCTTCTTCGCAATGCCGATGTACGTCACACGTTTTTGCGGCGTTTGCATCCCGGGATGGGGCTGGACATCGAACGCCGCAATGAATGGCAGCGTCGCATACTCAGAGAGATCCCTCATGATAAGTGAAGGGGATCCAGGAACAGAAAGATCGACACCGGTCAGAGTATTTAGTACAACGGACTGCAGAAATCATGAGTATTCCGTTTGTTTCGTAGAGGGAATGGCGACTGACCTGCAAAGGGGGAAGTACATCGATGTCGGGTCTGTAATCCGGAGAGCTAGGATATGTCAAGACACCTAAGTGACGTATTAGTGAACTCCAGGAGGCAACGCAGAGATGCACCTTTCAGAATCGACACAAACCTCGTCAGCTTCTCAATATCCCATTCCGACCCACTTAAAACTCGACCTGCCGCCCTCGCACTTTGAATCATATCCACAAACGCCACCAGACTCTCTTGCGTGAAGACTTTCAGGCTCGCCCCTGCACTCATGACTGTAGTCGCAGAAGTCGGGGTTGCCGGGTTCGCATTTTGACTACCAGTTGTTCTCCTCACGACTGCATCTCCCAAAATATCGATCGCCTCCCAAACCCTCTTCAGAACCTCTGATGCCCTTGATCTCTGCTCTTCGCCCCCGACCGCTGACAGAACCTTGATTGCCTTTTCTAGCGACCTCAGTGCCGGAGCGCTCACGGGCCGATTATCGTGCAGCACCGTATCCTGAACGTGCCCTACAAACACGTCCCAGACCTTGACGAAAGTTTCCAATTCGATAATCGCAGATGCCAGAAAGTCCTGGAAGATGAATCCGATAGAGTTCAACGCCAGAATCTTTGAATCATCCCAAGCCTTTCCCAACGCCCCACTATCATCCCGGGCACTCTCCGGCTCGTTCGGGTATCTGTGAATCTCCTCTGTGAGAGAATCTAGCAGCGGGAACGACACTTTCCAAACACATTCGTCCCACGTTTCCAAGCTCAAAGTTGAGCCATACAGCTGTATCGTCCTGAACAAAGTCTGGATTGCTCCATCCCGCACCTCTGGCCGCGCGTCGGCACCTAGATTCAACAACTCAAAAAGAAGGAACATCCACAGCTCGCTGTACTGCGGTTCTAACTCCGCATCTTTCCTCTTGGCTTGGATAGCGTCTGATACACTCCAAAGTAAACTTGTAGCGGCCGTAAGCGCAATGTTCGTGTCAGCTTGTCGACCAAATTGTCCGAGGGTGCTTATGCAAAGGCGGAGGTGATCGGGGGAAAGAGTTGAAACGGAATCACAAACCAACGTAAGCGACTGGAACGCAATCTTGACTAGTGCGGTGTAACTCCTTTCGCTAGGCATGCCTAACCCAAGGGGCTTCATTCTTACTGTTGGTGAGGGTGGTGTACTTGACGGAATAGAATCCATAGACCCCGAACGAGCAGGGGGAGGCGGCCGACAGACACTTTCTAACATGTAAAATATCGTCTCCCATCCGGTGACGAGGGAGTAGACCGAAGCCTGGAGGATTAGATGCAGTGCCTCGAGGCCCATCCGACGCAGCTCCACACCAGTGCTTGAATTTGATGCAGGAATGGTCAGATCAGGGACGACCTGTTGAGCAAGCACCCCGAGAACGCGATTCTGGACTTGAACTTGCATTTCTCCCATCGTCGAGGAGAGATTGCGAGGAACAGCGAGCAGTATCTCATCCAACACGCGAGCAGCTTGTATCCGAATCGGCTGGGGTGCGAGAGGGAGACGTATGACCGAAAGCAGATGCATGGTTGTGGTATCCCATGCGATGTCGGGCGAACGGTAGATCAAACGATGGATGTTGAGCATAGCCACACCTCCCAGTCTTGAGACACCGAAATCGCCAGTTCGCTGTACAATAGATCAACGGAATCATGAATACCTGCATAAACACGAAAGGAGAATACACGTACCAATGTTCTTGGAATATGAATCCCGCTAACCCTCCGTCTATTCGTAACCTCATTCTTCGGGATTGGCACCGTCGCTACCCCGGGCTCTTCCAAGCTTTCCACCGACTCAAATCCAGACAAGCTCGCTGTCTGCATTCCGATCATCTCGCCACTCAGTCTACACAGAGCGTTCACAAAATCTCGGAACGCTGAATCCTCTAAATTTTTTGATGCGTCAAATAGGCGCTGTATCCCACCCTGCATTATCTCAGGATCAAGGTCCGTCAAGAGAGGGTGACGGGGCGCTGGTGCGATGCCACCGGTGGTTTGTGCGGATCGACCCGATGGAACAGATCCTGCATTTGGACCGAGCATACTCTTTCTGTTTGGGGTGTTTGGATGGGCTCCCTTGTGCGTAAGGACATAATCGGCATTTTGCAAAACCTCCAACACTCCAAACCAGCTCTCTCCCAAACTCCCTGCCAAGAACAACCCACTAGACACAAACACCTTGAGGCATGCCATATTACGTTCGGAAAGCCCAGGTGGCTGTGTAGGCGAAGTCAGACCAACACTATCTGTCAGTTGGGTCGTTGCGGAACGTGGGGTCTGGGGTTCAATATAAGAATCCAAACTCGAGACAACACGCGTAGGGACCGCAAACTTGGCCAAGCTATTGAAGAATGCGTCGCGTGGTGTGACAAGACCGAGCATACCCGAAACGTTTGTCATTGCCTGATAGCTCGCCAAAACCTCTACGAATAGTTCATCGGAAAGGTTCGTTGTAACGATGTACGAAAGGGCTGCGAGAAGGGCCGGCCACCCACTCTCAATGATGCTACGAACGATCAAGAGGTGTTTGGTGGAAGGTTCATTGGGAGGAAGCGCCGAGAGATCCAAAGAGGGAGGAGCGCGAATGGCGGCGTCCCCAGGTTCGCGAGGTCGTTGAATCACGAGGGTTGTGTAAAGGGGACCGGTGAACGTGGCGAACCCTTCACACAATGAAACTAGGCACTGCAATGCCAAGAGGTAGATGTAGGCTTCGGGAATGGGAGGAGCATCCGCCTTGTCTAGTTGATCAATGCTATCAACACAGATGAGTAGTAATTCGATAAATGAGGAGGTCAATATGTACCATTGAAGTTTCATAGACGACCCCTGTAGGCTCAACCCTACACTCGAACCCATCATGCCAACCACCCCTGATACCGTTGCGCTAGCAGCCGTGGCAACACGCCCTGCAACACCGTCTAAACTTAGCGAAGTTGTACTATCATGTTGCACTCCAACTCCAAAAATAGACTGGCTGACACCGAGGAGAGTAGGTTTCTCGGTAATGAGCCTCTTCAACGCCGTTACAAGGGAAGTGAAGACGTTGGATTCCGACTCCTGTCCATCATATCGTGCCCAGGTATTCCGTATCAGTTCGGCGTCGCTGCACAACCTAGGAGAGGATGAGAATAAAATATCGAAACCTCAATTATCGACGCACCCCCGCATAATTTCCATCGCAAGAACCCTCATCCATGGTGGTCTAGGGGGGTGAGAAGTCTCAGAATCACTATCATCAGACACGGTTTTAATTAGATGCATGAGAAAGACTTCAGCTTCTGTTTTTAGCTCTAGAGAAAACTGCTTGAGAAGCAAGAATATGACACGTGTGCAGCGGAGGGTAAGGGGGAACAATGGGCGATCGGAGAGTGACTTCAATAGCAAGGGACAGAGGTGATGTTGGAGAAGGAGGATGAGCTCGTTGTGCTGTGAATGCTAGGGTCAACAACGGCCAGAAATGGACACACATGAATGAGGCGCACCTTGCGGAAGACTTCATAGTAATTTGCGAGGACGCTCTCTATCAGCTCTAGTGCAAATGTCTTGTGAAGGAATTCCAGGCGCAAAAAGTGAGGCTTCTCTCCATTCGCAAGGAGGCAGAGGTCCTCGAACACGGAGAAATTATCGTGGGCGGAAGGGCCAAGTGCCTTCGAAGCCCCATCGGGTAATTGGACGTCAACGAGTAGACTCGAATCAAAATCTTCCAGACGATCCTCTGCCACCATCTTGTCTACAACAAACATTACTAATTGGCGCAGAGTTGCTGCTGCAGTCGACGAAACAACAGCTATCCTTGACTCTTGGAGTTTGAAACAGAGTAACAGTGCCTACAATGCGCGTCAATCATGATCCACCCGGTTCAGACACGACTCACGTCTCCCAATAGTTGCCCATGGATATGAGGAAAGTTTGGGATGAGCGAGACGAGGGTTTGGAGGATACGTAATTGGATATCAACGCCTTGAGACATTGCATCACTCATCGTCGTAATGATATGTGGAACTGCGGACTGTGGAACGGCGCGTAGCGAAATCAAGCGTTGGAGTGAACCAAGTGATATGGCGACAACCTTCGCATTCTTCGTCGCGCATCCCATAAACACAGGGCGAAGGAGGTCATCGGATTGTGGGCCATCTAGCTGTGGTTACAAAAGACAGGTTCGGTGAAATAGCGTCGACATGACATACCTAGTTAATGATGTAAGCGCCAAACATTAGATCATTGGAAAACAACACACCTGTGGCAAGACTCGTAGCCTGCTCTGGGGAAGCCCGTAGGATGGCTAATGACTTTTCTGCGGCCTAACACAACCCTTCAATAACGTTCTTTCGGTAAACCTGAAGACCTAACCTCGCGAACTTCAGGGTGTTTCCTCCGAGTCTCACTTGCCAGCGACTGCAAAGATATCAGCGACCGAAATGCTACAATATAGAGAAGAATATGCCTGAAGTTCAGTCACCAGAAAGGACAGGGAGCTCATGGCCTTGTTGGAGTAATGTTGAGAGATTGTCACCAAGATTCCGTTGCGTCAAAGGCGGCAACAAACACAACCAAACATATGATGGCAAAAACAGGGGTATATATACAATTTCTATATGTGTGTTCTAAGTATTAAATTAGAGGGTACATGTATGTATACGATTCTATGTTAGATTAGACGACAGCGGCCGCGAGCTCCTCCTTCGTCAATAGACCCTCCTGGCTCTCCTCAGCCTCAGGGAAAAGTGTCACTACCCGAGTCTGCTGCACCTCAGAACCCTGCTTTCCCCAATACCTCTCCGACTCATAGCTCCATGCATCGGCACCGCGGACCAGGTAGCCAAGACCCTCAATGTACTTTTTGACACTACAATCGATCTCCGGACCCCACGATGGCAACTCCTTGATGCCATTAAGGAACGTTTCAGCTCGGTCTTTCCCAAAGTCCTCAAGCCACTGCATAGCCGCAGGAACGCTCATCTGATGCTCTTGAATGATAGATGTAACAATGTTGTGGAATGCAATCCCACGAGCAAGTTCGACGGGGTAAGAATGCATGTCCTTTCAAATTTAGTTAGTCTAGCCCACGGTTGCTCAAGCAAGTTGCTCACGTTGGTTAGACACAAGAGATCCGACGCAGCAAGTTCCATTGATTGCATGACAGGGTGTGAGAGGACCTCTTCTGGTAGATCCAGCTCGAACCCTAGCAGAGCTATGGTTGCCTGTGCACCAAAGGTCTCCCTCCGAAGCTGCAGGTAATCCTCCACTGGTCGGACACGCTTCGTCCCGCGGTCCTCCGCCTCTTGTATCATAGATTTCATGTATAGATCAAAGCCGTCAACGAAGCGACTGGCGCATGCCGATCCCGGTGTTGTAAGTGCGAGGGCGCGTTGCCAGAAGCTGCAAGACAATGTCAAGCCACTTATCTATACATCCACAGATGAAGTCTTACCCCTGCATGAAGATACCGAGCTTATCTCCTGATTTTCGCCCCTTGTAAGGGTTACGGAGAACATCCATCACAGTATCGCAGACCCGGGCAGCGATCTCTGGCTCGGCGACGTCGTTATATTCGTCGATAACGAAGTAAGCATTGACGAGATCGCAACATGTACGACTGAGATCTGCAATGGATTTTATTAATATGTACATTTGCAATGGCCAGCTCACTTAACGTACCTTTGCTCTGCACTGGGAAGACGAGGCATCCTAGAAGGCCTGTGGAATCGTCGGTTAATAAACCGGTGGAGGCTATTACATTGCCGGCGACTTACCAAACAGAGAAGCGTCGAAGGATTGTTGAGCCTTCTGTCTGAAGAGCTTGTGGTCGTTGACCCAGGTGGCCGATTCGACGTCGATAATCCCGAAGTCGGGATGCAAAAGCCGCTCATACGGCCACTCAGCCAAGAAATCAGGTAGCAGGAAGGTGATGGGCTTTCGGGCAAGGGTACAGGTGGTATTTTGAGACATGTTGATCGAGCAGTAGAGGATGCGATGGAAGACTCGATGAGAGGATTGGGTATTTGGTTGCTGAGGAGGTACTGCAGTGACTCTATGACATTTATACCTGTAGCAGAATCAGCGTCTTCTGCAACATGACAGCTATAGACGCGATGACGGTCGCTAGTTGCCATTCTCTACGGAGAACACAACTCACTTCCTTCTTGGATATCGAAACGTGCAGACTGTCAATATTCCCGCCAACTTCTGATCCCGGAGCACTGGGATCGTGTAGCGCCCTGGATTCCTTGTGTCTCCAAAATACGCACTCTGTTCCATGCGGCGGCATGGCTGTGACAGGTCCGCTACTGGTGGAAGCGAGATAAGGAATTAACCTAAAGGACATCAATCGGGGAAATGTTCCTTCAATTCAAACCTCGAGTTGGAAGGCATAACCAAGCAAACGGCTTGGATTTCGTTCCGGTCTTCTTCTCCAGGTGATGAACACACCGTGACGCCACCCCAAATTTTCCCAGGGATCCCTGTTGAACCGGAATAGCCGGAGCAGGCATCTCGCTGGGGCTATACCAGGGCGATACAAGGCCCTCTCATAATGAACGGCAAGCAATTAAACGGTCCCGAAATCTCTCCCAAATATGGAATATCTTTCCATATATAGTAATTCCTACCCACACGACAGTCAACCCAATTTATGCCCTGGTATCCACCTGTCCTTTCTAACCGGGAGAAATTAAGTATATCTCTTGTTCTGTAGGCGTCTGTGAACCTGAAGCGTGACACTGGAGCCAAGGTGTAAGGATTTCGTTCTAATCTCCGAGGTGGTCGTTGGCAAACGTGCCGGAATTTCAGTATTATAATTGATCCACATCCGCGAGTCTCGTGGATCATTGACGACGGCATTGAATCCTGGCCTTCAATTAGACACATAAAACATTGATTGGGTGGATCTGTCGCTGCGTTCCGTCAGAACAGCATCATGTATCTCCCGCGATTCAATCTCCCGAATTTGTAGCGGGAGTTGAGCTTGGACAAGGCATGCTCTATCTCTATCACCTTGCCCGGGCCGAGAGAGAGTCTCCATTGCTCTAAATTCATGGCGGAGATTCCAACAGCAGCGATATTCGACTTGAAACTCTTCCTATCCAGGTTTAACGCGTTGGCCAGAGTGGCAGGAAGTAGAGTATTCCATGTCTATACACGTCAGTGCCACAAGGACTCGTGAAGGAAGTTGATTCAAACCGCATTTTGCATGAGACAGCTCTGGATAATGAACGTGCCGAGGTTCGCCCCTGACGGCTGTGCCGAAGCAGATCTGGTATTTGACAGGATGTCCAATACCAAACAATGATCCTGATCGTCTTCCTCCCGCCGTCATCATGTCGGGCACCGCATCGAACACACAAAGGCCGGTTGTCTTCATGGACGTATACATTGGAGAAACCCCAGCTGGTAGGATGAAATTTGAACTATTCAGTGATATCGTGCCAAAGTACGTCCGGCTCATCATCAACAATACCGTTGTTAATGAAATGACACAGGACGGCGGAAAACTTTAGGCAGCTGTGCACAGGGGAGTACAGGTTTGTTTTTCCGCCAAATCATTACAACGTACCCCAGTCCTGACAGATTCTCGGAAAAAAAGAGTAAACGCCAGACCACAAGGTTACAAGAATGCAACTTTTCATAGGTATAGTCTTCTCATTATCATCCTTGATATGCCAAACCTTTGATCATTCCTCATAATCACACAGAGTGTATGCTCAAGTTTATCAATCACAAAATTTTCCAATATCTTAACAACCCGCATCAGTGTCCCCGGCTTCATGTGTCAAGGTAGTCCACACCACCCCAATCGACTATCCACCGACTTACGACGATCTCCAAACTCAAGGTGGTGATTTCATCAAAGGCGATGGTACCGGCACGTTTTCAATCTACGGAGAAAAGTTTCCAGTACGTGGGTGTCATTCGGATCACTTATAGATACCTCTCGTAAATCCTTGTACTCTCTCAGGACGAGAATTTCACTGAGAAACACACCGGGCCGGGGCTTCTATCTATGGTACATCAAGTATTCTATGCACCCCGTCAGTTTACTCATCCACCCGCTAGGCCAATTCAGGTTCAAACACAAACGGTTGTCAGGTATCTCATTATCATTCCGTTCTCACTTGTCCGATCATTCAACAAGATTATCTCAGTTCTTCATCACAACCGCAAAGTGCGATTTCCTCGACGACAAACACGTTGTTTTCGGAAAAGTCACCGAAGGAATGTTGACGTTACGGAAAATCGAGAATGTGGCTACAGGCCCGAACAATCGACCCAAGCTCGTAGTCAAGATAGTTGGTGCGTAATCTCCGCCTTTAACCCGTCCATCCCGGCCTACAAATCCCTTAGAATGCGGTGAAATGTAAAACTATCTCACTACAAACACCTTGTAATGGAGTTATCTTCTCATCCGGAACAAATTCACCATCACCAACGGCCGCTGTTTTTTTGCCCCCGCCAAAGCCAAGAACTTTGCTCAAAAGGCACACATCGGTATATTCACAAACATCAGTCTCACTACGACCTATCCTACAAAAACAACAAAACACAACTTTCAAAAAAAGGGCATACATACGAGATAGATATCGGGGAGAGAGTTCTGATAATACACGGAAGACTCGGGCTTCAATCTGAAATTTCCACCACCCGGCCATAAATACATTTAACGAACCATCTGGGTGGCAGGGACTCCCTTGGGAATGGGAGCATGCGGAACAGGGGCGTGAGGCAACTTGAGTTTGAGACCTGACATTTTATGTGAGGACGACCGTTGCAAAAGGAGGAAAATGGAAAAGACATACCGAGATCCTCAGCAACAAGGGAAGCACCCTTCTCACCAACGAGGAGAGCAGAAGAATAAGTGTTCGTGCCCAAGTTGTCCTTGAATATATCCAGTCAGTCGCAAAGAAAGATGAATTTAAGGCGGAGGGGGACGCACAGGGCAGATACTCAAGTCAACACACTTCAAATTCTGAGTGCCTGTAATTCACGCGTGTGTGAGCTGACGAATGCCAAAGACAATTTTTACCGGTTGGAACATACCATAGACATTAAGACGAGCATCAACAACACCGCCTTGTTCTCTTGGCTTCATAGCTATTCCGAATCATCAAATCCCCATTCAACCGAATTGGGTCACAATAACATCAACATACCACAAGTACCCAGACTGTGCCAAGTCGTCTCGACGTGATCTAATAAAAAGAAAATGAGAAAAAAGAAAATAAGAAACGAGAGGGTGAGCAAAAACTGACCGGAAATCCAATCATCGATCGCTTTATCATCATCAGCAGAGTATTTGATACTCTCATGAGTCTTCTGGGCATTATACGTTTCACCAGGTTTATGCCAAGTACCTTCACAAACACATCATTTAACAAAATATCTCTCATAATAATAATAATAATATGCGTACCCATGTGAAGACCAACAGTGAACCCCTCAGGCATGAGTCCTTTCGCAGTTTCAAGATCAATATCTTGACATGCCGCAGGAGAGTTGGGATGGAAATGCGGGTGATGAGATGTAAGTTCACCACGGAAAGCTAAAAATATCATCATTTCAGCATTCGAAAAAAAAGGAGTTATGAGGGAGACGTACCGTCCATGCGTCTGGCGACTTCACGACAAACTTTATAACTCCACCTGATAGGAGCGAAATCGGCCTTGTTATTCATGAATCCAGAATCGAAGAACGGTTCCTTGTACGGGCTCGCAGATGAAATATGAATCTTTTGTTTACTCTTAGCGCACGAGCGCGGATATACAAAAAGTGTGATTTTACGAACCTTGCCACGACTAGCCGGATACTCAAGATACTGGAACCTACAAAAAACATCAACAATCCCCTCTCAAAAAACGGAGCGAAAAAAGGAAAAAAAACGTACATGGTAATATACTTCCCAGGCGGCAACAACGTATGATCCGCATACGCACCCGACACAATCGATCCAAACATAACCGGTTTATCAGGTTTATTCCTGAAATACTTGTCATAAAACGCATTAAATTCAGGTCCCATTTCCTTCAATTCTTCAGCGGTAGGACGGATCTTGAATCCTGCGTCGATAGAATTGGATGCGAGACGTGCTTTTTCTGGTGAGATTTCCCATTCTTGGAAGATCTGTGAAAGTGTTTTAGAAGTTTTTTTTGAAGGGTGAGGGAAGATGGGATTTACCTCTTTTCGCACGTCGGGATCGCCACGGAGGAAGTCGTCGACTGTTTGAGATTCGTTGGAGACGCGGAAAACTAATAAATCCATCAGAAACCATAAACCAAAATAACCCAAAACGACGAAAGCTTACTAGAGAGAGTCGTATAATGATCCTGATACTGCTCACTACACCCAATTCAGCACATACAAAACATAGCGCTCAAACCACTCACCCAACACCAGGCAAATCACTAACAACCTTAACATCCAACTTCTTCAACAACTCCTTACTCCCCACACCACTCCTCTCCAAAATCTGAGGAGTCCCAAGCGTTCCAGAACTCAACACAACACATTTCCTAGCCTTCACAATCGTCTCAAGTAATTGACCACCATGAGCACGATTCCTAGCAGGAACATAAGCTACTCCAACAGCTTTATTACCTTCGAATATAACACGATTAACACGTGCGTTTGTACGAAGGAATAAATTGGATTGAGTGTCCATTACGCTGTGAACGTAGGCTGTTGCGGCGTCTGAACGACGACCGGTGTGTCTGTTGATGTATTTTGCCCAGATTTCGGAAGCGTGAGAGGTTTGGAGATCTTGGATATCGTCTAGAGATTTTTTTAGATTGAGTTTGTGTCTTTTTCTTTAGAGGACGTACCGCTGAAGGGGATACCGAGAGCATCAGAGGCACGGAGGAAATCTTGAGCGAGGGGTGTGATGGTTCCACCATTGGAAATGGCAATGGGACCGTCGTAACCGTGCGTATCGTTGTTAGTGGGTTTCTGATAGTTCTCGAGCTATTAAAATTTCCTGTGAGTTGAATTACCGGATGAGAGGTGGCTGAGTCGTACACGTTTCATGAGAGGAAGGAGGTCTAGCAAAGAGCGTTAGTGCGAAGGCAGAAATGGAGCTAAGGCTTTTTACCTTTAGCGGTCCAGCCGGGCTGCTTGAAGTCATCTATGGGTGTGGTTTAGATTTTGCGATGAGACAGGAGAAGGAATAAGATTACCCCAGTCAGATGCGGAGGCCTAGAATTTTACTGATCATTATTGAATTCCAACAGTTGTTTACAAAAATACGTACCCTAGTGTACATCTGGAAGTTGATACTAATCGGGAATCTCAGTCCGGACGGTCTCAGGGAGACACGAGAAGCTTACCTGCTTCCACCACCTATTTATAGATTGATTAACATCAAGTTGGTAGTGATTAGGGTATGAACGTACCGAGGATGTTGGCGCATGGAACGATAGATTGCCTTCCACGGAGGTGGGGAGATTTATCAGTGTCAACGTAAAACGTTGCTTTATCGTTGCTAATTATCGATTTTGAATAGAGTAATTGATAATGAAAGGGGAAACATACACTCCATCGCGTTGCATGTTTCTGACAAAGATGCCGGGCCTGTAGACCCAAGGATCGTCGCGGTTATTCGCACCACCTATATGTGATGAGAGGATGATAGTGTTGGTGGTTAGCGGGGAGATTACCTTCGATGAGCATGACCTTCAAGTTGGGGTCAGCATATGCGAGACGACCGGCGACGACACATCCTGAGTGGGTTTAGACTAAACTGTGGACATGGCGTAGAGGCGTTACAGCGTACCTGCGGGACCACCACCGCAGACGATAACATCGACTTCTTCAGGATGACCCATATCGAGTTAATATAACAGCGAGTTGAAGAGGGGAGGAGGATAAATAATCCTTAAGGGGGGGAAAGCAAGCATTCAGTGAGAAGGGGTTTTATATGGTAAAAGCCAGATTTTGAGCGAGGGAATAATTGGACATTTGGAACGAAGGTAATTCCATGTTTCAAGACGTAATGTCAGGTGGTACTGGGGCGTGTACGGGGAATCAGGATGGAAGCGACTGTTCTTGGATGCAAGTGAGTGATTCATGAGAATAGTGGGTGGGTTGGTTGAATAGTGTGGGTCTGGCGAGTGACGTATGGATGTTGGTTGGGAGATAAGGACCCTGGAGCTCCTCTGCCTCGGCGAGATGTTCGATGCTTACTCACCTGGAGAGGACCTCCTGACCGAGCGACCTGCGGAGGAAAGATGGATCTTGGAGGGGGAAGACGGATTAATTGAGTTGAGGTGGGACTCGGAGTGTCGCTAGAAGTGAAGAAAATGATTGAGAAGAGGGGATGGTCGAGTAGAACGGCGTTCTTGGCAGATGCAAGTGGGTCGATTGTGAGGAACTGGGGTTATGCGATTTGATGCTGGAGACAGGTCGAGGGAGGTGGCGCTGGTAGACAGGGGGTAGCGACACATGACAGGCGAGAGACCTGCGAAAAGAAGGGGGTAATGGTTTACGCAGGGGTGAGGAGGAGATATAGATAGTGCTGGGGTTGTGGGAGAGAGAAGAGGCGATGGGAGACTGCCGTCCTCGCCAATTTCAATTATGCGCTCGTCTTCCCACGGGCGGGCGCTCTTCTCCTGGTGACTGTGCTCTGCGGCGACGAGCGAGGCCAGTGGGCGAGGCAGCGTGCCCAGCACGTGCTTGCCAGGGTCTAGTCACCGCGTGGAGCACGCTCTCCTCGCAGCACACCACTGATGGCCGTCCACAAACCCCTCCCTGCTCTCCCAACAACCCCCCTCACGGTTCTCTCCAGCGACGCTCGTGCTCACCGTGCTCGCCTTGTTCGCCATCTCCTCGCCGACGTCCCCGACCAAGCTAGCTACGAAGGCTGGGCAGTTGAGATCGAGGATGCGCTCGACACACTCTCTCGCTCTCTTGCTCAGGGAGACTGGCTGACTGGTATTCGGAGTAGCACACAGTCCAGATACCGCACTCGGCTTGATGCCACCCTCGCTGAGAGACGACCGAGGCCAGAGACCAAGAAGAAGACTCTGGACACGGTCAAGGACACCACTAGAGCGCAGTCACCTGCCCCTGTCAATCAACCAAACCCTCAGATCGCAGACGACGCCACAGCCAGACGTGCTCGAGCCTTGCACGTCCTGCAACAACTCCGTACACAGATATCACGTACAGATATCCCGACAACCGGACAACACCGCACTCACCTCCTCTTGTGCCTCGCACCTCATGGTACACGCCTCCAGGTCGAGGATAACCTCTCAGGTTGCACCTTTACTCCGTCCAAGTTTCTCCTTCCGCCGGATGTGGACCAGGTAGAGACAGCAGTCCTATATGGAATGCAAGAATGGGACACCAGCGACCGTCAGTTCTCTCATCTTATATCTCTTTCCAATACCTCATCATCCCACAGACACACATACGGGACAGTCGCCCATCCGTGTCATCGGCGGTACATTCACCTTCTTCTCCAAAAACCTTGACTCGCTTTCCCAACACTCTACTCTCGCCCAAATCCTTCGCATCTCGATCTACATCCACCTCTCTCTCCTTCTTGAACAACACTTCCTCTCCGATTCACATGTCCACATCAAATTCCCCCGTCCCAAACTTGCCTTTCCGTCCACATCCGCTCCCTCTGAGAAGGATCTCAAGTCACCCTCTCGGGTCAATGAGGATCAGTCACCCAACGACAAGGACAACACTTCTGCTTCTCAGTCCCAGTCATCGTCCTCATCGTTAACCCGGAGTCCATTTATACCTCCTGGGATTCTATCATTCTTCTCTAGGAAAAAACCCCACCACCAAAGCTTGTCTCACCGTGCCCAGACACTAAATCAACCTGGAACCCGCGGCTCTCTCGATCTAATTTCGAATTTGAATACATCCGAGCTGGTTCAGGATTCTAGAGCCTCCACAGACAGTCCACCTGCTTCCCCTGCAATCTCACGATTAACAAGGTTTACGCGAATGGGAGGTCATATTGAACGGACGAGCAGTTCACTTCGCAGACTTGGAGGAGCAAACTCTAACGCCGCCCCTTCCGTCGCCGAGTCTTCACACGAACATGAATTGCCACAGGACGATGAATCAACAGACGGACCGTTCACGATAGCTCTCAAACGAATCAACAAATCCAAATCACTACTCTCTACTTCAATCGGCGTGACTTTTCTCCCACCTACACTCCTTATCGACCTAGCAGCAAAGGAAGTCAAGCACCCCAATAGACGGTTGAAAGGAGATGAGAGGGCCGCTTTAGCTAGTATACTCGGTTGGGCGGGGAGTGGTGGGAAGGATATTGGAAAGGGTATGAGTGGGATGGTCGGGTTTGTGAGACAGCAAGAATTGGAAGTGTTGGTTTCTAGACATGTTCCCTCCGCGAAGCATGAAACACACACACCTTCCGTCGTCACGGACCCCCCACCGACGGCATCAACGACTTCGGCGACTTCGACAAATTCGACTTCGACGTCAACGAGTACGACCATGTCGACTATAGCGAATACAACACCCACACCCTCCTCTCTCACACCTACTACAGTATACCCAAACACTTCTACACTATGCTGTGGTCGTCCTCAATGGCTTACCTATCGGTATTTCTCGTACTCGGAACCGGTGGGAGATCAGAGATTGGGTGAAGTTGTGATTGAGATGGTGGCTACTGCGGATTTACCTTGTGAGACGGTTGGATGTGGGTTCAAGTGTGGTGAACATGAGATGAGAGTTGTTCATGATGGGATTAGGATTACTGTCAAGGTTGAGAAGGAGAAGGATTCTCAAGACGATGTGAAGGTTAAAGAGGAGGAGGAAAGATTGAGATGTGGGAGAGTTGTAGGACATGTGAGAAGAAGAGTGAACGGGTTGGGATGAGTGATGGGACTTTGTACGTTCCCCTCTTTTATCCCTCTAGTGGACGCGTAGCTGATGGTTTGGTAGTTTGTTCTCATATGCGAAGTTTCTGGAACTATTGATTTATTCGTCAGAGATATACGTCTTGTCACCGGCGCTATGTGAAC